>CALYLW010000573.1:120824-505167 GCA_944989445.1 Ampullaceana balthica
CACACACATTGGAAGTTCTCATATATATTCAGGGTGGCTCAAAAAAAGTGGGACCGTCTTGTATAATTTCAAATATTTTTTTTTGTAACTGTTTTCTACAAAACATCAAGTCAATTGTTACCTAATGTATACTTAATTTACATAAAATCAGAATTCAAATTCAATGTGTCCTCCTCGGTTCTCAACTAAACGTCTTCGCCACTGGTTAATGCTCTTGTTTATAAACCGCTGAGACAAATGTTGCCACTCTTCAACAATGGCCAATTTCAGTTGTTCTATTGTTGCAAATTTACGACGAAAGTAGACTTTTTGTTGGAGGGCACCCCAAATAGCATAGTCTACCGGGTTTTGATCCGGGCTATTTGGTGGCCACATGTCTAGTTCAATGAAGGTGACAGTGACATTGCTCTAGGCGGTCCCACTTTTTTTGGCCACCCTGTACAAATATTGGAAAAATTTTGATAGGTATTATTTATCTTTTTAAAGGGTTGGAAACAATGACATTTACGACACAAGCCCTTTCCAGATATCGTACACACACATACATACACAACACACACAAACAACACACATACGCAACATACATAAAGAACACACACATACACACAAACACACGTTAATCTTGTCAATGTCGAAGATATAATCCAGTAATAAATGTTGCAGCTCTTTTTGAATTTGCTCTAGCTTAGCTAAGTTTTCTTTGTTAGATCTGTCCTATACAGACGATGCATATTCTATCCCAGGTCTTACCAATGTAAGGGGGCATTTTAGTCTTATTTTCTTATTACATTTGTAAAAAAAAACTTTATATAAAGGCTTATTTTTTATATTTTTGATTACTTCATTAACTTGGATGTTGTTAGATATCCGTCTGGTATTGGAGAAAAAAACAACTCATTGCCTTGCCCGGATGAAAGCCAAACAAGATCATATAATGAGATCGGTGGGACTTTCGTTCGTTTGAGTTTATGAGTCGCAGCAACAATTCTACTGGCAACGCCAAGAAAGCTTTTAGTTTTCTTTTGGTTGTAACTAATGTTATCATGAATTATTTCGCAATCTCATCTTAGCTTGTCTTATCTTATCTATAGTAACTATATCTTTACAGAGGATAATTGTGTCCTACGCTTATCCATGGTTTTTGTTTAGGCTTGCAAATTTATTAGAGTTTTAAATGTTGATAGAGTGTTGGTTTTCCTGGTTTGATCAGGCAAGCCATCCACGTCCGAATTCCGGAAGGGAAGAACGAGAATTTTTATGTGTTTATTCTTGCATACGAAATAAGAAAAGTGTTTTTATCCATAAGTCTATCTGAGGGTTGTATTAGATTATTTTTGTATTGTATTTCCAAGCTAGAATTAATTTCCGTATGTACTATTACTGCTTTGCTCGTTGTTTTTCTATCCTCTAGTGTTTTTAGGTTTAATGATTTAACCAATCGTGTTACTCTTGTCAATTTTGAATATTGACCAGTATTGAATCTGGAAGCTATTTTTTTTTAGTTTCTTCTAGTTTGTCTGTGTTTTCTTTGGTGGATGGGTCCCATACAGATTTCTCCCGAAAGAAATTATATATTGATAACTCAGTTTTCCTATCACTTGTTTGATCACGTTTGATCTTCTTGTTAAAAACAAAGAAGAAATCTTTGTAATTTATGGATGTAATGAATGAATATAAACTTTCCAATGAAAATATTATTAATATTATTATTGCGCATTAACAAAGGAATTCAATGTACTCTCAACACCAATAAGCCATTAGAGGTATGCTTTCTTAGAAACGGACGCCATTTGCATCGCAATATTTAGGAATCTTGATATTACTTTGTTTTAGTTTATCAATTGGTAAATATTATGTAAGTTAACAATTTGTCTCAGAATGACATATTTAAAGAGTTTTTTGAGCACTTTTAGTTGGTTCAAAGTACATCCATATTATATATTCTCCGTCCTTAAGTGACGATGGAGTTCTATTTCTATTAACACTAAACATTCTTGAAATTGTTTACGAGGCCAATCATTGAATGGCATTTCAGCTGCACTTCTCTGTCATATCTTATGTATTATAGACGCTTCTTCTATACAGAAGATTGTGGCATCCTACGCTTATAAATGGTTTATGTGAAGTCTTGCAATTTTATTAGATTATGAATGCTGATAGTGTGTTGGTTTTCCTGGCTTGTTCAGGCAATCTATTCCAAGCCTAAATTCCTGATGGAAAGGAGGATTTGTTTGTGTTTGTTCATGAATATCTGAGACTTAAAGAGTAATGTTACACTTCAAATTGTTATTTTTTCACTCATACACTGCTTTGGCCAGATGAAACAGTGGCCAGCTATTAGCTCCCATTAGTTGATTTCTTTGATAACTTCCTCAATTTTTCCTTTTGCAAACTTCCTTAAATCTGACTTGGGGTCATTCAGTAAGATTTATCCCTACTACCTATTCTTCATACAGCAGATTCTCTGCAGTGCAGTCTTCCTCCATATTTAGTCATGGTCAACCGGCAAAGGCGCCTCAGACTAAGACGAAAAACATGTCACAAAGTTTATCATAATGTAACAAAAGTAGTATGATATCCCGAGAACATAAGAAATGAAAATGTTAGACTGTAATAATGGTTAGCATAGATGATCTTACCACCCACCTCCATTCTCTAAAAAATGCACTTCTAGTTAACGACTGAATTAATTATTTCTTTTAGAAAAAAATAAATAATAATAATAAGGAAAAATGAATAATAAAAATAAAATTACATTCTGCAATAATAATTCCATTATTTTATATCAATAAATGTACAATGTATATATAATTCACCAGAAATTAGGACAAGCACAAGACGTGTGCAAATAAGCATGACGAATGACCCTCGCTACGGTCGACCAATCACAGTTTATGGTTGGCAAGCGAGGATGGTACAGGGTAGCGGGAGGTAACAACAACCACAGTGCGCATGTCTCGAGACCAACAATGCGTCGGTGGTCCCCCCCCCGACGTTCACTCGCGTTGTTCTCATTTCTTCGTGCTGCTGTTTGTGTCCGTTCTTTTCCAACCTTTCTTTTGCACTAGAGGCCATCCATATATTACGTACGCACAAAATTCGTATTTTTGTACCCCCTCCCCCCCCCATGCGTAAGTACAAATTCGCTCACCCCCTCCACCTTTTGAAAAAAAAATTAAGCAAGTGTCAGAAGATATTGGTTTTACTCTTTGAAGCCGCCCATAAATGACGTCACATGCCTAAAAAGGGGGTGGGGGAGGGGGTCGCGCATTCGTGACGAGGGGGAGGGGGGTGTTTAAGAAATGTGACGCACATCAAAATGCGCACTAAAATATTTGAAAATGCGGATTTTTTTTTCGGGGGGGGGGTGTCAAGCTTTGGGACCGTCCATTAATGACGTCCCGCGATTATGGTCAATTTTCACCCCCCCCTCCCCCACGATACGCGTCTTCACTAAAAGTTAGACCCCTCCCCCTCTTTTCCAATAACACGTCACAAAAATGCCCCTTCCCCCCAAAAAAATATTTTTTAAATTTAAAAATTAGCATGTTTCAAATCACTTTTTTCATTTAAGTTTAAGTATGTATTTAGTGTAATGCTGCACTTTAATATCGTAACACGCGCGAAGCCCATGTAAAACGTCATTAAATAAATTGTAAACCGACAAATTTTTAAGTACAACTTTTATTTTAAGTTACGTGTTTTGATGTGACGTGACATTTCTTATACTACCCCTCCCCTTCGTCACAAATGGTCGACCCCCTCCCCCCTCTAGGTGCGTAATGTTATTTACGGACGGCCCCGAGAAGGGGCTGTCCATAAATGACGTCACGCGATTTTGGCAGATTTTTCATTCCCCCTCCCCCCTCGTAAAGCGTCGTCACAAAAACTTAGACCACCCCCTCCAATATGACTTCACAAAGCTTTTCGCCCCCCCCCCATAAAAGCTGTATTTTATTTGAAAAAGAGCATGTTTAAAATCACTTTTTTGTCATTTAAGTATTTATTTAGTGTAGGCCTGCATTCTAATATCGTAACACATGTGAAGTCATGTAAAACACCAAGTAACAAATAAAATATTTAAGTGGAACTTTTATTTAAAGTTGCTCGTTTTGATGTGACGTCACATTTCTCTAACACCCCCCCCCACACAAGTCACACATCGTCACAAATATGTAGACACCCCCCCCCCTCGCTTTCCCCTAGGTGCGTGAAATCGCCGTCCCGTTGTGTGTTTATAACGGCTAAGGCATCGGTGGGCGAAAGAGAAACTTCATCTAATTTCAAGAAATGGAAATACAAACCCGACGGATATATTTTAATGATGTGTAAACGTTTGGTCTGAATCAAATGTTAATTACTTCCAAGCAATTAAAAGTTCATAATTTCGTTTGCAATAAATTATATAACATTATTGCATATCAGTCTTGACTCAGTCGGTCTCATTTGCCGTTTGCAGCCAGGGCGGTTTACGTCACTATGCTTAGTATTATGCAAATTAAATTTGTTGTGCGTATGTACACATTCAATCGAGACGCCCCTTCTCCCCTCCATACGCATGCATACGCAAAATGCCATAAATTTAAGACCCCCCTCCTTGCGTACGTAATATATGGATGGCCCCCTATCTATGAGCAAGTCTGCGGCGTATGCTACGCCGAGGGTCGTATCTAGTTTGAAATATACTTCCAAATAAGTTGCTCCCTTATAAACTTTAGTCATTGATTAAGTAGGGGGGGGGGTAATTTATTGTAGACATAAAAAATTTGAGGGGAAATAATGAATATTCCGCCAGAGTTGTTTCCATCCAGTCTATAGACCATGAATGAAGACGCGCTCATCAAAAGGCGCGTGAGCTTTGAGGCCGATAGACTTAAACTAAAGAATTTCAACAAACGGGAATCCGTGGAAGATGATGAAACATCAATCAGTGGCCAGTGGCAGGGGCAAAGGATCGGTGTGTTTACAAGTGGAGGAGATGCCCAAGGTTGGTGTTTCATGTTGGCCACATTGAATATTTAAAAAAGTAGCGCATAAATAAGAGATGTGGATACTAGTTAAGGGATATTTGAAAACTTGGGTTCAATGACTCAACCAGAGGCGTCACTAGGGGGTGCGGTGCGGACCGCACCGGATGACACCATCGCAAGGGGTGACACCAAATGTAAAATTCTCTATGTTCCCGTTATTTGGAACTTGCAGACTTAGATGAGGTCTATGGGGTAAGTTGTGAGGCGTTGACACCATGAGCTACCGCACTGGGTGACACCAACCCTAGTGACGCCGCTTGACTCAACCACAATTCATTCAACGGCTTGGTAATAATGATGCGATAGGCCTAACCATTATTGCATTTTTTCAATTGTAATTCAATATTAAATTACATGTACTTGAAAACTGCGCTCGTTTCTTTAACCTTTAAGTTATATCATTGAACTGTCAAATGTTTTTATTTACAAATATTTAGGAATAAATTATGTCACTGAAGACGATATCTAAACATTTACCATGACTTTTTTTAATATTGATTTTCTAAATGCAACAGTGTATGAGAATGAACTGTTTAATTATGAACTATAATGATTAATATAGTCTTTAACTAATGTTCTCATTTTCGAATGTTACAATAATCAGTACTCCCCCATTTATCCGAACAGGGATGAATGCAGCAGTCCGTGCCATTGTGCGTGTAGGGATGTATTTAGGATGTAAAGTTTTCTACATCAAAGAGGTTTCATCATATTGTTGAAAGTTGTCTGATTTTAGTTCGTTTATTCAATTCCTTATAAAATTTTCAGAGTTTAAGATGAACTATTAAGGTGTTTAAATGTTGCTTGTCAAAAATACTTCTTATGTGACTCAAAGACAACCGTATGTAGTAGGGCCTACTATTTTTTAAGTCGCTCAAATTAAAAACCCATTATTATCGTAATTATACTTCATGTTAGTAAATAAAGTGTCAAGAAAAATATAAATGTCAAAAATCCGTGTTTCAAAATGTTCCTATCAGTAAAAATTAGTTTTCTGTTTTATTCTGATTTGCCATTTAATTTTAATTTGAAGACTTTAGTTTTAGAATATTTCCATTCTTAAAATTACCACTCGAGTAAGGGAGACTAAAAAAATATAGGTGAGACAATTTTTTAAATGCCGTATTTTAAAAAAAAATGTTTTGACAGGGCTACCAGGGAATGGTGGATGGTGGAGACAACATTCAAGAAGCCACCTGGCAAAGTAGCTCAAATATTATCAATGTTGTAAGTTTTCACAGTAAAAAGTTTAAAAGTAAGTTACTTATTACTTCAATTCTGTTAGTACCACATAATATATATACACACACACACACACATATATATATATATATATATATATATATATTTATGTATTTATACGCACGCACACACACATATATATATATGTCAGGTGGACCCATTGTATCAAGATATTGATGAGATTTTCAGATATTCTGTCTGGATTTATTTTAACAGATAATTCTTCTATGTCAGTTTGAGTAATCTTACTGTACTTGACAGAGACAAAACATTGCTCACAATTTTATTTTACTAAAATATTTTTTTAAACATAACAAATCACAGATTTGTTTTAGCAAACTTTTGAACATTACCTGCTATCCATTCATCAGCCTGGCCTGCACTATAAAATATCATTCCGCCTCTACTATAAAACATCATTTAGCCTGCACTATAAAAAATCATTTAGCCTGCACTATAACACATCATTTAGCCTGCTCTACAACACATCATTTTGCATGCACTATAACACATCATTTAGCCTGCACTATAAAACATCATTTAGCCTGCACTATAAAACATCATTTAGCCTGCACTATAACACATCATTTAGCCTGCACTATAACACATCATTTAGCCTGCACTATAACACATCATTTAGCCTGCACTATAAAACATCATTTAGCCTGCAATATAACACATCATTTAGCCTGCACTATAAAACATCATTTAGCCTGCACTATAACACATCATTTAGCCTGCACTATAAAACATCATTTAGCCTGCACTATAAAACATCATTTAGCCTGCACTATAACACATCATTTAGCCTGAACTATAACACATCATTTAGCCTGCACTATAAAACATCATTTAGCCTGCACTATAAAACATCATTTAGCCTGCACTATAAAACATCATTTAGCCTGCACTATAACACATCATTTAGCCTGCACTATAACACATCATTTAGCCTGCACTATAAAACATCATTTAGCCTGCACTATAAAACATCATTTAGCCTGCACTATAACACGTCATTTAGCCTGCACTATAACACATCATTTAGCCTGCACTATACCACATCATTTAGTCTGCACTATAACACATCATTTAGCCTGCACTATAACACATCATTTAGCCTGCACTATAACACATCATTTAGCCTGCACTATAACACATCATTTAGCCTGCACTATAACACATCATTTAGCCTGCACTATAACACATCATTTAGCCTGCACTATAACACATCATTTAGCCTGCACTATAAAACATCATTTAGCCTGCACTATAAAACATCATTTAGCCTGCACTATAACACATCATTTAGCCTGCACTATAACACATCATTTAGCCTGCACTATAACACCTCATTTAGCCTGCACTATAACACCAATGTAAAATGTAACTTTCCCCAAATACTAACTAATACATCAATACGTCTACCATAGTTCTAACTACACTGTTTCTATCAATGATTTCTAATCCCATAAGTAAGTCCTCTAGGCCATAACAGGAGAACAGCTGTAATGATAATTTGATCTAGAAATTTGTGCGGTAGATTATTATAATCAATATTATATCTTGTTTCTCCCATATGGAGCTTGCACATGGTGTTTTTTTTAAAATATAGTTAAAGTAAGCATTTACAATATCAATTTACATTTACTAATCATAATTTTTGTGATATTCACTTGATATCTTCATGGCATGTCATTATAATATCACGTATCTAGGGATGTACTGTTATTGGAAGAGCTCTAAATTATGTTTTATTGACAATCCATTTCACACACAGGGAGGGACTGTCATTGGAAGTGCTCGGTGTATGGATTTTAAGGAGAGATGGGGGAGATTGAAAGCTGCCCAGAATCTTATTTATTGGGGAATAACCAACTTAATTGCTATTGGTATGACTCATTTTCTTGTAGTCCTCATTTCACTTGTTCTGTGATGTCATCCTTCTCTGCATTTTTACTCCTAATCTAGCTGACAAAAGCATATCAAACAACTTGTAAAATACAAACTAGAAACTATATTAAATAAAGAGAATAACATTACATGGTCGTCTTGAAATTAAGGTCATCACATGAATATGAAAATATATCACTGTAAATGGATCAAAATAATTACATGTAAAATATTTATACCGTACACATGTATTTAATCTTTATTGTCAGTCATTATTAATTACCAATACTTATACATTTATCAATGACTGATAATAAATAGAAATGAAAAAATCAGGGAAATAGACTCTTAAAAGTAAACAAATTCTTATATCTGGGGTAACTCAGAATGAATGCAGCTTTTTCTGTTAATTCAATTTTGATATAAAATTACTATATTTATTAATTTACACTTAAAAATTCTTTATAATCAATCAGATCAGTTGGACATGCATTACTGTATATTTTATTGTTCAGTATTTGTATCTAATAGTTTCTATAATGTATTTATAAATGTTTGTATAAAGGAGGAGATGGCAGCTTAACAGGTGCAAATTGCTTTCGCCAAGAGTGGCCGAGTTTAGTTCGAGAATTAGTGGACAAAGGTAATTTCAGTAAATAGATCTTAATGTATGTATTTATTTTAGTCATTAAATGAAATTCTATTAGTATTTAATTTATGTTTTTTTTTAAGAGGAGTCTGTTCACTCCAATTTATTGATAATATTGATAATATTGATAATATTGATAATATTGATGCTATTGATAATATTGATAATATTGATAATATTGATAATATTGATAATATTGATAATCCTTAATTCAAACAAATTATGAGACATTTTTTTGTCTTGGATTTTAAAATAATTTCTAACTCAGTGATTTGAAATTTAAAAACCAAATACTTATATGACTCAGCATTGCTTACAAAATTATATTTAGGAACATAGTTGTAGAAACATCAAGATAATGATAGCAATTAAATTCATCTTAACTGCTCAAACAAACTGTATATTCTTAATATGCTTAATATATTTAGGATTCAACATTGTCAACATCCATTGTATAGCAGCTTCACTGGCCATCATATTAATCTTGTTGTTACACGTTTATGTTTTGAATTTTTACAAAACCAAAAATCCTTACCATGTTCTAATAAAAAGGAAAATTTGAGAAATTATTTTTATCACATAATTATATTAACCATGAGTGAACAAAGTGTTGTCATGACTAACGGACAATATTTTTTTTTACCATGGCAGACATGATATCCAAGGATAAGATAACTCATTGCTCCCACTTAAACATAGTTGGGCTAGTTGGGTCAATAGACAACGATTTTTGTGGGACTGACATGACCATTGGCGTGGACTCAGCCTTACATAGAATACAGGAAGCTGTTGACAGCATCATGACAACAGCCGTCAGGTTATTTCACTTGTAGTACCACAGTAATTAAATACTGAGACCATCCATTAGCTAACACTGTTATATCCCTAATGCAAACCATCACAGATGCTTAATATAATGTATATTATTAGTATTTAATACATAAATTTAAAATAGTTTGAAATTTTAATTTAACATAACATTTGTTAAAAGAAACAGTTTATTTTATTCTAAAGTTTTTTTGAAAGCTTGCTGGAAAGTTAATTTCTGGAAGATCTTTCAAAGTTTTTTAAGGTGTTATAATGGAATGTTTAAATATTTTTTTCATTTTTTTTTGAGCAACCATACAAAAGGTTATAAGTTTTAAAGAGTTTTGAGTTGCTTACCTTTAAGTGTCAAATTTACAGCTATATTGCTAATCAAATGAGCAAATTATAAATGATAAAATATGACAACACACATTGTTCACTTAGTTGCTAAATGAATTTTATTTTTTTGGGTCCACTTTTCAGCCACAAACGAGCTTTTGTATTGGAAATAATGGGAAGGAATTGTGGGTAAGATGATATGCTAGTCATTTCAATAATTTATGACATAATAGATGTGATGTTTTAAGGAGAACTTAATTTGGTAGCTTACATCTTTTTCATTTTTATCTTTAGTCTTTGTGTACGTTGTGTTGAGAATCAAGAGCCAAGAATTTATGTAGATTTTTTATTTACAATTCTGTTTTAAATGAAAGCACTATCCATTATTTAAGCACAACAAGCCCATTTATTCTGTTAGGTATCTGCCACTGGCTGCTGGAATATCAAGTGAGGCTACAAGTATTTTTATACCTGAAGATCCACCGGTGGGAGACTGGAGACAAGTGCTGTGTGATCAAATGATTGAGGTAAACAACTTAAGGAATGCTGTGGTTTAGGAATAGTCGGAAAATTGGGGAAAGGGGCGAGCTAATGAAATATAAACCTTTTGGTTACAAATCTTGGATATTAAGTTTATACAAATTTTAAAGATCTTTTATTTCTTTTTTAAATAATAGCTTAAGATATCAACATAATATTTTATTAACTTTATACACCCCTAAATAAAATAAAAACCTCTCTTGCTTCAAAATAATTTTAAACTGATCTTATAAACCCCAAACATCTTGCTTCAAATTTCTAGATTTATTTCACTTTTTAAAAAAATAACGTTCAATGACTTATGTTAAAGAGTATTAAATGATGAAGAAAAGAAAAGATTTGTAAACAATGTCAACATGAAATGAGGCTTTAGATGTTTTCATATCTTAGAAGTAGAACCTACTCATTCCCTCATGTGAGAACTTTTCATTTTCATATCAGTATGTGAATTATCTGGTATTTCTATCCTGACAGAAAAGCAAAAGTGGTGAAGTTAGAAGAACACACATCATCTTAGTGGCAGAAGGTGCTATTGACAGGGAAGGAAATGCCATCAAGTGCAATGATGTTCAAAAGGTGAATTATTAACAAAAGATTAAAAGAAAAAGCAGAAATTCAAATAATCTTCACTACCACTTTACTTTACAACTCAATCTGCAGAAAGATTGTATTTGGCAGCAGCAAAGCAAAACACTTTAGAAGTATGGCTCAACAACATTCACTAAACATTGATAAAGTATTGAGAAAATATCATCTTTATTCACATTCATTTTCCTCAAAACTGAATTATACTATTTTTGTTAAACAAAGGTTTTGAAAAATTAAAAAAAAATTTTTTTTCGAATAGTTTAAAAAAAACAACACTTTGAACAAAGTGCTAATCTATCCTTGTTTTGTGTCAGCAGTTGTCAGACTAACCTTTTTAGGCTTATAATGTTAAATACATTTACTAAGGTTTCATCACAGTGAATATTTATTTTTAATATTTCAAAGGTATTGACTGACCGCATGAAAATGGATGTTAGAGTTACAGTTCTTGGTCATGTCCAGAGGGGAGGAAATGCTTCAGCCTTTGATAGATTATTGGTAACTTTCAGTCTTATCATTTCCTTTTTACATCATTGTCTCAACTTTGCAAACAACATCACATCCCTGTAGTTTATTACAGTTTCTTATTTCACCTCTTTGTCATCGTGAGATTTCCTAGTTTTTATGAAATGAGGTAATGGATCTTAAAATCATTATTGAAAAAATTTGATTGATATGTTTTTGACATTGTAAATGGGGTTTAAGCTTGTGAATTACTGTAGAATTTCTTAATTTTAAATTGTCTGATTCTAATTTAAAAAAATCTTGATCTGAATGTTTTTTTCTATACTGAAGATGAATGTATGCAAACTTTTATCAAAAAATTTATTGTAAACTTTATTTTAAGCCTTTTCTGTCAACACAGGCCACACGTATGGGCGCTGAGGCTGTTCTAGCACTGATGGATGCTACACCCACCACTCCAGCTTGTGTCATTTGTTTGGATGGTAGTGATATTGTGCGGAGACACTTGCTCAACGCTGTACAGAAAGTAGGTCACACATGTTTTGATAATTATTCAAGGGAAAAAAAATTATTTCTTAAATTTTAAGCAGTAAAAATGAGTGAATAGTTTGATTACAATTTTAAAATTGAAATGAAATTTAACTTACTAATCTTTTAACCAAATTAACAGACTAAACGTGTTGTTGAGCTGATGGGAGAAAAGAGATTTGAAGATGTAGTTCTGTTGAGAGGCAGGTAAGAGATGGAAAGTTTATTTAAAATAAAGAAGCTAAGCTAATTTCCCCTGGTATTTTGGGAGAAAAGATTGTCTGCCATAAAATGTGATGAATGAGTCTAATATTGGCATTAGTCTCTTTTTCTAGAGAGCTCAGTTTTGTATCAATAAGGAATTAAAGGCATGGTATGTAATTGAAACTTATTGTATTTATTTATAAACACATTTTATTACTAATACTGTTATGTACTTAATTCTTCAGGCAAACTGCAAAGTTTTTGAGTATCTATTCCAGCATGGTCAAGGTCATACCCCATCCTCTTCTTTTGACTCCTGGGAAAAAGGTTGATTACAAGAATATATTTATAAACAATTTAAAGTGCAGATAATAATTATAATATATTTATTCAATATTACTAGTCTTCTCAAAAGCATTTGATAAAGTTCAATACTCTACTTTATTCAAAAAACTTAAATACTTTGGTAGGCTATCTCTGGTCCCTTACATCATTGGATCCAAGATTTAATTTTAGGTTTGTGAGCAAACTGTAATAATTAACTCTTAATTTCCTATAAGGTTTTCCGTACACTAATGCCTCAGTTCTGTAAGGATTTCAAGTATATTGCAATGAATTGGGTTATGAATTTAAAAAAATTGCTGAAAATGTATTGGCTGTAATACTGGCTTCATCTTTTAGGATAAGTTTACAGAATGGTTATTTTACGTATCCAAAAGACCATCTTGTGTTTTGTACTATTTTTACCTGTAGTTTAGTACTATTTTTTGTCCGAAAGCGTTTTGCAAAATCACATCTTTGAAAAACCGGTAAAAAATACCACAAAACTTCGCGAAATGAGTAAAAGCACTAGCAGAAAGCAAGCATAGACTTTTCCAGAAGTCGACTAAAGCTTCTGTCACACACTGAAGAGTTTTTACTTTACTTTCTATGATTTTATTACTAAAGAGAGTGCTATTGAGGCGCGCTTTACCGCGGTTCAGGATTAGAAACAAAATGCGCACTACCTCGCTTTAGGACGTTAACAGTTAATGGATTTAAATCAGCACCACTAACGGTTTATTCAGGAGTTCCACAATGAATTGTCCAAGGCGACCTACTCTTCCTAATTTATAATTTATTTAAATGATTTACCCTACAGCATCTCATCAGGAACAAAAAATATGTTATTTGCTGATATTTGTATAACCTATAGAATAATTAAATCAGCTCAATATAGCAAAATCTTACAAAAAGACCTTGATGAATTGATAAAATGGGAAACTATTTTGGTTATATCTTTCCATCTAGAAGAGTGTAAATTGTTAAGAGTTACAAAGAAAAATAAATAAATAAAAGCAAAATATTCGTTCATGGAAAATAACTAATCCAAAATAAAGATGCAAAATACTTAGGAGTAATAATAAATAAGAAATTATTATGAATTTTAAAAAAAATTTATAAAACCTTAGGTTTTATAAAGAAAAACTTGTACAGATGTAAAAAGAATATAAAACTAAAATGCTACCTTACTTTGGCGAGACCTGTACTAGAATATGCATC
Source organism: Ampullaceana balthica (assembly GCA_944989445.1). Classification (NCBI taxonomy): domain Eukaryota; kingdom Metazoa; phylum Mollusca; class Gastropoda; family Lymnaeidae; genus Ampullaceana; species Ampullaceana balthica. The sequence continues at coordinate 134,652 of CALYLW010000573.1, forward strand.
TTCTGTATGGGACCCATCGACCAAAGAAAACATTGATAAACTAGAAAAATTCAACAACAAAAAAAGAGCTGCCAGATTCATTACTGGAGTATATTCAAATTCAAAAGTGACAAGAGTAAAACATTAGTTAAATCATTAAACCTAGAAATGCTAGATGATAGAAGAACAAAGTACTAATAAAACATATGGCAATGAATTCTAACTTAGAAATTGAACACAAAGATAATCTTATACAACTTATACAACCCTCAGATAAACATAAGGATAAAAACATTATTCTTATTCCGTATGCAAGAACAAACACATACAAATTGTCGTTCTTCCCATCTGGAATTAAAGGATGGAATGGGTTCCTGATCAAACTGGGAAAACCAACACTTTTATCAACATTTAAAACTCTAATAAAAATGCTAGACTAGACATAAACAATGGATAAGAGTAGGACACAATAATCTACTGTATAGAAAGAATGTCTGTAACAAATAAGATCAGATAAGGCTTTTTTTTTCCTTCAATTTTTTAAGGTAGCCTCCCTTTTCCCAAATCCCCCAAACCTAGTGTATAGTCTTATCTTATCTATACAGACGCTCCTTCTATGCAGAAGATAGTTGCGTCCACAGACCATGACAGATGATCTGTTGGCAAGTGATGCATCATTCACAGGCCACGGCTTTGTGGGTTCCACGCATTACCCAGCCGCCTAACACTACATGTGTTAGGTACCCATTCGGAGCGGGGTGACTCAGGGACGCCCTAGGCCCCGGGAACAAACCCTTGCCTTCACACGGATTCGAACCCTTGACCATCGGTACGACAGTCCAGTGCGCTGCCACTCGACCACCGCGTCTTGGCCTAAAACTGTCACCATCTTCAGTTACTAATCCATATTGGTGTATCAGTGTGCATCTATTGATGAAACAAAATGTATTGTTTGTCAAGAGGCTGACACTGTCATGATTGTTTCCCATGAAAGGAAACTTTGAATTTTTAAGGCATGACAATTTTAGGAGGTATCCTGACAAGAGATAAAAATTTCTTAAAATTGGAAGAAAATAAAACAAGTTTCAGTTTAAATACCTGATGGATGATTTATCAATAAATAAAAGGGTTTTTCTTTAATTTGAATAAATCTGATTTGAGAAAAATCTAGAAGAGATGAACAGTGTTTAGTCATGTTATGGAAAGGGTTAGGATTCTACATTTTTAACTCCTTAATTACAATAAGGCCTTTATGAACAAACACAATACTTTCAAACATTACAAAATACAATGTCTGAAAATTATTATTTAATGTTTTAACTTAACTGCACACGTGTTTCAGAAAATTTATCGCATTGCACTGATCCATGTGGGGCACCCAGCCTGTGGAATGAATGCTGTGGCACGAGGCTTTGTCAGTATATGTATTACTAGGGGTTATGAACCTTTGTTCATCTACAATAGCTGGGAGGGACTCAAAACGCATCAGGTATTAAAGTCTCATTGCAGTTTTTTAAATAAATTTTTTAAATAATTAATTGCTGAACCTATGAAGATTGCTGAAAAAATAAATATTGTAATGTAACATAAATGTTTTAACACATACAAATATTTAGCTCTGCACTCCTGTGACTTTTCTCTGAAAATTAAAAATACCTAATTGCCTTTTAAAAAAAATTAATTAATTTCTATAAGTGAAATGGAATAGAATTTCGACCTGCACCCAAGGGGAAAATGAAATAAAGGAAATATATTAAAATGGAAACAACAAATATACCAGTAAAAATATTATAAAATATAAAAATTAAATAACTTAGTTGCCATTTAATATCCAGAGGATCTACACTGATTGCAGCACCCTCAAAAAAAAATCCAGTCAAATAAAGCAGAGGGGACTTTGTGTTTAAGATTTGTATTGCACTAGTGACACATACCAAGGAGTGAAATTATAGAAATAAAGTTCAGTAACTTTTGTATACATGACCATTGATTGGTTGGTATTTGACTTTATACAATATGAAAAATTTAGGTGAAAAAAATAGCATGGAATGATGTTCACCACTGGACTAGTGCTGGGGGATCTCTTCTGGGGACAAACATGTAAGTCTGACCCAATATCTCTCCTGGGGTCAAACATGTAAGTCTGACCCAATATCTCTCCTGGGGACAAACATGTAAGTCTGACCCAATCTGGTCAACTTAAGATAAGGCCTATACAATTTATTTCTAGTATCAAAATGTCAAGTTTCTTTTACAATTCCAGAAAAAAACAAATCATTTTTATATCATTTTTTTGGAATTTAAGTGTCTACTTCTTGTTGGAGCTTCTTGAAGATGTGTTGGATCTAGCTGATAGAACATTAATTTGTACACTGAGGCAAACTGTAATAAGCATATAACGTTAATTTGTACACTGAGGCATAAGCATAGAACATTAATTTGTACACTGAGGCATAAGCATATAACATTAATTTGTACACTGAGGCATAAGCAAAGAACATTAATTTGTACACTGAGGCATAAGCATATAACATTAATGTGTACACTGAGGCATACTGTATTAAGCATAATTAGTTATCTGCTTGAACATCCCACTAAAATTTTTATAAAATCATTGCTGCACAAAAAAATAAGTTTTAATTGATTCATACTTGATGAAATTTCCAATTTTACTTCTAAACAGCAAAACGGCTGGGGAAGTTGGCATACCCACATTATCTGCCAGTTTACGCCATCTAGACATATCTGGACTAGTCATTGTAGGTGGATTTGAGGTACGTTGACTTTAGCTGAAATGATCTCATACTTCTTTGTCGTCCTTCAGTCTTGCGAGATGATGGTGCATCATCGTTGGGTTGGGTTGCATTTTCTCTTGTGGATCTCATGCTTACTTTTTGAACAAGGTCATGGCCTCAGGGGTGGGTTGATGTTCCAGAACCTCTTATTGTGAAATTAAAGTTTACCATCTCACATAAAGTAATGATTTCAGCAAATGTAGCTTTTTTAAAAAAATGCAAACCAAAGATATTATGAATCCAAAATCTGGGACTGGTATGGTTACTAGAACATTAAGTAAGCTCTTATTCCATATCAAATTTTATGGCAAATATTTTAGTCTGATTATAGGTCAAATAACTTTGCATCATTTTTTCAAGATTAAAATTAATGTTTCAGGTTGGGAAGTAAAATAGAGTTTTGATTAGGTTTTAAGTTTAAAAATATCAATTCAATACACTGTGGTTTTCAGGATGAAATCCTATTTTTTCATCACAAAAGTAGGAAATCACTGTCTTTACCAGAAATGTGTGGAATTTTCTTCAACACTCTTTGTTTTTTTTAAAATGTACATGCAGGCTTTTCAAAGTGCATTTGAACTACTGAAAGGAAGAGAAAACTACACTGAGTTAAACATTCCTATGATTGTGGTTCCTGCTACAATAGCCAACAACGTACCTGGCTGTTATATGAGCATTGGATGTGACACCGCAATAAATCAGATATGTAAGGTGACTTGTAAGATGTGATAGGATTTAGATATGTGCATAAGCGTTATAAGTAAAAGATGAGATATTCACTTTTTGATATAAATCAAGTAAATTTATTAAATATCTGATTGTTTCATTAATTCTAATGAATGTAAAAAATAAAATAAAATCTTTTTCCTTGATTAGAAAAATTCCACAACTGAATCTAAATCCCAAGTAGTTTGTGAATCAAATATTCAATGCGTCATGAATGTAGACCTTTTTTGTGAACTGTATGTTCTCCCTTGTGTTGCAGGCCTGCGATGAACTCAAGCAGTCAGCATTTAGTATCCAGAAATGTGTGTTTGTTGTGGAGGTAGGAGGAGACAATTGTGGCTGCCTAGCAACACTTTCTGGAATCGCTTCAGGATCAGATTGTGCCTTCATTAAAGAAGAGCCTTTTTCAGTTCGAGACATTCAAGTAAATACTTCTCAAGTTACTTGTTTTAGAAATAAAATATCCACTTTGATAAACTTTTACCTTCTTGGGAACATATTAAGCTTCCAGCTTCTGACATAATACCAAAGTCATACTTAGTTTCCAGATATACACATTCATTAGGTCAGGTCGATTTTTTAGATCTGTTTGTAAAATTGTTTTTTATTTTTTTAAAAACACTATAAGGTTACTTCATTCTAAATAGAAATAATGTTTTCAACAGTCTGTCTGTAAAAAACTCATGCATAAATTGGAGCACTCAGGAGTTCGGCAAGGACTGATTATAAGGTGAAGCACTAATTAATTAGTAGACCGACAATGAGGTCTTTTCAACGTATCTGAACGCATGAAAAAAATAATTTTGATTGACCCTATATTTTAATGCCCAGCCAAGTTTGCCAAGCTGGACATTTATTATATTAATCCTCATCAGGGACTCACATGAGTAATTTGTAAAAGACTTTCTTTCAGGTAGTTGTTTGTTGTGAGGGAGGTTTGTCATTTGTAAATTTTTTGTAACAGTTCACAATTTCATATGAAGCTGACTTTCAAAGACAAGGTAAAACACAATAAAAATAAGAAATATATATTTCTTTAAAGCAAAGAAAAATTTTGTTTTTAAATTTAAAATAAAAAAATCATGATATGGTTTAAAAAATTTCTTTTTTACTCAGTGTTTCAACTTGTCTTTGATTTATTTTTTTTTAAACTGCATTAAAAAAAAGGTTTAAAATTTTTAAAGAAATAATAACTTAAAAACACAAATTAATATTTAGCTTAACATTTAAGTTATTTAATTTTACTCTTCATTTTCTAGATGTGTGTCACTTATTATATTTAATATTAAACTTTACCCCCAGAAATGAAAATGCAAATCCAAATTTAACAACAGACTTTATTTATCGCCTGCTCAGCAAGGAAGGCCAATCTTCTTTTCAGACCAGGTAAAACATTTCTGTCTTAAAATCAGTGAACCGAAAAATTGAGGTTTATATTTTTCTATTTATATATATAATTCACCAGAACAAGCACAAGAGGATTGCAAATAAGCATGATGAACAACCCTCGCTAGGGTCGGCCAATCACAGTTTATGGTTGGAAAGCTAGGGTGGTGCAGGGTGGGGGGAATGTAGCCAATCGCAGTGCGCATGTCTCGAGACCAACAATGCGTTGGCGGCCCCCCCCTCACTTTCACTCATGTTGTTCTGATGTCTTCATGCTGTATTTTGTGTCCGTTCTTTCTCCCTATTCTTTGCACTATCTATGAGCAATTCTGCAGCATAAGCTACGCCGCGGGTCATATCTAGTATTTTATAATTTGTAATATCAACACTTAAACAGTGGGCAAGACTTAGAACTAGAAACATTTTTGAAGTCAATATGGCAGTTTCAATGTTTCAATGCATGTATTAAATACAGTTTCATGATATTTATTGGGTAATTTAACTAAAATGTGTCTGCATTAGGAGCCCAAAATCAACTCACAACGTCTTTATACATTCTGAGAATGGAAAGGAAAATTTCAGAAGGAGCGATTCTTGAAGATTTAGCATAATTGTTTAGTTGCCTCCCATTGAGGCATTTACATCATTCTGTGTTATCAACAACAAGTTATCTTGATGCCACAAATAATGGTATTGTAATAATAAAAGAACAACCAGCTGTCATGCCATAAGAGGTACTGTGTTTGTTACAGGCAAGCAGTGTTGGGACACACACAAGAGGGCTACAAGGCTTCTCCATATGACAGAAGTGCAGGAATAAAAGCTGGATGTCTAGCTACAGAGTGGATGATAAACACAATAGAGATGTGTGGTGCTAAAGATGGAGGTATTGTATGATAAACACAATAGAGATGTGTGGTGCTAAAGATGGAGGTATTGTATGATAAACACAATAGAGATGTGTGGTGCTAAAGATGGAGGTATTGGATGATAAACACAATAGAGATGTGTGGTGCTAAAGATGGAGGTATTGTATGATAAACACAATAGAGATGTGTGGTGCTAAAGATGGAGGTATTTAATGCACTGATGACATCTATGATCTTATTCCTGTCTAAGTGTATCAGTAAATCAACTGTAGAGTTTTGTTACAGTATTTAAGTAATGGAAAATTAAAATTTGTTCCATATATGAGGCCGATTTCCAATTCTGCAGCCCAGATCATGACTGACACATCGTCAACTGTGGTTGTGTCTCCTATAGCTACAGGCTTGACTGATCCAGTCCCTGTCTCAGAGCTTGCACTACAGACAGATTTTGAGTAAGGATGTCAGCACCAAGTAGATTTTAAAATTTGTATACACAAAACTATGAAACAAAATGTATTTGAACTTTTAATGTCCTTAAAATGGAAAGGAAAATTTGCTGAAATTTAAATAAATATACAGTGGAACCTCTTATAACGAGCATAACTCGTTCCAGAATTTTACTCATTAACAGAAACACTCGTTAAATGAAACAATATTTCCTATACAAATCAATATAAAATGCGATAGTCCGTTCCATGCTGAAAAAATACTCATTTTTTCAACAAAAAAAAATTATTAACATTTATTCAAATAAAATTACTTATGAATTGTTAAGGAATGTAACAACTTGGAATACAATTACAACTTAGATTTGAAACAAAAAAACGTAAATAAAAATTTGAATTTATGACCAATTATGAATTCTTTTTTTCACTAGAAAACTGTCTAAAGCCATTAATTTGTTTTTGCCAACGCTTCAAAATGTGTTGTAACCGTTTCGTAGACATTCTTTACACTCCCTTTGAAGCATCCATCTTTAGAACTTTGGTTTGGTTCTTGAGAATAGTGCAGATCGTTGATGTTGACGATTGTATGTGCGCACTAGATTAGCCACGCTCACACCTTGTTCTGGCTTTTCAATGATTTTACGTTTCATTTCAACAGTTATTTGTTCTCTCTTATGATTGTCTTCTTGTGGTTTTTCTTCGAAGACATTTTAGCACAGGTTATTACACTTTGCACATTAAAAAATGATGAATACTGTCTGAATACTGTAAAAATTTGCAAAAACGGGTGATCACCCACAAAAACAATATGCTAACAGACCGAGTGCTAAATCGGCCGGCACCCTTAATTAATCTGCATCTCTCTATCTCGATAGACGATGGTGCATCACCGTTGGGTTGGGTTGCATTTTCTCGTGTGGCTGAGCAGTCCTATCCTTGAGTGGCAGTCTTTACTACAGTTTTTGCACACGATTTCTGTGCTTCAAAATGTTTTGGCCTTTCTCCTAGCTCTTCTGTCTATAGCCCCTCCATCATGCGCTCCTCGGCTACTATGATGCCCTCTTTGACAACTGTGCGCCACGTAGATCGGTCTTCTGCTTTACATTCCCAGTCACTTGTGCTTTTTTTTGGCTGCTTTCATGTCCCTCTGGCAAACATCTTTAAATTGCAGTACTTAACACAGACTAATGCATCGGTGCGGAAGTCCTGGCTCACAAATGAATGTCGGGAAAATGAGACTTTCCCTTTCTGCGTAACTCTTTATGGGAAATGTAACTCGTTTTAAGGGAGCAACTTCTTCACATTTTTTTTGCTCATTATGTGAATAACTCGTTATGAGAGGTGCTCGTTACGTGTACACACACACAGACACACATGTATACATTATATTTCTATACAAATCCTTCATATCATAATTAAACAAAACCTATAATAACATAATAACATAATAACACAAGCTACATTTATTGGTCAATGAAATGTTGGATTTTTAGTCCAGATAGTAAATTTTGAATAGATGTTTTTTTGAGTGCAGTTTTGAACACCTTACTAGTAGGCATATTAAGATTGTGGAATGCTAGAGAATAGCTTTGTTTTGGAGCACAAAAAAGATTTAAAAAACGTTCACCAAATGTCTTAGTGCATGTTTTAGGAACAGATGAAAATGTGTGTCTAAAGAAGAGTGAAACTGACAAGAAGGAGATCAGAAAGACAGAGAGAAGTTCAGTAAGATAAGAGGGGCATGAGTCAGAATAGAAGTTGTGGCAGGGAACGGACATTTTGTGATCAATGTGTGCTTGTATACATAAAGTGAATGAAATAGTGCACTGATGGGGTTGCGTTTTTTAACATTAAGAACTAGCCTAGAAATTGACTTTTGAACTTTTAGTAGTTTTTTGATGTATTGCTTTAGTGAACCTGAAAGAAGGGAGTTAACTATAACCAAGACGAGAGAGAACAAGAGCACAGACTAGAGTTTTCATTGAATAACTGTGAGGTAGTGGGGGATTGAGCTGATCCAATGTAATGGTGGTGTGAGCAGAGCAATAGATGGGAGAGTAAAGTGAATGGGGCACTCTGTACATTAAGTCAGAGAAACAGCCCTCCATTGAGACCACATGTGATCTATTGGGCATTGAGACCACAAGTGATCTATTGGACATTGAGACCACATGTGATCTATTGTACATTGAGACCACATGTGATCTATGGGATATTGAGACCACATGTGATCTATTGGATATTGAGACCACAAGTGATCTATGGACATTGAGACCACAAGTGATCTATTGGACATTGAGACCACATGTGATCTATTGCAGTGCTTCTCAAAGTGGTGGTCCGCGGACCGGTGCCGGTCCGTAGGCCACCCGATGCCGGTCCGCAGAAGTTACCAAGAAAGGACATTTCGCTACCACTTCAGGACTGCGAAAATTGCTCACCGGTCCCAGGTGCAATGGAAAAAAATCCTGCCGGTCCGCAATACTAAAAAGTTTGAGAAGCACTGATCTATTGGACATTGAGACCACATGTGATCTATTGGACATTGAGACCACATGTGGTGTATTGGAGATGTTGGACTGAAACCAAGCTAGTACTGAACCAGAAATTATACATCATTTTTTAATTGTTTTGGGAAGTGTATGATGGTCAATGTTATCAAAGACTGCACTGAAGTTAATTAAAGAGATTCAAGATAGAGAAGTTATCACTGTCTGGAGGTTATTATTTACTTTCAAGAGAGAGTTCTCTGTGCTTTGGCAAGTTCATTAGGCTGCTGACCGATTGGGACTTAGAAGTGTGTGGTTATTCAGATAAGCAAAAAGTTGCTTCAAGACCAGCTATTCAATGACTTTTGGTAAAAATGTTGCATTGCATACTTGTTGATAGATTTATAATTTGTTTATCTAAATCAGATTTCTGACATAAATAAAGTACCAGAAATAAACTGTATCATGTGATAGAAAGTACCAGAAATAAACTGTATCATGTTATAGAAAGTGCCAGAAATAAACTGTATCATGTGATAGAAAGTACCAGAAATAAACTGTGTCATGTGATACAAAGTACCAGAAATAAACTGTATCATGTGATAGAAAGTACCAGAAATAAACTGTATCATGTGATAGAAAGTACCAGAAATAAACTGTATCATGTGATAGAAAGTACCAGAAATAAACTGTGTCATGTGATAGAAAGTACCAGAAATAAACTGTATCATGTGATAGAAAGTACCAGAAATAAACTGTATCATGTGATAGAAAGTACCAGAAATAAACTGTGTCATGTGATAGAAAGTACCAGAAATAAACTGTATCATGTGATAGAAAGTACCAGAAATAAACTGTATCATGTGATAGGCCCTCGTTGACCGTGTGGGTTATTGCTGGGAGCCAATGATATAAGAATCAACCAAAAAATACAGTGGGGATGTGGAGAGAACATGACGTTGGTTTTGATTTGAGAATGACACTTATGACCTCATGTTGTAATTTGCTTGGTTTTAAAGTAAAGAGAATGAAGGGAAGATAGATGAGAGAACTTTCTACACAAGAAAATAAGAATGAGAACCAAAAACGAAATAAAATGTGAGAGAGAAATTATCAGCTTATTTAATTTCCACAGGAATAGACTGCCAAAATTGCAGTGGTGGATGAAGTTAAGAACTCTCCTGGATATACTCTCATGGCCATCTGAAGAACGAAACAGTAAAAATCCCATTGCGTCATTCAAGTAATAGGGCAAAAATTCCATGTTCATATTAAGTAACATAGAATAGCCCTGTAGGTTTCATAATTTAATAAGCTAATTTAAGATTTTGGTAATATTTAACTCTTCTATTGAATGATAGAAATTTAATCAAGAGAACTTCAAATATTTGTTTAAATCTTATCATTCTTTCAAAGAGAATTCAAAGCATTTTAAGCAATGTTAATTTGCTAAAACTTTGTCATCAATTTAAAAAAAAATTAATAAAATGATGAAACTGTAGTAAAGGTATTACTAATTTCATAAAATATATTTTTTTAAGTATCATGTTTAAACTTCTTTATCAATAAAAACATCATTAAGTGACTGGATTTTATTGAAATTATAAAAACTCAAAATTCTTTTCTTTCTTTCATTTTCTGGCACAGAAATATTTAAAAAAAATCTCCACCCATTGCATGATTAGTAGTTATGTGGCTTCGCATTTGATTCAGCATTATGAAATACTAATACTAATACTAATAGTCTATTTCCCCAGATTGTCTTAAAATAAGTTACACCCATTTTAATTTAGAAGCATGAAAAGAGATCTTTGCAAAGTTCTTGAGAAAATTATATTTATATCAGACGCATAAATAAGTAGAGAACTCTCAACAAAATTTATTATGGGGAAATAAATTAACAAATACTTAAATACCCAACTTATAACACACAAGACACCTAGACACCTACAATACAAGTTTTGATAGAAATGAACACAAATAAAAATAATCTATAAACAAGAATAGCTGTTAAAGAATTTTCAAATATCACAATTTATTAGAACATCATTTACAAAAATCATTTACAACTGGAAGTCATCCAATAAATGCAAAGATTAATGGCATTCAATTACTCATAAAAAAATTATTAAGAAAAAAATATTGGTCTTTACAATTCTAAATTGTAACTAAAATATTTGTTGTGATTTCTTTTTTCCTGTCTTCGTGGCAGTCATTATTAAAATATTAAATAAAAATATTTTTTAAAAACTACTTGGTGTCGGTGAAAGAAACAATTTCATAATTCACTGATTAAGATGTTCTGTTATTTATACATGTATATAGGGTGTATTAAGCCATCACATTTCCTTTTTTGACTATCCATCATGATTGATCAAAACCAAAATAAAATAATGAATAAATATATATATATATATACAGTGACTAGTTATTTTATTCTTGCTTCATATTCATGAATTTGTTATGCTTAAATAACCTGTTACATTTAACTTAAGTTAAATAAATACATTTGTTTCGTAATTGCATTTTAAAATGTAAGCTCTTAGTCTTAGTATTGCTCATAAACTTAACCAGAAAACTATGATAAGAGCAGGACCTAGGGAAAAGCAAATAACTGAAAGTTTCCTCAAATTATTCAGTCCTTAGCCAAATGAGGGAACAATTTTTAATGTGAAAATACCAATAATTTTTTTGTATTTAATCTATTCCTTCCTACTCAACGGAGATGAATAACAGCATTATACAAATATTAAAAGAATTCCTACTTGAATACAAACTATGCATCAATTGATAGGTTAGCTATGATGAGAGCAAGACATTACTGAAACATATTCATTATTTTTCCTATTATTGACAAAATGTATTAGAAAAATAAAGATATTATGTCAAATGACTTGATGCATTTTTTCAACTCAAAAAAACACGTATTCCAAGAAAAAGGTCTTAGAAAATAAACTTGTCATTATCAAGTAAATATTCTATTCCTGTTATTTTGAAGTCATGTTTAATTTCTGCTTGAAAATGTCAGATTCAGATAAGATTTTTTAATGAAAAAACAAAACAATTTACCTTTAGAAAAATGAATATTTACATAACTTTAATTATTAACTTTTATACATCTTATGTGATCTTGTCGTTGTATACTTTGATTAAGTTCTTAAGTTTATTTGGTAACAACTTTATTATGCATGATCAAAGAAATGATATAAAATGCTTTTACAAATAGGACATATGATTCCTTTGTTAGCAAGGAATGAACTTGACTTATTCGGCATTTCAGCAAATGTGTATTACTTTTACATCAAAAACAAATTTTATTAAAGACTAGACTATTTTTTTATAGCAGCCTTAACTATCTATTATCGAACACCACAATTCCATTCAAAATTAGATAACTTTCATTTTGATATTGAAGGAAAGAATACAATATTTATCACTCTGATTTTTTAAACACAAAGCAAGGTAAGAATTGGGGAAAGAGATCTTCTTTTCTTGTCTATAATTATAAATTTAATATTTTTAGATAATTCTATGGTCTAATAAATTTTGTATTGTCAACACTAACTTTGAGAATAAGAGAATCGTCTTTGATGTAATCTCTAGTTTTAAGAATTTCATGAGAAACAAATTTAGGATAACCGAAACCCAGAGACTCAGACGTCTGCACAGGTTTTTGGAAGTGCTTCCACGCTGGATCCGGCAGAAAACTTTCCGACAAACTGCTTCGCATACTGGCATCAGCATTTTGGTCATACACAGTGAAGGACACGGGCAGAGAGAAGGGCCAGTCAAGAATGTTATCGTAATCACCCTGGAGCAGTTTAATGTAGACAGAAATGTATTTGCCCTCCCCTGCCCCATTGCCGTTGAGGAACACTGAGAGACACGCCTTGTAGCCAAACCTGGATGTGTAGAATGGTGGGCTGACCAGTTCTTTGTTGCTCTTGTAAATAGCCTCATTAAACTTGGCCTTGTAATTGCTGTTGGAAAAGAATTAAGTAGTACAAGTTGTAATCTGTTTTACAGGAAATGTAAAGGAAAGGTTCAAGCAGACAAATGTTCTGATATTCTACTGATTAAAAACTGTTCTCTGAGCTGGTATTTTAAAGAGTTCATTTTTTGGTAAGCTCCCTATTTTAAACTTCACACTTAGAAACTTAGCTTGAAGACTTCCCACAGGAATTGGGAATACAGCTTTTGCTCAAATTGATTTGGTACGATTAACTAAATGTATATGTTAAAAGGTGATATTCTTATCCAAATCTTCCTAATTAGCATGTATTAGGTACTATCTTTGTCAATGTCTTTCCCATTCAATATTAACACTTAAATCTTCATTGCTTATAAATGTTAAAATTTAAATTCAATTTAGAAAGAAGCAATCAATGTCTTACCTGATTTTCCATATAAAAACTCCATCAGTTGTCTGGGTAATTGTTTGTAAGGCTGAGCACAACTGAGTTATCTGTGCTTGTTGCTGTTTAACAAGGTCACAGGTCAGTTCTAAATGTGTCTTCATGCTCTCTTCTATGTGCAGCTCCAGACTGTAACGTGGGCACTGGAAACAAAAACAAAACCTGTATGTACATTTAGAAGAGTGATAATTGGACCTATGATAATTGGACCTATGATAATTGGACCTAGAATAATATGACCTATGATAATTGGACCTATGACATTTGGACCTATGATAATTGAACCTATATTTGGACCTATGATAATTGGACCTATGAAAATTGGACCTATGAAAATTGGACCTATGATAATTGGACCTATGATAATTGGACCTATGACAATTGGTATTACATGGGCAGAGCTAAGACCACTAGAATTTGGACCCACAAAGGTAATGAGCCACATCAATGAACGTGAAAGGAAACATTTGGAAAGGATCTTTAACTTTTGGTAAATATTGTGTATGTCCAACTGACTAATTCACTTCTGACTAATGTCTACCTGACTAATTTCTACCTGGCTAATTTCTACCTGGGTAAAGTTTACCTGAATAATGTTTACCTTGTGTCTACACCCAGCATCTTTAAATGGACATGAAATGGTGGCAGATGGACACGCCTCATGAACATGGTTGTCGATGTCTTCCCTGGGAATCTTGGCTGGATCACATCTGTTTGGACATGTCACTGGGAATCTGGGACACTGGTATTGGTGGGTCTGAAAGATTATATAATTTTCACTGAATTGTTCATTGTGAACCCCAATGTTGTGGAATGGCAGTTTGAAACAAGCAGGTTTTCAATGACTTTTGAAACAAGCAGGTTTTCAATGACTTTTGAAACAAGCAGGTTTTCAATGACTTTTGAAACAAGCAGGTTTTCAAAGACTTTTGAAACAAGCAGGTTTTCAATGACTTTTGAAACAAGCAGGTTTTCAATGACTTTTGAAACAAGCAGGTTTTCAATGACTTTTGAAACAAGCAGGTTTTCAATGACTTTTGAAACAAGCAGATTTTCAATGACTTTTGAAACAAGCAGGTTTTAAATGACTTTTGAAACAAGCAGGTTTTCAATGACTTTTGAAACAAGCAGGTTTTCAATGACTTTTGAAACAAGCAGGTTTTCAATGACTTTTGAAACAAGCAGGTTTTTAATGACTTTTCAGACAGTACAAACTCATTCTTTGACTGCAAAAATAAGAATTGTTCATTTTTTACATCTGGAAGTTGCACAATCAATTAATTATAAAATATTTATAGCAAATTAGTCTCCTTGTCATATTGGAATTCCATCAAGTCTCTGTACATGTTTACATAGAATTATAAATGTTACGTAGTTACCTGAAGTGTCTCCTGTAAAAACTCTTTGGAACAATATTGGCAGGTGACTGTCCTCTTGTGGCACTCATTCTTCATGTGATTGGCCAAATAACGCCTCTCAAGCTTAGCCCCACATTTGTTTTCACACCACATAATCTCTTTGTGACAGCTTCCGGCATGGGTCTGGGAGATAAATAAATGCATGAGTGTGTTAGTTATTAGTTAAATTATTTTGTTTTTATGTGGAAATTAAAAAAAATTCAGATGATTTTTTTTATATTAAAATGTTAGAGATATTAAACTTCCCAAGCTTTTGTTTATAATTCAGAATAATATAAACTAGAAATGAAGGATATGATTTTATTCATTTAATTCTTGTCATTATTTTTTTTAAAAAATTTTATATAGCTGAGCCACTAATTAAACTAAAACTGTTTTAATTAACATTATCTGAGCATCACATAAAATATATGTCCTACCTGGTCCATAAACTGTCCACTGAATTCCTGCTGACAGAAATCACAAGTGACAACTCTTTTGGGACACAGATACTCCAAGTGATCATCTAGATTAGCTTTGGTCAAGTGGGCAGTACATTTGTTTGGGCAGGTGATCACATCAAATCTGCAGGCTTGTAGGTGATTCTATTGACACAATTATTGTTTTTATGGTGAGATTTATTCTAATGGTTAATTAATGAAAAATATTTGATATGGAAAATCATTGGCACTTTCAAAATAACAATACCTCACATTAAATAGAAAAATTAGACACTTTGCTTCAATAATTGATGATAACACGTTTTATATTTCTTTTAAAAAATTTATATTGAGCAAATTAATTACAGCTGATACTTACTGGTAAGTTTTGTAGTTTATCAATCCATCTGCAACCTTCTTTCTGGTATGTGCATCGAATTATGCTGTTCATGATTTCTGTGTGAACTTCGTTATCTGGGTACAGCTGTATCAACAAAGAGAGATATGATTGTGTATAATAGCAGCTCCATCTTGACAATGAAGGGTTTTGTGAATAAATATTTAGCCAGGATTTTTGTTTAAAGTTAATCTATTGAAAACATAATACATGTAAATGACTTGAAGTGTTTACAAGAATGCCCCACTTTTCCATCTCTACCAATCTATCGGCTGTTTTAAGAGATCTTTCACTGGTTAACATTTTATTTTGTCAACAATGTATTGAGAATTGTACCATCAGGTATTAAACCAACTTAATTAAAAGGCTACTCTAAGAAAAAGAACCCTAATATCCGAGACCAGTGTTTGTTTAATTAAGAGTTCTCTACCTTGGCATAATCCAATGGCTTGTCATCCTCTGGGCATTTGAATATTCCACCGCTGAAGATAAATAGAACATTGAAAGTAAATTAAGATAAACATTACACAGACACAGGGATTACAACTTAACACATTACAGTGGGAATGTAGATAGGCCACACAGCTATTATGAGATGGTTTATAAGACATACAACTACTATGAGAAGGTATATGAGACATAAAACTACTGAGATGGTTTATAAGAAATACAACAACTATGAAATGGTTTATAAGACATTCAACTACTATGAGATGGTTTATGAGACATACAACTACTATGAGAAGATATTTAAGTATAAGGCACACAGCTACTATGAAGAGGTTTATAAGACTATGACATACAACTACTATGAGAAGATATTTAAGTATAAGGCACACAGCTACTATGAAGAGGTTTATAAGACTATGACATACAACTACTATGAGAAGGATTATAAGGCAGTGTCATGCAGCAGTCATGCAGCATCATGCCCCATCTGTTTGTATTGAACTATGAAAGATATCACAGTACAATACATTATTACACTTGTAATGACGTCACAGTTTCAAAAGTACATACAGTAAAGATTGTCTGCATATTTAAAAAAAACAAAAAACGATTTATTCTTAAATAAACTGTCTTATTGACATACGACCCTGACAGCTGACGGCACAAGGGACACACCTCTGTATTGTTGGGGTCAGTGTAAACCCAAATGTATAAATCTATTCAATCTTTACAGTGAGTAGAGCCGACACTAAAAGCTCGTATATAGCTTATATAATACATATGTATTACACGTCATATAAAATCCTATACGACGGAGCCAGACGACAGCACACGAGCAGCGTGAAAGAGAAGACAACTGTGTGCACTCACCCATTACTGTTTCGTCTCTTCCCAAGAAATGTTCCAATGGACATTAAGAGAGTCATGGTTCAACCAATAGGCCTACGCCAAACACAACTCGCTGTCTCACGTGCCTAACTTGAAAATAGGATAGAACGAAATCGTCGTTCAGCTCAATGATGAGATTCGAACTCACAACCTCACTTCTGCTGCGAGCACCGGACAGGAAAGTAACGAGCCACCGGGTGGGAGATGAATGACAGGAAATCGGGAGGCAGACGTGAGCTTTATGGTTCTACCCTTACAAAGAACGGTCACCCACAAGACAGGGGCAGATGGCACGAGGCCCATTGTGGGGACGGGCCCCCATTCAGGGCGCTGTGCCGTCTTCTGATAACAACAATGGACTAGGAAGGGACCAGTTGGTTCCGATTGGTCGCCACCACCTGTCACCTGGAATACCTTTACTACAGGTGGTTAACAAGGGGGCGAATCCGAGACGGTGTTTGAGGAGGAATTTTTTGTTTGAAGTTTTCCTAAAGAAATTTTTTGATGAGGCTTTGCACGGCTCGTGCCGGTGTATTCCATTTTACAATTCAGTATTTTTTGTGCTGCAAGGTTTTCTAGAAAATTGCATGTTTTTTTTTCATTCAGTTTTTATAAATAAAATGGAACACTATCAATAATATCAAAGGCTTTTTATTTCAAAAATATCATTTTAAAAAATCAATAATAACCGCATTAGTTCCTAAAGTGAGAATGACAAGACAAGTTTAATTAAATTTACCATTCACACCGGCACGTGCGCTCTCCTCAAGGGAGTTAATGAGTTCAATGGGGTTTTAAACACTTATGTTGTTATTGTTAACTTTAGAGCAGACTTTATATTTTGGTAAAGTAATTTTTAATACAAGATTTCATGATTTGTTCTGCCTCACTACTTTACCATTGATTATAATTATATCATCTTTTGAAGAATAGTTTTCATGAGCATACACAATAAGGGCGGGCCTCTTTGTATTGCGCACGCGCACACGATTCAGTTAATCAATTGGACCATAAATTTTTTGTATCAAAATAATTGGGCGTAATAAAAAAAAAGACACCACAAAGACACCTAGGCTCCATTTAAATGTTGCTATTATTATAAATGCTGCTTTGTGATGTTTCAGTGACATTGAAATGTGCTCAATGCTAGATAGGGCATTCGCGGCTATGTGGGACATTCGAGCTATGTGGGACATACGAGGCTATGTGGGACATACGAGGCTATGTGGGACATACGAGGCTATGTGGGACATACGAGGCTATGTGGGACATACGATGCTATGTGGGACATACGAGGCTATGTGGGACATACGAGGCTATGTGGGACATACGAGGCTATGTGGGACATTCGAGGCTATGTGGGACATTGGATGCTATGTGGGACATACGAGGCTATGTGGGACATACGAGGCTATGTGGGACATACGAGGCTATGTGGGACATACGAGGCTATGTGGGACATACGAGACTATGTGGGACATTGATGCTATGTGGGACATACGAGGCTATGTGGGACATACGAGCTATGTGGGACATACGAGGCTATGTGGGACATACGAGCTATGTGGGACATACGAGGCTATGTGGGACATACGAGACTATGTGGGACATTGGATGCTATGTGGGACATACGAGGCTATGTGGGACATACGAGACTATGTGGGACATTGGATGCTATGTGGGACATACGAGGCTATGTGGGACATACGAGACTATGTGGGACATACGAGCTATGTGGGACATTGGATGCTATGTGGGACATACGAGGCTATGTGGGACATACGAGACTATGTGGGACATACGAGCTATGTGGGACATACGAGGCTATGTGGGACATACGAGGCTATGTGGGACATACGAGACTATGTGGGACATTGGATGCTATGTGGGACATACGAGCTATGTGGGACATACGAGGCTATGTGGGACATACGAGGCTATGTGGGACATACGAGGCTATGTGGGACATACGAGACTATGTGGGACATACGAGGCTATGTGGGACATACGAGCTATGTGGGACATACGAGGCTATGTGGGACATACGAGGCTATGTGGGACATACGAGGCTATGTGGGACATACGAGGCTATGTGGGACATACGAGACTATGTGGGACATTGGATGCTATGTGGGACATACGAGGCTATGTGGGACATACGAGACTATGTGGGACATACGAGCTATGTGGGACATCGATGCTATGTGGGACATACGAGGCTATGTGGGACATACGAGACTATGTGGGACATACGAGGCTATGTGGGACATACGAGGCTATGTGGGACATACGATGACTATGTGGGACATACGAGGCTATGTGGGACATACGAGGCTATGTGGGACATACGAGGCTATGTGGGACATACGAGACTATGTGGGACATACGAGGCTATGTGGGACATACGAGGCTATGTGGGACATACGAGCTATGTGGGACATACGAGGCTATGTGGGACATACGAGGCTATGTGGGACATACGATGCTATGTGGGACATACGAGGCTATGTGGGACATACGAGACTATGTGGGACATACGAGGCTATGTGGGACATACGAGGCTATGTGGGACATACGAGGCTATGTGGGACATACGATGCTATGTGGGACATACGAGGCTATGTGGGACATACGAGGCTATGTGGGACATACGAGGCTATGTGGGACATACGAGGCTATGTGGGACATACGAGACTATGTGGGACATACGAGGCTATGTGGGACATACGAGGCTATGTGGGACATACGAGGCTATGTGGGACATACGAGGCTATGTGGGACATACGAGGCTATGTGGGACATACGAGGCTATGTGGGACATACGAGGCTATGTGGGACATACGAGGCTATGTGGGACATACGAGGCTATGTGGGACATACGAGGCTATGTGGGACATACGAGGATAGATCATGGGGCAACATATAAATTAGATATCAATGTCAGTAAATTGGTAATTTGACAAGAAATTTAAATATTGTCATATCCCTCTAAAACATTTATCATTTCAAAGGTCTAGCTCTAAGTCTGAGTAAACTCGGCACAATTACCTCCCTTTTATGCCCCCCCTTATCTTATCTGTTTACAGACGCTCCTTCTATACAGAAGATTATTGCGTCCTACGCTTATCTATGGTTTGTGTTTAGTCCTGCATTTTTATTAGAGATTTAAATGCTGATAAAGTGTTGGTTTTCCTGGATTCTTCAGGCAACCCATTCCACGCCCGAACTTCCGGACGGGAAGAAGGAAAACTTGTATGTGTTTGTTCTTGCATACGGAATAAGAAAGGTGTTTTTATCCTTATGTCTATCTGAGGGTTGTATTAAGTTATCTTTGTGTTGTATTTCTAAATTAGAATTAATTGCTTTATGTATGATTACTACTTTGCTCTTGGTTCTTCTATCCTCCAGTGTTTCAAGGTCTAATGATTTAACTAACGGTGTTACTCTTGTCAGTTTCGAATATTCTCCAGTAACGAATCTGGCAGCTCTTTTTTGAATTTGTTCTAGTTTATCAATGTTTTCTTTGGTGGATGGGTCCCACACAGAAGATGCATATTCCAGTGCAGGTCTCACCAAAGCGAGGTAGCACTTTAGTTTTATATCTCTATTACATTTGTTAAAGTTCCCCCCTTATAAAGCCTAAGGTTTTGCCTGACTTTTCCAACAACTTCATTGACATGGGGACTCCATGACAGCCTCTCATTCATTAAGACTCCTAAGTATTTTGCATCTTTAGTTTGGGTCAGTTCTTTTCCATGAATGTAATATTTTGAATTTATTTGTTTCTTTTTCTTTGTTACTCTTAACAGTTGACACTTTTCTGGATGGAAAGACATACTCCAGTTAGTTTCCCATTTTATCAATTCATCTAAGTCTTTTTGTAAAATTTTGCTATCTTGTTCTGATTTAATTGTTCTATAGATTATACAATCATCAGCAAATAGCCTAACTTTTGTACCTGTTGAGATGTTGTTGGGTAAATCATTTATATAAATTAAAAAACCAAAACCATCTCCCAACCATTGAGGTTATTAAACATATTAATTTAAACAAGTTGATTCCCATCTCAGTTGCAATAAGAAATGCGAAATTGTCTCTGTCTCGTCCACAGCGACGGCCCGACCTTGTTTAGAGGAGAAGTTGTCGTTTAAAGTCATGACCCCAGGAGGACCCGAGAGCCGACAGCTGGTGTCATTATATTTCAGGGTCACCACGCGACCAGCACGCGACTGTTTCCACAAGTGGAATTTTTAAAAATACCGTAAAATAACGGTGGGTTCGTAGTCGGGAGACAGAATATCGAAGCCAAGAATTTAAAGCTCTTTCTTTAGTATTAAAAGCATGACATTTCAGTTGGCTTGGAAAACGATACAGGACAACATTGAACATGCATGAGATTTTGTGATTTACATCATGAGATTTTGTGATTTACATCATGAGATTTTGTGATTCACATCATGAGATTTTGTGATTTACATCATGAGATTTTGTGATTTACATCATGAGATTTTTGGGAGGGGGTCCAAATTCGAAATTCCCCCGGGCCCCCATTTGACGGGGAACCCCAAAGGAGTGTCCGAATTTTTTACATTAAATATTACGTACCGCCATGTATGCAGGGCCGCAAAATCCCTACAAATCCCAAGCTGCACCACTGCCTTCATTCCATTCTACCAGTTAATTATTAAATTAAGAAAACTGATCTCACGTTACATTCATTCTATTCTAACAGTTATTTAATACAATTTACCCCCGATCGACCAAGGGCGATATTCAACCTGTTTTCTCTTAAAGAGCTAGTAACGGTTTTTAGTCCATACGGTAAACAGTATTAATTTTAAGCTAAGATTTGGCAGAGTTAATCTATATTGTATATATAAATTTTAAAAACCCGTAAAAAAACCAAGTTTTTGACTATAAATCCTTTATGTACGAGACGTAACTAAAAGAATGTTCATTATAATACGCAGCGCAAGACCATCAAAAAATACAAACATTGTAGTTGTATCGTAAAACATGTTTAATATAATGCGCACCGATCAGGAATATGTTTATAAAAATTGTTGTCAATAAAATACGCACCTTATTGCTCGACAGAAAGGTTGTTCAATATAACACGCACCGCGACGCTCTATCTCAAAAAATAACACGATACATAGAGGATAAATAAAATAATCTAAAAATTCAATAATTTAATTACGGTACATGCGATCAATCTGAAATTTTGATACATCGTTTTTATCATCGGTACGAAACTGCTTGCTAAATTTCAGCTCGCTAGCTTACGTGGAAGTGGGTTAAAAATCGATCCAAAGTTTTGGCGACAAGCAAGCAAGGGCGCAAGCAGACACCACGAGTTAATATAAAGGATTTAAAAATTAATATTTAAAAACCCATAAAAAAACCAAGTTTTTTACTATAAATCCTTTATGTACGAGACGTAACTAAAAGAATGTTCATTATAATACGCAGCGCAAGACCATCCAAAAATACAAAATTGTAGTTATGTCTCGTAAAACGTGTTTAATATAATGCGCACCGTTCAGGAATATGTTTATAAAAAGTGTTGTCAATAAAATACGCACCTTATTGCGCGACAGGAAAGGTCGTTCAATATAATACGCACCGCGACTACTATCTCAAAAAAATTAACATGATACATAGATATAAATAAAATAATCTAAAAAATCAATAATTTAATTACGGTACATGCAATCAATCTGAAATTTTGATACATTGTTTTTATCATCGGTACGAAACTGCCTGCAACATTTCAGCTCGCTAGCTTACGAGGAAGTGGGTTAAAATCGATCCAAAGTTTTCGCGACAAGCAAGCAAGGGCGCAAGCAGACACCATGAGTTAATATAAAGGATTTAATTTATAAAAAAACCCTAAAAAAACTAGTTTTTTTACTATAAATCCTTTATGTAAGAGACATAACTAAAAGAAAGTTTATTATAATACGCAGCGCAAGACCATCCAAAAAAGACAAAATTGCAGTTGTGTCGTAAAACATTTTCAATATAATGCGCACCGATCAGGAATATGTTATAAAAAAGTGTTGTCAATAAAATACGCACCTTATTGCGCGACAGGAAAGGTTGTTCAATATAATACGCACCGCGACGCTCTATCTCAAAAAATAGCATGATACATAGGAATAAATAAAATAATCTAAAAAATCAATAATTTAATTACGGTACATGCGATCGATCTGAAATTTTGATACATTGTTTTTATCATCGGTACGAAAACTGCCTGCAAAATTTCAGCTCGCTAGCTTACGTGCAAGTGGGTTAAAAATCGATCAAAAGTTTTGGCGACAAGCAAGCAAGCGGCGCAAGGCCGCACGCAGACACCACGAGTTAATATAAAGGATTTAATAAAAAAACCCGTAAAAAACCAAGTTTTTGACTATAAATCCTTTATGTACGAGAAGTAACTAAAAGAATGTTCATTATAATACGCAGCGCAAGACCATCCAAAAATACAAAATTGCAGTTGTGTCGTAAAACGTGTTTAATATAATGCGCACCGATCAGGAATATGTTTATAAAAAGTGCTGTCAATAAAATACGCACCTTATTGCGCGACAGAAAGGTTGTTCAATATAATACGCACCGCGACGCTCTATCTCAAAAAATAGCATGATACATAGGAATAAATAAAATAATCTAAAAAATCAATAATTTAATTACGGTACATGCGATCGATCTGAAATTTTGATACATTGTTTTTATCATCGGTACGAAAACTGCCTGCAAAATTTCAGCTCGCTAGCTTACGAGCAAGTGGGTTAAAAATCGATCAAAAGTTTTGGCGACAAGCGAGCGTCGGCGCGGGCGGCCGCAGACACCACGAGTTAAAATAAAGGATTTAATAAAGGATTTAAAAATCAAAGTATGTCTGTGTGTGTGTGTGCATGTCCTTTATAGCTGACTAAACCATTCATCCGATCGTCATGAAACTTTGGAGACTTTTGAGTACTCACCTGGGATGGTATCTGGCAACTTTTTTTTCTAAATTAAGCACTCATGGGGCACCGGGGGCCCATAATGTAATTCTTTGCTTATATGAGCTATATAAAAATTAGTTTAAGCGCTAGCTACTGTGTAAATTGTTGGATCTTAACCAAACTTTGTATATAAAAACTTGATAGCCAATATTAAAATACTATAGGGCACTGAACTCATAATAGTCATTCCTTTGGGGCTGAGGGCCCAAAAAGTCTCTTTTCTTAAACGTTTAAGATTTTATTCACCATTCAGTTATTAACAAACTTGACAAATAATGACACATGTATACATTATTAGACAAATTGAAATGAACAGGTGTTTTGAACTTTATATCTTGCACTAAATGGGCCCTGGGGCCCTTAATGTCGTTTTTTGCTTATATGAGCTATATAAAAATTAGTTTATGCGTTAGCTACTGAGTAAATGAATGGATCTTAACCAAAATTTGAATACAAAAACTTGGTAGCCCATATTAAAATACTATAGGGTACAGAACTTCAAATGTCCATTCCTTCGGGGCCGGGGGCCCCAAATGTCTTTTCTTCGTATATGTTTAAGATATTTTTCCCCATTCAATTTTTTACGATTTTGAGGAATATATCTATGAGGAAACTGAATTAAAATGAACAGGTTTTTGAAAATTGACGTCTTTCACCAAATGGGCCCAGGGGCCCATAAATTTTTCCCCTTATATTAGCTGTATAAAAATTTGTATTAGCGTAAAATACTGAGAAAATTAATGGATCTTGACCCATCTTAGTATATAAAAACTCAAGGGTCTATATTTTATTACTATAGGGCACTGAAGTCCTAATTTTCAATCTCTCGGGGCAGGGGGCCCAAAATGTATTTTTTAGTAAATGTTAACTATTTTATCGTCCATTCAATCTTTAACAATATTGAGAAATATAAATAAATGTATGTATTTTGAAATTTATTCAAATGAACATATGTTTCGCGCTTTATTTCTTGCAATAATTGGGTCTGGGGCCCTAACTGTCGTTTTTTTGTGCTTATACGAGCTTTATAAAAATTATTTTATGCGTTAGCTATTGAATAAATGATTGGATCTTAACCAAACTTTGTATACAAAAACTTGGTAGCCCCTATTAAAATACTTAAGGTTTCTGAACTTCTAATGCCAATTTCTTCGGTGCCGGGGGCCCCAAATGTCTCTTTTCATATATGTTTAAGATATTTTTGCCATTCACTTTTTAACGATCCTGATTAATATATCCCTGATGAAACTGAATTAAAATGAAAAGGTTTTTGAAATTGACATCTCGCGCCGAATAGGCCCAGGCCCCCCTTTATGTCGTTTTCCCCCCCTCTATATTAGCTAAATTAAAATTAGTTTAAGCGTTAAATAATGAGAAAATAAATGGATTTTGACTAAACTTAGAATATGAAAACTTAAGAACCTATATTATATTACAATATGGCACTGAACTCCTAATGCCCAATTCCCACGGAGCTGGGGGCCCCAAATGTCATTTTACGGCACAGTAATAATTTAATTCCCCTTTCAATTTTACACGATATTGAGAAATTTAGCTTGAGTACAATGGCAATAAAAAATTAAATTATCACTCATTTTTTGGCCGGTTATTTATCCGTTTGCTGTGGAACTTGGATTTTGTTTATTTGCAAACTTCCGCGAACGTTTCTGGCATAATTGTTTTAATACATACAACTCATTGGTTTCTTTAAATTTAATCATTTTTACTGAGATCGTTGCAACGCACGTCTGGTCTGCTAGTTCCATATAAATGTAAAAGTTATTTCAATCTTTATACACGTTCATATGTGTGGGCATGTTATTTTAATATTTTACATATCTAAATAAACTTTCTCATATGGTATTATGTAAACTGCAGTTAACAAAGTTACGGAGATATTGTTAACACTGTCTGAAAAAAATCCTACTCTCTAAATAGTATGATTTCAGCCGTAAGTCGGATCATTGATTCATTTAGTTAGAGATTAAGTACATTGTGCGGCTTTGACACGTGCGGAGCTGTTGTGAATATTTGATTGAATTGCCAAGAAAGAACTCAGTGAAAACGTATGGACCAAAAAAAAAGGAGTATCTCGAATCCATTTCCGATTTCCGTGTGATTGATAATTATTTCATCGAGTTAGATTGATTGGACGTCATCAATAGAAGAATTGATTAAGCTTAACGTCGAGATTTCTTGGTCGGCCAAGCTAACAGAATCTTGAGATTAATATCGCTTTTTGGTCACGGGAGCTAAGGAAATATGGGGATAAAAAAGAATAGCGGGCGAACTAGTCTTTTCTCATATAACTTGTTCAAACAGAATGTCAATCAATAACTGCTTGGTCTTACTAACGTTTTTTTTTAAATTGAGAATTGCAAGGGCGGAATATGCAAACACAAAGTAAATGTTGGGGAATAAAGAGATTATTTTGGCAGAATGAGGGACTCTTTTTTCCCCCATTTGTGCCACAGTGTTCCTAGTTTTATTCAGTAATTAGTAATAAAACACATATCTAATTTATTTAAACCGATCACCTCGAGAACAAAATTTTTTTTATGTATGCCCCTATGATTTGGGTACAAATGTTATGGGCATAGTAATGCACATGGGCTAGATGGGACAAATGTTATGGGCATAGTACTGCACATGGGCTAGATGGTACACATGTTATGGGCATAGTACTGCACAAGGGCTAGATGGTACAAATGTTATGGGCACAGTACTGCAAATGGGCTAGATGGTACAAATGTTATGGGCACAGTACTGCACATGGGCTAGATGGTACAAATGTTATGGGCATAGTACTGCACATGGGCTAGATGGTACAAATGTTATGGGCACAGTACTGCACATGGGCTAGATGGTACAAATGTTATGGGCACAGTACTGCACATGGGCTAGATGGTACAAATGTTATGGGCATAGTACTGCACATGGGCTAGATGGTACACATGTTATGGGCATAGTACTGCACATGGGCTAGATGGTACAAATGTTATGGGCATAGTACTGCACATGGGCTAGATGGTACAAATGTTATGGGCATAGTACTGCACGTGGGCTAGATGGTACAAATGACATACTGCGCTAGATATGACATGTAGGTCTGATGGGACAAACTGGGATAGATATAAAATATAGGTCAGATGGGACACATTAGACTAGGCGGGGTATAATGGTCTAGAATAGTCTAGATAGAGACCATGTGTACACAACACCACCTGGATTAGAATTGTCTCCTTTTTGCCCTTATCCCGCTTAACCTTTTGTTCTTGGATCAATATAATTAAAATGTGCACAACTAACAGAGTTTGACTACGGATACTGAAGTAGATACTATATTAACTATTGACGCTAACATTAATCATCATTGGATACACAGTGCAACTCCTAAAATCAACACGATAGAAGGAACAAAGAGTTAGCAGCAGTTATCACCCGTGCATGACAGTGTGTTTTCCGCGCCAATCTGCACGAGACGGAAAGAAAGAAAGAAAGCTCGTGCAACTGGCGCGTGCGGCCTACATTCCAACACTGAGTTCTGAGAGGCTATTCAAACATTGCAGATGTGCCGCCTGCTAGATAATATTGGCACTTTAAGGGCTTAGATTTGAGAGGTATTGATTGTTACACAAAGGCTGGGGTAAGGGGCAATGATAAGGGTAATGCTATTTCATGGCTTTTCTTTATTTTATATTTCTAATACGAAAATATGTCGTTTCCCCTAATTAGTTTTTAACTGTGAATATCCTATAGCAATAAAGGCAGAACTTGCATTAAAACATAAGGACACCCAGCTACCAATTGTCTCGATATACAGTGTTCAGTATACAGTCCTGCCTTTTAGAGACAGATAGCAATTTTTCATTCATGTCACGTTTACATAAAATACGTTACCTGGATACCAACACTAATACTATTGATTGTTGGCGTCTTTGTTAGTTGGTGGGAGGGGGTCGGGGGGGGGGTCGGGGGGAGAGAGAGAGATTAAAAATGACGTCATTATTAGAGTACTGTATACAGAGCTATTTATCTTGTGGGATAAAAGATGTTTGTTTTTTTTAATTTACAAATCTGTGATGATTAAAATTATTCACATCTACTTTTTTTTTATTGAGATGGGAGAAGGAGGAACATCACAATTTAAATTATTTATTTTTAAGTTAAGAGAGGACCATTCATAATTGTTATTAAAAGAGTTTTTTGTTTAAATTTCTTTTTTTAAAAATTCATGATGTTGTTCAAACTAAGCACTGACCTGAGGTATTCCTGCAGGCAGACGTCACAGAAGCGGTGTCCGCAGGTCCTGACCAGAACTGGGTCACGCATAGGTAGGTGGCACAGTGGACAGTAGCACCGCCTCCGCAGTTTGTCAACAAACGCCAAACTGTAACCTGGCATTTCATGGGATCAATAGCACTTCCTCTTTTCAACTGTCCAATCAATGCCACTTGTTAACGTTGTTCAATCAATAGCGCTTGTCACTTTTATCCCGGCAAAAACCACCGTTGACTCCGTACGCTGAAAGGAGCCTGCTGGCTTTAAGTTGTTAATAAATCACTTGTTTCTAGGTGCAATCATCCTCATGTTGTGGTCCTCCGTCTGAAAATAAAATTAGTTATTATTTTTTTACCAGATACTTGATTATTTATTTCATTGGAATAATTTAACCCAGGTCATGTATGCTCTTGTGCAGTGGTGGCGTACCTTTTTGGGGCCGCGTGCCCAAAATTCAACCAAAAACCCACTTATTTATAGTCGAGTGGCAGTACACTGGACTGTCGTACCGATGGTCACGGGTTCGAATCCCTGTGAAGGCAAGGGTTTGTTCCCGGGGCCTAGGGCGTCCCTGAGTCACCCCGCTCCGAATGGGTACCTAACACTACATGTAGTTAGGCGGCTGGGTAATGCGTGGAACCCACAAAGCCGTGGCCTGTGAATGCTGCATCACTTGCCAACAGATCATCTGTCATGGTCTGTGGACGCAACTATCTTCTGCATAGAAGGAGCGTCTGTATAGATAAGATAAGAAAGTGCCAACTCTCGAATGAAACCCGAAAATGGGGGTTTTGGCTTAGCTGGTTTGATTAAGGAAGTAATATTTTAGTCGCAAGCCGGCTGATGAGGCTCCTACAGTCAAACAGAATGATCCTCTGAACTTCTGTACAATGGTACTTCGGGTCACGAACCCTTCAGGTTACGAACGCTTCAGGTCATGAATAATTAAGGCTACAAAAATAATGTTCGATTATCTGTCTTGGTTAACGAACTTTGCCTCGGTTTACCAAGCATGGCATGTAAAGGAGAGAGAGAGAGTGAGTGAGAGAGAGAGAGAGAGAGAGAGTGAGTGAGTGAGTGAGAGAGAGAGAGAGAGTGATGAGTGTGAGAGAGAGAGAGAGAGAGAGAGAGAGTGAGAGAGAGAGAGAGAGAGAGTGAGTGAGAGAGAGAGAGAGTGAGTGAGAGAGAGAGAGAGAGAGTGAGTGAGAGAGAGAGTGAGAGAGAGAGAGAGAAAGGCTTCGTGTTCGAGACAAACGATCGCTGACAGAACAAACGAAAGTCACGCACTACTAAC
Source organism: Ampullaceana balthica (assembly GCA_944989445.1). Lineage (NCBI taxonomy): Eukaryota > Metazoa > Mollusca > Gastropoda > Lymnaeidae > Ampullaceana > Ampullaceana balthica. The sequence goes on from CALYLW010000573.1 coordinate 163,920, forward strand.
ATCGCCAGTAGCCTAGTTGTGCGAGCGTAAGCCTCGCTTTCAAAGGTGTTACTACACGGCAGTTGAATATTTCTGAACAATGCCACTGAGTTCAATTCATCTCTTTTGTTAGATTTCCTGGTTAACCCCCAACATCCACCCTTTTTTTTCAACCAAAATTTAAAAAAATCAATAATGAGTTCGACTACCGGTAATTGTGCTGATTGGAGGCTGAAACCTATAACATTCAATGTAAAATAAAGAAATAATTATGAAACACGAAAATTGCGTTCGTGTGTGTGATGTCGCTTATTAGTTTAGCAAGGTAAAATCATTGATGGAGAATAGCAAAGAAAGTAAGAAGTTTCCCATGATCGTTTTCTTGTAAGAAATACAGACTAAATCTTTAAAAAAATTATTTTACATTTAATTTATATGGTTGCTTTCGTTCTCTTTATTGAATACGTGACATAGCGGTTTTTTTTTCCAGGTAAACGACCAGATGTTAATAAAAAATAGATCGACCCTTTCATCTTGGAACGGGGTGTTCCAATGACGCCAATGTTTGTTTTTGTTGCTTTCCATTCATTTCAATGTTTCGGATTACAAACGCCTGGGGTTAAGAGCATTTAGGCTTACGAACCGAGTTCTGGAATGAATTACACTCCCAGGTACCACTGTATATGAGTCGTGTAGCTACATATTTTATAATGGAGGGGTATTATTTTGTTATACTGTTGAGGTTGTTCAGCGAGCATTGCTATATATAGTTTAATTTTTTTTAATGCAAGCCTTATTCCTTCAAAATTTATTGTCTTTAGTTTCAATTAATGTATTAAAAAAATGTTTTTTAGGCTTACATACATTTATTGCTTGTATTGAATTTCTCGCTTTTTCATTGACATTCGTTTAGTTTCAGCTCATTTTAGGACATTTTTCGGTTTTTATCGTTGTGTTGTGTGGTTGTTTGCTAGCCTCGTATATTATTAAAATGTTGGTAAATAGAATTTAATGCGAATATAACTTTAACAGGGGAAATTGATGGAGCATAAAGAATGCTAACAACTTTACACGTTTTTAAAACGTCAAAAATGAGATAAAATAAAAGTGGCTGGGGGTGGGCACGAAATCAGAAGACTTTAAAAATGAAAAAAACCAGGTCGACCAACTCGGTTTGATGGTCCTAAAGGCCATTTTTGCAGTTACCATTGAGTAATGCAAGTAGGTGATAGTGAGCAAGTATGCCACTGGCAGAAATGTGGCCATTTTTATTATGTGGGTAATGGGTAAAATATGGTCCACATGTGTAGCTCTTGATGATATATAAACAACCTTGTTTGAATCTAACCCTTACCCTAAGCTAGAGTTGGCGAACCTATGGCACGCGTGCCACAGTCGGCACGCGAGTAAAATTATTACTTCCTTAATAAAAAAAATCCCAGCCAAACCCCCATTTTCGGGTTTCATGGGAGTGTGTGGCACTTTGCTATATAAACAGTGTTTTGGTGAAATCGGCACGCGACGCCAAAAAAGATTCGCCTTCACTGCCCTAATTGCCATAGGTGGCGAATCTTTATTAGTTTGTGTGCCAAACATTTTTAATTTGAAGATTATGGTGATTGCTTCGAGCCAAGTTTGGCCTAAATGTGACAAAGCTCTTCTGCAATGGCTTATATGTTTTCATGCCAATGACGTGCCATGTAAAATCGTCTTGCATGACAAAAGAGGAATGCGTGATATAGGTTTGCCACTCCTGCCCTTAACCTTCCCTTAACTGTATAACTCCTAACCTAATCCTAACCCTAGCCTTTACCCTTACTAATTGTTAACCCCCACTCTAGCCCTGGTTGAAACGATGCCATTGCAACAGACAAAATTAAACACACACGCGTTGTAATTGAAATGAGTGTAACAGCTGCTTCAACGACCTTGGTGCCTTCAAAATAAATGGCTTGGAGTGTTTCTTAAAGGCTGGCCAATTTCAGCCACTCGCATTAACGGGGCGGTAAATCTGGCAACATTACGACATGCGGCCAAACAATGCGAGACTCTAATATTACGTTTTTAATTATTTTAAGATGTTTTAAGAAACACATTAGATATATCTGATGTTCAATTTAAAGCAAGATCATTGCTTTGATACAAAATTAAGGTGTAGGGACTATTGTAATCCTGTAATGAAATATGGAGTCAAATTTGTATAATTACAAACTCATAACTAAATATTTTGTAGCAGGAAACAAGTATGGAATTCAATCTCGAAGAGAATGGTATTTCAGTGGAGTACTTTTAATTATTTTGTTTGTTGTAACTAAGTTGTAAGATGTTTAAATAGTTTATTTAATTTCAGATATACACACTATTTTGTTTAGAGTCAGATACACTACTATGTTTAGTATCAGATGTATATTTTATTGTGTTAAGTGTCAGATTATACGTTATTGTGTTAAGTGTCAGATTATACGTTATTGTGTTAAGTGTCAGATTATACGTTATTGTGTTTAGTGTCAGATGTATACGTTATTGTGCTTAGTGTCAGATGTATACTTTATTGTGTTAAGTGTCAGATGTATACTTTATTGTGTTAAGTGTCAGATTATACGTTATTGTGTTAAGTGTCAGATTATACGTTATTGTGTTAAGTGTCAGATTATACGTTATTGTGTTAAGTGTCAGATGTATACTTTATTGTGTTAAGTGTCAGATTATACGTTATTGTGTTAAGTGTCAGATTATACGTTATTGAGTTAAGTGTCAGATTATACCTTATTGTGTTTAGTGTCAGATGTATATGTTATTGTGTTTAGTGTCAGATGTATACTTTATTGTGTTAAGTGTCAGATGTATACTTTATTGTGTTAAGTGTCAGATTATACGTTATTGTGTTAAGTGTCAGATTATACGTTATTGTGTTTAGTGTCAGATGTATATGTTATTGTGTTAAGTGTCAGATGTATACTTTATTGTGTTAAGTGTCAGATGTATACTTTATTGTGTTAAGTGTCAGATTATACCTTATTGTGTTTAGTGTCAGATGTATACGTTATTGTGCTTAGTGTCAGATGTATACTTTATTGTGTTAAGTGTCAGATGTATACTTTATTGTGTTTAGTGTCAGATGTATACTTTATTGTGTTAAGTGTCAGATTATACGTTATTGTGTTAAGTGTCAGATTATACGTTATTGTGTTAAGTGTCAGATTATACGTTATTGTGTTAAGTGTCAGATGTATACTTTATTGTGTTAAGTGTCAGATTATACGTTATTGTGTTAAGTGTCAGATTATACGTTATTGTGTTAAGTGTCAGATTATACGTTATTGTGTTTAGTGTCAGATGTATATGTTATTGTGTTTAGTGTCAGATGTATACTTTATTGTGTTAAGTGTCAGATGTATACTTTATTGTGTTAAGTGTCAGATTATACCTTATTGTGTTAAGTGTCAGATTATACCTTATTGTGTTAAGTGTCAGATTATACGTTATTGTGTTTAGTGTCAGATTGTATATGTTATTGTGTTTAGTGTCAGATGTATACGTTATTGTGCTTAGTGTCAGACGTATACTTTATTGTGTTAAGTGTCAGATTATACCTTATTGTGTTAAGTGTCAGATTATACCTTATTGTGTTAAGTGTCAGATTATACGTTATTGTGTTTAGTGTCAGATTGTATATGTTATTGTGTTTAGTGTCAGATGTATACGTTATTGTGCTTAGTGTCAGACGTATACTTTATTGTGTTAAGTGTCAGATTATACCTTATTGTGTTAAGTGTCAGATTATACCTTATTGTGTTAAGTGTCAGATGTATACGTTATTGTGCTTAGTGTCAGATGTATACTTTATTGTGTTATATGTTTTAACTGTCAGATGTATATGTTAGTGTGTTTTGTGTCAGATTTATACTGACATTATTTTGTTTATAGAGTCAGAGGTATACATTATTGTGTTAAGTGTCACATGTACAGAGAGAAATGTAGGCATGTGACCTAAACAATTAGAAAAATTCGATTGTTCTCAAGATGATGCAGAGCAGAGTCTCCCTAAACCACTTATTCGAGATAAGCTGACTTAAATCACCGGTCCCCCACCCCACCCCCCTAAACATTCTAATACCCCCCTCTCCCCCCCCACAAATCACCAGATTCATCAACCAGTCCTGTGTACAGTTCCTAGCTTCCCCTTGTTCCTCCCACCTCTGCCTTAAAAACCTTTTCTATCAATTTTACTGTTATCTTTTTTGTTTTTATTTTAAACTCACCTTACAAGCAGAAACTTAAGGAGACAAAAGGTGCGGTTTGTGTGTGTGGGGGGTGTGGGGGGGTGGAGGGGGGGTTGAAGGTAAAATAATAATTCTCATTTGTTGAGAGCATTCTGCCATAAATCATAAATTAAATGTTAGTTTGGTCGTGATTTATCTTTCTAAATTTTATTCCGAGTCAATGGGGAAAAAATATCTTAAGGATTTAATGAGCGAAAGATAATAAAAGGCAAGTCCCGCAACCCTTTCCCCCCTACCACACATGTAACCAGACAGATTAAATTAATCTCACAAGATGATTATATCACAGTGACTCATTTCATGAGAGATTAACTGACACTAACATCAGTAATATCGTCATCGTGTATGATGACTGGGTAGACGCCAAGAATGATTCCCCGAACAATGTATCAGATACCAACGTTGCCGCATGGATTAATGATGTGCGCGTGACGAGGGACAATCCCATGAGACAGTGTGAGTAACGCTGGCATTGCTCAGTCACGATTTGTCATTCACTGACACACCGAGAAGATTGTGCGTGCGTGGAAGGGAGTTAACGCTTGATTCGACACATAAAGGAAGAATGTCAATAAATTTAGAACGTGTATGAAGGGCAATTCAAAATTGACAAGAGTAACACCATTAATTAAATTACTGAACCTAGAAACACTAAAGGATAGTAAAACTCGAATTATTAATAATACATAAGAAGAGCACAATGGAAAAAAAACAGCAGAGTCACATTTTCCACATTTTGAGAAAACCTAAATTAAAGGTTTGAAACCTTTTTATTACAAATTAAGTGAGAAACTGTCAATTCTTTTAATGTTTAAGGGAAGGTCATCCATTTAAGCATCAAATTTTAACAAATAAATATTCTGAAAATCACGTTAGCTCATAGAAAATTTTGTTTTTTCAAAATGTGTTCATATTGGACTCTGCTGCTTTTTCCGTTGATTAGGACTTTGCCTGTTTTTCCATTGTAACACAAGAAATAACTATATAAAAACATTGAATTTTTAAACTGTTTATAGCATGAAAAAGACAAATTTAACAAATAAAAAAAAATGCATGAACATTCACTGGTCTTGACCCTCATCTTCGACTTTATCGTCATACGGCAGAGCATCATAGAATGCCTCATTGGTGGTAAATTTTTTGAGGACTTGGAGGTCTTTGTACTTTGCAGCTGATATAGCCAGTCTGTCTTGATACAAAGCTACTGGCACTGCTGTGCATACTGAAAAATTGTTTTGTCTCGTTGGAACAATGATGTTTGTTTTCAAGAAAATACCGTTCCATGAGTCTCTGTGACAAACGGTCCCTGGACCTTCATCCTTGTTAAAAACCATTTCCCGAATGGGGCGCGTGGGGAATGGGCAGTGGGCAGCCTTTCTTATACAATGGCCTTAGAAAGCCGGAGAAGTTTTTGACCAGATCCTGTTTAACATCAGTCACGTTAAAGGGTGTAGGATGTTTTCGTGCTTCACTAAATATTTTTATCCAGTCTTCTGGAACACTAGCACTAGACGTTGTATTTACTGGACCCATGTCCCTGTCACACTCCATATAAGAATGTCCGCGCTCAGGGAATGTCACTGTCACTGAGGTAAACCTTTTTCTATGGTGCACCATATAATCTAAAAACCGAATCAGGGTAAAGTTCTTATTCTGTCCTGCGCAGGAATCGCAGAATAGTTCAAGGTGAGTAACCTCTTCGCTGACCTTGGTTGTGATGTGGTCATACAGGAAAGAAGCCACCTCATCTGAACCTTTCCTAGCGACAGTCTCATCATAGCAGTAAAGAAAAACATCATCAGTTGATAGATGGTGAATGTTAAATGATTGGTATGTGAGCTTCCTTTGTTGGTAACGCATTGAATGACTCGATGAGCAAGGCTCTATTCTCTTCTTTGACTGTTTGAAAGCATTTAAGTCTTATACATTTACACTCTAATAAAAATGCAGGACTAAACACAAACCATAGATAAGCGTAGGACGCAATAATCTTCTGTGTAGAAGGAGCGTCTGTAAACAGATAAGATAAGTCAGGGCCAGTTACATGAGATGACAACCTATGTTTCTTTGCTGTGTCTTTCTTACTGCCATTTTTCTTTCTCTTTTTTGGCTTGTCTGTAACAATAGGTGTAGCATCATAGTCAGCCATTTTGCTTTAGTATAGATTCTTTGTGTACTGGTTACAGCTTACTGATTGGTCCAAAGGGTCACGTGACCCTAAAGGTCATGTTATTATATGGACCCTGCCTTTTCTTTCCTTGTCACTGGTGGACACTGCTGTTTTTTCCATTGTATACCATATTTTCTTATTCCATTTTACCATAGACTATGCCGTTTTTTCATTTGAAACTTGACTTAAATGAAGCATCTTTCAATGCTTTATTACCCAAAGGCCATAACTGCTAAATTATAAAAATGTGACTCTGCCGTTTTTTCCATTGTGGTCTAATTTGGAAATCCAACGCAACAACAATCGTATACAACATTCAGATAGAAATTACATTTTAAAAAAAAACAACCCATATACAACGTACATTATGTAATTACAGTACTAATACTCCTTCTTTTCATCTGGAATCTGGGCGTGGAATGGGTTGCCTGAACAAACTAGGAAAACCAACACACTATCAACATCAAAACTTTAATAAAAATGCAAGACCAGACATGAACCATGGATAAGGAAACAATAATCTTCTGACTTCTGTATAGAAGATCTAATGTAGTGTCCATTCAAGACATACTTTTTGTACTGATCAATAACTACTTGTTACAGATTTTGTGAATAACAAATAAAATGAACAAACAACTTTTAAAAAAAAAGATAAGGCCCAGCTGCAATGAGGAATGTAGAATCTTGCATGAAAAAGCAGACTATAATTTTCTAGTAACAAACTAAGTAGTCACACAGGGGGACTCAGAACTATTAGTTTTATTGATGTTTATAGTGATCGATTGTGGGATTTAATGTGAGATATAAAATTTGATCAACTAACACAAAAGTTCTGAGTGAGACTTGTTATAATATGTTGAAAGGCTGTACCTACATGTGACTAACGCCTAACGGCACTTGACCAACTTGGTGCTAGTCACTGCTAGTCGAAATGTCTGAACAGAGAAATCGTGTTTTAAAAATAAAAATGTCGAGTGGAAGGGTTAATTATTTATTTTAAAAAATATTCTTAACAATAATTTTTCAAATTTCCTGTGGTTGTCATAGAAAGTAGTACATTATCAGTATTCACAGACACATCTATATATATATATATATATATATAATAAATATATTCAAACTATACATTATACTATACACACAGATATTAGTACACAATGAATTAATTGTACCTTTTCTATATATCTAAAATGAGGGGGGAAGAATCAGCTAGCGAATACATAATATTTTTGTAACGATATCAACGATGATGAATAATCGAATCTAACAATGTTTGTCATTAGAAAATGAAATAACAGTTCTAATCGATACTTCAGCCACTACATTCCTGAAAACATTGAAAGATACATTACCGGAAGAAATTTGAATGCCATGCTAAAAACTATCATTGACACGCGGGGCTATTTTTAAATCCTTTATATTAACTCGTGGTGTCTGCGGCGAACCTTGCTTGCTTGCTTGCTTGCTTGCTTGTCGCCAAAACTTTTGATCGATTTTTAACCCACTTGCTCGCAAGATAGCGAGCTGAAATTTTGCAGGCAGTTTCGTACCGATGATAAAAACACTGTATCAAAATTTCAGATCGATCGCATGTACCGTAATTAAATTATTGATTTTTTAGATTATTTTTTTTATTCCTATGTATCATGCTATTTTTTGAGATAGAGCGTCGCGGTGCGTATTATATTGAACAACCTTTCTGTCGCGCAATAAGGTGCGTATTTTAATGACAGCTCTTTTTATAAACATATTCCTGATCGGTGCGTATTATATTAAACATGTTTTACGACACAACTTCAATTTTGTATTTCTGGATGGTCTGGCACTGCGTATTATAATGAACATTCTTTTAGTTACTTCTCGTACATAAAGGATTTATAGTCAAAAACTTGGTTTTTTACGGGTTTTTCTTATTAAATAGCCTGATGTTATATAACGGGACCATTCTTCCCCTAAGGGGGGCCACTTCAAACATCGATTCGAGTGTTACCGCCACTTGATTCGGGGAGCATACCCATCACTTCCCGTTGGCAGAAAATATTCAAGAGTTTGACTACATGAGAACATCCTATACTTGACAGACAGATCACATCTAACTTGTCAATATTGACAGACAGATCACATCTTGCTTGTCAATATTGACAGACAGATCACATCTTGCTTGTCAATATTGTCAGACAGATCACATCTTGCTTGTCAATATTGACAGACAGATCACATCTTGCTTGTCAATATTGACAGACAGAGCACATCTTGCTTGTCAATATTGTCAGACAGATCACATCTTGCTTGTCAATATTGACAGACAGATCACATCTTGCTTGTCAATATTGACAGACAGATCACATCTTGCTTGTCAATATTGACAGACAGATCACATCTTGCTTGTCAATATTGACAGACAGATCATATTTTGCGTGTCAATATTGACAGACAGATCACATCTTAATTGTCAATATTGACAGACAGATCACTAATTACTTATTAACAATGACAGACAGATCACATCTTACTTATCAACAATGACAGACAGATCACTAAATACTTGTCAACAATGACAGACAGTTCACATCTTACTTGTCAATATATACAGACAGATCAAATCTTACTTATTAACATTGACAGACAGATCACATCTTACTTGTCAATATTGACAGACAGATCACATCTTACTTATCAACACTGACAGACAGATCACTACTTACTTGTATGCTTTCTTTTAAATCCCGAAGTAGAAAAAAAATCCAGAGATAACGTTCGTGTTATTTTTAAATGCTTTAATAAAGGTTTAAATTTCTGGTTAAGATTCTAGTTATGTATCTTTCGGTAGTAACCAAGCAGACGATCAACTGTAACGCCGATAATACCTGACCCGCCAGATGGTGCAGTTTTCACGAGCGAGAAGGGGGAAAAAATCGATATTTTTGTTTTAATGCCGAGACACTAAGCGCGAGGCACGCACGAGGCGCAATGCACTCACTTAACGATGTAATGTTGTAGTACAGATATCAGTGCCGCGCCTCCCCCTCTACACATCAGATCAGCCCCCCACCACACGACACCCCTTTCTAACTGTAGGTTGCGAGTCGATAAACAAGGCTATAGAGACCGTCATTTGTGTGACACCTTTGACTCAAAAATGTGATTATGTCATTGTTGAACACATACTAATTTAAATTTGCTGTTGTTGCTGTTTGATATTGTGAGCGAGTGTCTAATATGCGTGCGGGAGAATGAGGGTCTGATGTGTGTTTTGAGTGAGGTTTTTATGTGTAGGGGAGTTAGGTTCTAATGTCAGTGTGGGTATTTGAGGGTTTAATTCAAGTGTGGAGAAGTGAGCACCTAATATGTGTGTGGGGAAGTGAGGGTCAGATGCGTGGGGGGGTGAGGGTTGTATGTGCGGGGGAGTGAGGGTTTAATGTCAGTGTGGGGGAGTGAGGGTCTAATGTCAGTGTGGGGGAGTGAGGGTCTAATGTCAGTGTGGGGGAGTGAGGGTTTAATACCAGTGTGGAGGAGGGTCTTATCTGTGTGTGGGGGATTCTAATGTCTGTGTGTGTATATGCGTGTGTTTAGGTAGAGGAATACTCGACAAAAGAAAAAAGTGAATTCTTTTGGGTAGTTTTAATTTCAACAGATGAACTTATTCACCCCTCCTCCGAGTCCACCCTTGTCGACAGGTCACTTCCACCACTGCCTCAAATTTGATCCTGTTAAGTTTTTTCAATGGACCCGCTACTGTTCCAAGTTCTAGTTTGACGTATAACTCGAATTGCCTCCAGACGGTTCCTCTTGTTAGACTTGGGTTTTCCCGATGTCTGCATCTAGTACAAAGATAAATCCAGCTTTCTTCTTTCTTCTCCTCAGTTTTTTTTCCTTCACATTATTTTCTCACGCTACCTCCCCACCAAAACAAACCAACCCTTCACTCCCCCTCATTGGTTTCAAAGGTAAAATTGATTTCATGGATTTGTCTTGATGATGGTGTGTGGAGTAAATGCAAATAGCTGAAATATAAATGTCAGCCACTGGTGTGTGGAGTAAATGCAAACAGCTGAAATATTAATGGCAGCGACTGGTGTGTGGGGTAAAGGAAATAGCTGAAATACTAATGGCAGCCACTGATTGTGAGGCACCAAAGATAGGGGCATTGAAGGTTACAGGTATATCTACCCGTGGCTTCAGTATTTCAGGTCTGACTAGAATAACATAATGTACAAGTGCAAGAAGTGATACCAGCACGTACTACATACACTAAATTAATATTAGCTTCATTTTTTCCCATTAACAGATAACAATAACTAAAAAGGAGTAGCAATAATCAATATTAATAAAACTAATTTTAGAAACATTAGTTCTAATTAAGGGTGTATCGGATTGAAATTTTTTAAAATCCGGCTGGAGCCGGATTTGACCGGATGTATGAAGTGAAATCCGGCCGGAGACGGGGCCGGATTTTTAAAAATGGCCGGATTCCGAATTAGCCGGATTATTTTTTCCCCGATTAATCGAACATAAATTTGTAATCAGTGCCAGCCCTACTAATTGATGGAGGTTGTGTTGTAGCTGGCCCTGGTCAGAGCCACTTGAGATCGCCCTACTAATTGATGGAGGTTGTGTTGTAGCTGGCCCTGGTCAGAGCCACTTGAAATCGCCCTGTACACAGCGAAAAGTCTTGACTGGGAGATCAGCTTCTCGGGTTTGGTCATTGGTGGTCATTGTTGGTCACTGTGAGCCGTTAACAAACAGGAGCCCAGCGACGAGCTTCTGATGTAACACAGACACGTGATAAATCAACGTGACACGTGTATTTGATTTGGAATTTATTTTGCATCGCAGCAAATCATGTCTTTAAAGAGCGGAAATTTCATGAGTTGAAAAAGTTGCAAACTCTAAAAATTTGCTTAGTTCAAGATGTGTCAATAAATATCTGACGTCACTTCTTGGAGAAAAGTTTTGAAGCCACAGCTCCTGATTTGGCTCAGGGGAACAAAAAACTTTTTCAAAATCCGCAGAAAGTGAGGAGGTAGTACTGACATAAGGTATCGAATTTTGCCAGCTCTTCCATAGGCGTATCTTGGAGTAAACATGAAAACTTTTTTTTTAAATCCTATGTACACTTGTGTAACACGGAAGTGTAAAACATAATTGTGGTTGTGACATGTGTGGCCGGGGAGGGGGAGGGGTTCAGATGATTTGGGGGGGGGGTTAAAGGCGATTTCTCATTGACAGCATTTTTAGAAAGTACATATACGTAAAGGGAATTTCGGTCCATTAACGTTTTGCGGGTCACCAACAATCTGTCAAAAGAGATAAAGTGCCTTTCGGTTAGGAGAAATAAATATTTAGTATTACCGTAGTAGGGATATAATTTAAATATCTTTATAAGTAATGTCTAAATATCAGTTTACACTAAACTAAAGATGTAAAACGCCTGCATAATACCGGTCCTAACTTATGCCGTGAAAGCTGGAAGGCAACTTAACTAACACTAACAGACCAACAACTCAACTAACAGACCAACAACTCAACTAACAGACCAACAACTCAACTAACAGACCAACAACTCAACTAACAGACCAACAACTCAACTAACAGACCAACAACTCAACTAACAGACCAACAACTCAACTAACAGACCAACAACTCAACTAACAGACCAACAACTCAACTAACAGACCAACAACTCAACTAACAGACCAACAACTCAACTAACAGACCAACTCAACGCTTGTAAAAACAAATGCCTCCGAAGATCTTACATGTACAATGGTCCGATCTGATTCTTAAGACAAATGCAGAAGTACTGGAAGTCAGGCCAGGCATTTAATATATAGCATCTACCATCACAAAAATAAGATGGTCGTACATGTGCTTCGCATGGACAGCTCAAAACTGCCCGGACCGACCCTCATATGGCAATCAGAGGGTAAGACTACCTGGACTGACCCTCATATGGCAACCAGAGGGTAAGACTACCTGGACCGACCCTCATATGGCAACCAGAGGGTAAGACTACCTGGACCGAACCTCATATGGCAACCAGAGGGTAAGACTACCTGGACCGACCCTCATATGGCAATCAGAGGGTAAGACTACCTGGACCGACCCTCATATGGCAACCAGGGGGTAAGACTACCTGGACCGAACCTCATATGGCAACCAGAGGGTAAGACTACCTGGACCGACCCTCATATGGCAACCAGAGGGTAAGACTACCTGGACCGACCCTCATATGGCAACCAGAGGGTAAGACTACCTGGACCGACCCTCATATGGCAACCAGAGGGTAAGACTACCTGGACCGACCCTCATATGGCAACCAGAGGGTAAGAGGAAACAAGGCAGACTGAGTGAAACTTTAAGAACAATCAACAACAACAACAAAAAAAGCGAAGTTCTAGGGCCAGAGGCGTCATTAGGAGGGTGCGATACGCACCGGGTGACTTCATCACAAAGGGTGACACCAATGTAAAATTATGTATTTTCCCGTAATTTGCAACTGTTAGACTCGGGGGAGGTTTATGGAGTAAGACTTGAGGGGTGACACCATGAGCTTTCGCACTGGGTGACACCAACCCTAGTGACGCATCTGTCTAGGCCAGAGGTGCGCAACCTTTGGGCTATTCCCGGCCGCATTAAAAAAACAACTTTTGCGACGGCCGCCAAAAAATTTACACTGAAAAACGAAACGGTCACTATACAAAACTTACATCTCGTAATAGTCAACGCGAGATAATAATGACATAGTCATAATGTATTGTAGGCAAACACAATGCTTAATTACAAACAAAAACATTTTCATTGATATTCTCTTATATTTCTACTTTATTGAACATTATCATGTAAACCTAACATTATGTCACACCAAGTACAGCATGAGTATATTGTTAGGTGGCATTAGTACAATGAGAACATAATAATTAAACAAGTGATAAGCTGCTTCATTAACACTCCATGTTACTCAGCAGTCCAGAGTTCTGGAAATCAGGGGCTGCCTTGCTCTTGGATGTTTGCAGAGAGTCGCGCAAAGTCCGGGCCCTCGCTGGAGATCATCAGTCGTATTCTTAACGCCAGATCGGTGTCCACCAGTCGGGTTCGATATTTGTTCTTGAGATATTTCATTCGTGAAAATGACGTTTCGCACATGTAAGTGCTTCCAAACAGCATTACAGTGTTTCTTGCTATTTCGCGAAGCTTGGGATACTCCACGGCTAATTTCCATGTCTCCAGTAGATCGTTTTTGTCCTAGAATTTCTTCAAAAGCTGTGCGTTATTTTTTAGTTCGATCAATTCCATTTGGACATCCAACGGCGCTCTCTCTGTCTCAACCAAATGTGGAAAAGCAACGAGTCTCATATTTTCGGAAATCTTGTCGAAATCATGAAAACGTTCTGCGAATTCCAACAACAGCGCTTCGAGGATGCCTGAAAAGGATGTAGCCGGAATTTCATTTTTTCTTATTTCATGGCTCTCGATTAGAGCGGTGAGTTGCGGGAAATGATAGAGATTGAGCTGTTGGATTTGACTTTGTAGCAGACGACATTTGTCACAGAAATCCTGTACTTTTCTGTGTATGAGGTAAGCTGATGTTCCTTTGCCTAGCAGAGAGTCGTTGAGGCAGTTGATATAAATTAACAAATCTACAAGGACGGCAATAGAGATGTTAAGAAGGCCTGATTCTTCAGTGGGCAGTCCTTGATTTTCGTGGCATAAAATCCCAGTATTTCTTTTCGTGACTGCAGAACACGGCGATATGTTTCTCCCTGACACAACAAACGAAAGCTGGTGTGGTACAGAATACCTTCAGCCGACAAATCATTTGTGTGAAGAATTTGTATGAATTGGCGGTGTTGAAGAGCATTCACGCGAATGATAATGGGATTCACATCCTTCAGAATTTTATCGAAATCAACAGATTTAGAACACAGCGCCTCCTGGCGAATAATGTAGTGCAGATTTTTGAGCTGGTCATTACCGTGATCCTTCAACACATAATTCGGAAAATCTAGCCACGAAGCCATTTTGCTTACCAACCATGTACAGATGTCTCGCAGGTTCTTCAGATCAAAGTGCGAGTCGATGCAAGCATTTTAAACTGCCAAAATATGTCTTCTCCTTGAGTTCAAGTAATGAGTGTCTCCATGGAGAGTAGATCTTCGGATCTTCGCACAATTCAAATGTTGGGGATAGGGAGCGAATGAATACGAGTAGCTGCGCTATTCAAATGTCTATGAACGCTAAACACTGCAGCTAATGCTACAACTGCCGGAGTCGTAATTGTTTCGCAATAACAAGTGTTTAAGAGTGTTAATGAATATTCGATATTTAGTTTAAAAATTTTAATAATATATTGCCAAATGGCAAATATTTGACGACCGCAGGTTATTATAAATTAAACATATTTCCACGGCCGCAGGTTATTATAAATTAAACAGATTTCCACGGCCGCACATTTTCGTGCCCACGGCCGCAAGCGGCCGCACGGCCGCAGGTTGCGCACCCCTGGTCTAGGCTTTTAAACATTCCAAGAACTTCATGGAGCTGCAACAAACGGCAGGACATGAAAACACATATATCGGTTCTATGACCCTTCTAGGCCCGAAAGGTAATTCAGTCAATCAATCAAATCAGTTTACCAAATCGTCAAATTTTAAGAAAAATTGTAGATCCCATTTAAGTATGGAACGCCTGAATGAATTTATGCTTGCACTTGCACTGCCCTTGCACTGCCCTTGCACGAGTTTCCTCAGCAAGCAGAACGTGCTAATTTTAAATTTCGGAAATGGACTAATGCAGGAGGAGATTACGCTAAAAACAAAGATGGGAGACTAAAAATTTGAATTCTCTCTATCGAAATATCCGGCAAAATATATACATGTATATAAATAAAATAGAACGAAACTGGCCAAACACTTCGTTATGTTCAGCAGAATGTGTACATAAAGTGTCGCTTATCGAGGCTTGTGACAAAGGGTAAAAGATGAAAAAGGAGAAATGTGGATTGTCAACATCTACTGGGCTATGTATGAACAAATATGAGAATTCGATTCAAAACGTACACAACCATATAGTTATATACGTGTCATACTGGTGCATCAAGAATATTGAATATGAGTTTGTAGATTCTTTCAATTCTTTAGTGAAGGATGGTATAATTTACTCTAAATCAGTGATTCTCAAACTTTTTAGTATGACGGACCGGCATGAATTTTTCCTTTACCTCAGGGAACGGTGCCTTATTTTCACTATACTGACGTGGTATCGAAATGTAGTGTATTTTTTTTTGGTGTCATTTTATGTGCTTATTGCCAAAAAAATGGAAAATTCTATAAATATGGTTACTATCAATGATTGCAAATGGAGGATTATAATTAGATTTGTATGTCCTTTCTTGATAACTTCTGCGGACCGGCGGCGGATGGCACACGGACCGGCACCGGTCCGCGGATCACCACTTTGAGTATCACTGATACTGCTCTAAATGAAAGCACTAATTATAAATCAGTAACTAAAATATTAAAAAAATTTCACGTTAAGTTTCGAACAAGTGCCAGGAATTTTTTTTACAAAAAAGAATTCATGCAATGGTGAATACTGGAGATGTCAGATTTAATCGACACATTACATTTTAATGTTGGCCAAGAAGACTGGAGGCACCAGTAGCGCCATATATCTGGGCACTGGTCAGTGCCCAGATACATGAATACATGGCATTATTTGTAAACCTTATTAAATTAAAGACATTCGCTTTCGGTTTGTCATGAATGGAGAACCATTTGTGAGACACGGCCAATGCGTTGAATTTACGCGTTAAATTTCTCTCATCAAGCGTTAAATGTAACCTTGATTTCAGTCTGATGAACACTACACAAGTTAAATTTTGAAATAGGCTGTAAGTAGTGTAAGAAAGCGTACGAGGATTAAATCATATCAGAATGATAAATGTCAGATCAACCTTGACGTCATATATTAATAGTTGGATATCGTTGAGAGACCGACGCCAAAGCAACTCAAAAGATGAGATATGACAAGCGGCAATTTAAATGGTAGTACATGTAGTAGTAGATGTCTTGGTATTTGGTTCTTTGCTGACTTTGCGTGAACAATGGAAATAAACATCGCTTTGATTGAACGAACTTAGCATTTCCGATTATAATTAATTTCATGAAGTTTTTTTAAACTCTAAATATATTTCCACTTATTGCTGTGTATAAGGCAAAGGGGTGTGAAATTTTGGGCAGAAAAAATTTATTTAATGCTATTATTTTTTTAAACGAATTTTAATTTAGTGTTAACTTGATATTGGTCACAAATACTCGCTTTTGAATTATTCAATTAACAGTCTAAGACTAAACATTTTTTTCTTTATCGCTGTAGAATTAACTTGGCCTTGTTTATTTTATTTTATTATATTTATTTATTTTTTATATATAGTTTAAAAATAGTTTATATCAATCCACGCAAAAAAACTATATTTGAAACGATTTTTAAAAATATGCATAATTTTAATGGAACAACGGTAAATTTTACTGCTTGACGCACGGAAGTATATATTTTTATTATTTATTTTTTAGGCTACTTCCTGTTGATTAGTCAAATGTTCTCAATTATTTTAAAAATTACTTCTCGCAACATGATCGACATCATTGAGTTTATGTTACAATTATGGTACATAAAGAATAAAGTCAAAGAATCGTGTGTTTGTTTTGAATGTTTGGGTTACTGTGCTAGGTCCCTTACTCTTTTTAATTTGTATAAATGATTTACCCAACAAAATCTCAACAGGAACAAAAGTTAGGTTATTTGCTGATGATTGTATAATCTATAGAACAATTAAATCAGAAAAAGAAAGCAAAATTTTACAAAAAGACTTAAATGAATTGATAAAATGGGAAACTAACTGGAGTATGAGTTTCCACCCAGAAAAGTGTCAACTGTTAAGAGTAAGAGTAACAAAGAAAAAGAAACAAATAAATTCAAAATATTTCATTCATGGAAAGGAACTAACCCAAACTAAAGATGCAAGGTACTTAGGAGTCATAATAAATGAGAAATTATCATGGAATCCCCATGTAAATGAAGTTATTAAAAAATCAAACAAAACCTTAGGCTTTATAAAAAGAAACCTTTACAAATGTAATAAAGATATAAAACTAAAATGCTATCTCACTTTGGTGAGACCTGTACTGTAGTGTACTAGAATATGCATCTTCTGTATGGGACCCATCCACCAAAGAAAACATTGATAAACTAGAACAAATCCAAAAAAGAGCTGCCAGATTCATTACTGGAGAATATTCAAAACTGACTAGAATAACACCAATAGTTAAATCATTAAACCTTGAAACACTAGAGGATAGAAGAAACAAGAGTAAATTAGTAATCATACATAAAGCAATTAACTCTAATATAGAAATACAACACAAAGATAACTTAATACAACCCTCAGATAGACATAAGGATAAAAACACCTTTCTTATTCCGTATGCAAGAACAAACTCATACAAATTTTCGTTCTTCCCGTCCGGAATTCGGGCGTGGAATGGGTTGCCTGAAGAAACCAGGAAAGCCAACACTTTATCAACATTTAAAACTCTAATAAGAATGCAGGACTAAACACAAACCATAGATAAGCGTAGGACGCAATAATCTTCTGTATAGAAGGAGCGTCTGAAACAGATAAGATAAGATAAGATACTCAAAATTACTTAAACTAAGCCTTCCATTATCATCATTATGTCAATTACTAGCGTATCACCCATCAAAAATGACGGAAGTTTTCAGCTGAAATCTATTTATTTTATAAAAAATGCACTTTTTCTTAGGGCGCCCACGGCGCCGACCTTTTTCAAAAGCCCAACTAACTTGTCCTTGTTTGATAAATACGTATTATTAAACTTTCTGAAATGTACACAAAGTATTTTATAATAGGGGTTGCAGGGCGCCTACGGCGCCCCCTTTTGTTTTTTTATTTTATTATTAACCATCATCAAATCCTCTTTTTACATTGATCCCTTTACCAAAATTAAAATATGAGCGAAAACAATGACGTCATATAATATTTTTTGTACAGCGCATCTATAATTTGCACACCTTTTGATGCATTGGTGCAGTAATTTGGTTTTCCCTGCTTTCTAAAATTAGTAGCGTCAGGACTGACAGACACTACTTGCGTGACAATTGCAAATTATATAATTTAAATATGTGTTACGATCTGTGTGTCTGTGACTTGATGTAATGTAAGTGTAAGCTAAATGTAAATAATTAACTTAATTCCCGTAATGGATGTAATGCTTCTTGGATGTAATGCTGATTTGTTCAATAGTGCGCACCAAAAATTACTGCACCAAATATAACTCTTTTCGAACGTTCCGCATAAAATTGTTCAATATGATTCATGATAATAAATGACTCAGATAAAAATAAATCAAATAAATGATAGTTCTGTATTACGTTATTTTTTAATCTGATGTGTTTTTATTTTGAAAACTTCCGGTATTTTTGACGGGTGATACACCAGTATAAATAATAATAAAGTAAGGATATGTAAAAATAATTTTAAAATTTTTTTTAAAGGGTGCCATGAAAGTTAAGGGTAAGTGTTAAAGAGTTGTTGATGGTGAAATAGGAGTTTCCGTGATGGTGGGACTAGTGGCAGAACATAACTAAAGTGTCTAAACACTAAACAGGGAAGAGGAGGGAACGATGAGGATGATACCCGTGGCGTGTTGCTCTTGAGACTCTTTTGTTCATTTATAACTGCAATCTATTAATTTTATTGATGTTTTTCAAATTATTAAACGCAAATACTTCAATTGGACAGAATTATCTTAAATATGAATATGTCCTCAAAATATTGCTTTTCAATGACTAATTATTAAATTTACATGTAATGACAGTAATGTCATAGCTTAACCCCCTAATTTATGCACGGTTTTATCAGGGTTAATTTAAATAATCTACACCAATGTGTACATACATTATATTCTAATTCTAGCCACCATTTCCCCAGGCTATACACACATTTAACTGACATCCCTCAAGGCACACATAAAAATGGCAACAAGGAACGAGACAGGGGACACCCTCAACCAGCCGGAGCAGGGTTTCCAGGACCAAGTCTGTGGCCACGCCAAAGGAAGCATTGTCGACTGTGGGAGTGGATTCCACCCAGGTATTTTCTAAATAAGTGGGGACCTTCATACATTTTTAATGTTTAATATAGTTACGATAAATCAATAGATGTTATTGGTGATCATCTGTCTATGATTCATCTTGTCACTGATTCAATTATATTGGTTGACAAGTAGAACTATAATTAACAGTAGAGTAGAAGTCTTGCTTTATGATTATAATCTAGCTTCAATAACATAGCTGAAGAAAAATAATAAGAATCTAACTGTAGAATTATAATTATGTAATCTATTCCTAATGCTAGAAATTGTAGAAACCTAGCTGAAAAACTAAACTCTAGTAGGTGTATAGGAATGTAGTTATCAAAATATATTTTCGCTGTAGAATATCATAATAATGCAGAAATTAATCTATAATCTAGTTGTAGAAATGTATTGTATCTGATAACTTTTCCCTAGCTTTATTATTTAACTTTGGCAGTAGAGCTAGATTCAGGCTTTAGAACTATGATCTGGTTTTTGACCCATACTCTAGCTGTAGAACTAAAATCTGACCATAAAGCTATACAAACTATACTCTTAACTCTTGAACTTAAATCTTGCTGTATTCTGTTCACAGTTAGTTGCCAGAGAAGCCAGAGATGAACGACGTGCATTGATACAAAAGACCCACAAATATATCTTCTCTAACGTCTCACATTATCTGTGTATTTCTAATGATGAAGTTGAGGAGTTTGTATTGGATGAAGACATTGTAAGCATTGATGATGATTTAGATAGTTTATAAACCCAATCACTTTAAACTCCACCTTTTGCAACCTCCACCCAACCATAACCTTACACACTCTAACTCCACCCAACCATAACCTTAACTCCACCCAACCATAACCTTACACACTCTAACTCCACCCAAACATAACCTTACACACTCTAACTCCACCCAACCATAACATTACACACTCTAACTCCACCCAAACATAACCTTACACACTCTAACTCCACCCAACCATAACTTTACACACTCTAACTCCACCCAACCATAACTTTACACACTCTAACTCCACCCAACCATAACTTTACACACTCAACTCCACCCAACCATAACCTTAAACACTCTAACTCCACCCAACCATAACTTTACACACTCTAACTCCACCCAACCATAACCTTACACACTCTAACTCCACCCAACCATAACCTTACACACTCTAACTCCACCCAACCATAACCTTACACACTAACTCCACCCAACCATAACTTTACACACTCTAACTCCACCCAACCATAACTTTACACACTCTAGCTTCACCCAACCATAACTTTACACACTCTAACTCCACCCAACCATAACCTTACACACTGTAACTCCACCCAACAATAACAAACACACTATAACTCCACCCAACCATAACTTTACACACATTGTAACTCCACCCAACCTTACACACATTGTAACTCCACCCAACCTTACACACATTGTAACTCCACCCAACCTTACACACATTGTAACTCCACCCAACCTTACACACATTATAACTCCACCCAACCTTACAAACATTGTAACTCCGCCCTATTATAACCCAATGACTCAGTCTCTACCCACAATAACTCCATGATATGAATATTCTCATTGTGTGTTCCAACGTGTGGCACCAAAGTGAGTGGTTGTACATCTTTCTTGTTAAAGTCACTTTTTCATTTAATTAAAAAAGAAATAGATAATTTCCACTTCAAAATTAATTTTAATGTTATTAAAAAAGGCTTACAAAATCGTAATAAAATACTTTCACGTTGTGCAAATATAGGACCTGATAATTAAAAATACAAATATTTGCTTAGCTAAATTCACCGTAGCGTTACAAGCAGGCAGCAGTTACCAGAAGACCCACAGTTACAGAAAAACTAAAGATGCAAAATCAAAGTTAACAAACAGACCTACACTTACAGATAGATCAATAGCTGCAGGCAGAGTAAAAACTAGACTCACCTTTATGCCTACAGATACAAAGCTAGATATAGACCCAGAGTTACAGAGAGACTCAAAGTTACAGACTAAGATTTACGAAATAGACAGACAGTTACAAATAGACAATACTCAGAAATTTTAAAGCGACCACCAAAACTTATATTACTATGATTTAATTCCATTTTGTTAAAAAATATCTCTGTCCTGTTTAGTGTAAGGTAAAACTAGTACTTGTATAGATAAAAACATATTCACACATTTTTAGTCATTTATTAATGCTTCAATTGTCATAACTTTTTTTTATATTTATTGGACACCAACATTTTTAATGACCATGTTTTTAGTTTGAAAATTTGAAAACTGTGTGGGAAAACGGTTGCCTTTTTAGAAATATTCTTAAAAATTATGTTCCGAGTGTCTGAAAAGTAAAATTCATTGGTGGACCTGTAAAATCTATTTTTGTATATACAAAAAAATTAAAAAATCTTTGTGGCCCTGGCTCTTAAAACTTGACTCATGGTGGGTGGGTGGGGCGTGACATTTCTTTGTGATTTAGAGATTGTCATTATTTATTTGTGATAACTGAATCTATATCTAGATTTTTTGTCCAGTCTGTCCGCAGGATGAGTCGGTTCCTGACAAAAGAGGAGGCAGTCTTACTTTTCCAGTACCAGCTAAGCTCACCTCTAACGATTGAAGGTAATTCCTCAAGTTTCATTCTTTCCTTTCATAGGCTTAAAAGTTTTTAATGGAGGGTGAAACCTGCCATTATATTATGGTGGGGAGTGGGTGGGTCAATGGAGGGTGAAACCTGCCATTATATTATGGTGGGGAGTGGGCGGGTCAATGGAGGGTGAAACCTCCCATTATATTATGGTGGGGAGTGGGCATGTCAATGGAGGGTAAAACCTCCCATTATATTATGGTGGGGAGTGGGTCTGTCAATGGAGGGTGAAACCTCCCATTATATTATGATGGGGAGTGGGCATGTCAATGGAGGTTGAAACCTCCCATAATATTATGATGGGGAGTGGGTGGGTCAATGGAGGGTGAAACCTGCCATTATATTATGATGGGGAGTGGGCGTGTCAATGGACAGTGAAACCTCCCATTATATTATGGGGGGGAGTGGGTGGGTCAATGGAGGGTGAAACCTGCCATTATATTATGGTGGGGAGTGGGCGTGTCAATGGAGGGTGAAACCTGCCATTATATTATGGTGGGGAGTGGGCGTGTCAATGGAGGGTGAAACCTGCCATTATATTATGGTGGGGAGTGGGCGTGTCAATGGAGGGTGAAACCTGCCATTATATTATGGTGGGGAGTGGGGTCAATGGAGGGTGAAACCTGCCATTATATTATGGTGGGGAGTGGGGACAATGGAGGATGAAACCTGCCATTATATTATGGTGGGGAGTGGGCGTGTCAATGGAGGGTGAAACCTGCCATTATATTATGGTGGGGAGTGGGTGTGTCAATGGAGGGTGAAACCTGCCATTATATTATAGTGGGGAGTGGGTGTGTCAATGGAGGGTGAAACCTGCCATTATATTATGGTGGGGAGTGGGCGTGTCAATGGAGGGTGAAACCTGCCATTATATTATGGTGGGGAGTGGGCGTGTCAATGGAGGGTGAAACCTGCCATTATATTATGGTGGGGAGTGGGTGTGTCAATGGAGGGTGAAACCTGCCATTATATTATGGTGGGGAGTGGGTGTGTCAATGGAGGGTGAAACCTGCCATTATATTATAGTGGGGAGTGGGTGTGTCAATGGAGGGTGAAACCTGCCATTATATTATGGTGGGGAGTGGGCGTGTCAATGGAGGGTGAAACCTGCCATTATATTATGGTGGGGAGTTGGGACTATGGAGGGTGAAACCTGCCATTATATTATGGTGGGGAGTGGGTGTGTCAATGGAGGGTGAAACCTGCCATTATATTATGGTGGGGAGTGGGTGTGTCAATGGAGGGTGAAACCTGCCATTATATTATGGTGGGGAGTGGGGACAATGGAGGGTGAAACCTGCCATTATATTATGGTGGGGAGTGGGTGTGTCAATGGAGGGTGAAACCTGCCATTATATTATGGTGGGGAGTGGGTGTGTCAATGGAGGGTGAAACCTGCCATTATATTATGGTGGGGAGTGGGTGTGTCAATGGAGGGTGAAACCTGCCATTATATTATAGTGGGGAGTGGGCGTGTCAATGGAGGGTGAAACCTGGCATTATATTATTGTGGGGAGTGGGTGTGTCAATGGAGGGTGAAACCTGCCATTATATTATGGTGGGGAGTGGGCGTGTCAATGGAGGGTGAAACCTGTCATTATATTATAGTGGGGAGTGGGCGTGTCAATGGAGGGTGAAACCTGCCATTATATTATGGTGGGGAGTGGGCGTGTCAATGGAGGGTGAAACCTGCCATTATATTATGGTGGGGAGTGGGCGTGTCAATGGAGGGTGAAACCTGCCATTATATTATGGTGGGGAGTGGGTGTGTCAATGGAGGGTGAAACCTGCCATTATATTATGGTGGGGAGCGGGTTTGTCAATGGAGGGTGAAACCTGCCATTATATTATGGTGGGGAGTGGGGTCAATGGAGGGTGAAACGTCCATTATAATATGGTGGGGTGTGGGCGTGTCAATGGAGGGTGAAACCTGCCATTATATTATGGTGGGGAGTGGGCGTGTCAATGGAGGGTGAAACCTGCCATTATATTATGGTGGGGAGTGGGCGTGTCAATGGAGGGTGAAACCTGCCATTATATTATGGTGGGGAGTGGGCGTGTCAATGGATGGTGAAACCTGCCATTATATTATGGTGGGTAGTAGGCGTGTCAATGGAGGGTGAAACCTGCCATTATATTATGGTGGGGAGTGGGCGTGTCAATGGAGGGTGAAACCTGCCATTATATTATAGTGGGGAGTGGGCGTGTCAATGGAGGGTGAAACCTGCCATTATATTATGGTGGGGAGTGGGCGGGTCAATCTGGAGACAAAATGGTAACAAAGACACTTCAAAAAGTTTATTCTTAAAAAAGTTAAAACCAAATATTCTATACTTTGGGCTAAGAGGAGATGAGGAGAGTCCAGACCAGCCCCTTTAGTCACCTTCCTACACCCCTGCCAGCCCCTTTAGTCACCTTCCTACACCCCTGCCAGCCCCTTTAGTCACCTTCCTACACCCCTGCCAGCCCCTTTAGTCACCTTCCTACACCCCTGCCAGCCCCTTTAGTCACCTTCCTACACCCCTGCCAGGGTGTAAATAAAACAACAACCAGTCAGCACATTGCATGCATTCATGTTTATTTGCTGTTTAGATTGTGGGAGGGCCTACGCCCCGAGGGGAAGCTCAACTCAACGACTGTTTGTGACAAATGGAGATGGCATCGCCATGGATGGGAAATGTGTGTACTTTCTGAAGAGAAGTCAGTCCCATTTGGAAGACAGAAACATCTCTGATGTAAGACTTGTGGGATGATGTCATTTTGCTTTCATGGGCCCCCCTTTATTAGCAGACAGTGGTTCCTACAGTGTGTTAAAGCGGCTGTATCTTGTATAGTAGAGATCTGTGCATCAACAATCCACTTTTAATTTCTCTTTTAGAATTCATATCCCACAATTGTCCCCAAATTCAGAAATGTACGAGTCGTTTAATTTATCTCTGTAATGCTGATAGTTAATGCTGATGTACGGTTTGATAGTCAAGATGCATTTCAAAACTTTGTAACCAATGCTACATTCACCAATAGTAATGAGAGAAAACAGTGTTGTATCTGTGTCACAACCTTTGGCAGCAATGTTTCTAAAACCACATCACAGCTGCCAGTTCCTAAGGGGTCACCACAACAGGGGATCAGGTGCTCACCATTTGTGTAAGGGATCCGGCGGTCATCATCAATATTGACCGTCCTCCCGTTGTCCCCAGGAAATAATTTCAGCCAGCATCCAAGTGAAGGCTGGTAGAAGTCTGCTAGGTGCCATCTCCGAGCACGTCTCTCTCGTCTACTACTCGGCTCTCCATGGGTTGAAAAACTGGGCCGTCTTAAAGAAGAGTGTCAGTGAGTCCAACAAATGTACCTACAGTGAGATCTTCGTGGACATTGAAAACTTCATTCAACACACACAGTGTAGGTATTCTACTATAGAGCACACACAGTGTAGGTATTCTACTATAGAGCATACACATTTAGGTATTCTACTATAGAGCACACACAGTGTAGGTATTCTGCTATAGAGCACACAAGTAGATGTCCTGTCAAATTGACATTTCTTTACATAAATTGGATCTGAAAGATTTTGCTGATCCAAACTTAAAGTTCTATGACATATTTATCTCCTGCTGCAGTAGATAAACCTGTGAATAAGTTGATAAGGGGTGAAATTTAAAACAAAAATTGCTTGTGCTTTAAATTGCATACAGTAATATCTTCATTTGAGATAGATCAAGCATAAATATTGAGAGAAGCATTATATATAATTAACTTTTACATATGTAATAGAAAGTGTTTTTCAAATGGTAAACTCTTGTTCTCAGTGGCTGAGAGGCACTCCTTTGAGGTTGTTCAGCTGAAAACCTTGGACAAAGAAAAGATGAATATCATTGCTGGTATAACAAGTGTTGAGGATTGTCTTAGTGCTGCGCAGAGTAAAGCGGTTGTCTCCCTTTTAGAAGAAATAGCGACCCTTTGGTGTCAACAAATTGAGGCGGTAAATATTGCTTATTACCTTAGTGAGTTCGATTAGAGCGCCTGTATTTTTATGAGTTTTTATGTTGTTTTTTTGTGTCTTTACATTTTGCTACTAAAGCAATGAAGATCATTATGTACCTAAAGGAAGCAAAGTTTAAAACTACAGTTTATGTACAAATAAATTCACTCATCTTAAGTTAACATTTCAAAAGTGTTTAGCAAATCCTTCCTAAAAATATGTTTTCAGTTAACCTGAGTTTAACTTCATTTCAACTTCTAAACACACTATTCCCCAACTTTCTTTCATCTTGCGGAATATTTTAGTCTTTTTAAAGCTGTGTATCCACCGGCAGTCAATCCAGTTTTACAGGCATTTCCTTGTATAAATATTTGTTTGATCTGCTAAAATTTGAAGGAGTTTGCCCATACTTTATTATTTTAAATGACGAATGTATATACTCGTTCTATAGCCCGTTCGTTCATAATCCGACCTCCCCACTTTTGGAAGAGAAAAGTATTAAAAATGTATAACCCACTCGCAAGCCGACCCCCCAAAAATAATAGGACAACTTTAAAAAAATGGTACAAATTTTTTTAAACTACAAGCTAAATCGGTCATTATGATTGTTTACTTTGTACTACCTATCATTGTCTTTGTGCTCTTTGTTAGGCAAGAGTTACCGGTATTTACAAAACAAATTCTTTGGTAAACAGTGGCGAAAGCGCGAACATTCAAATTCGTTGTTGAAAACAAAATTTGTAAAACAATTTATTAAAACATTCACAAAAATAAATAAAATGATTAAATAAGGTAAGTGCAGATGTTTAATAATATATTATAGCTTCTGATAGAGCAGTCGAATCTTGTAGAATGTAGAAAAGGACCTTGATGATCTCGATTAACAACACAGATATTCAATGTACATGCAGAAATGACCTATGATCCGCTCCTAAGCCGACCCCCCCCCAACTTTCCCCCTAGATTTTGTCCAAAAAAGGTCGGCTTCAGAATGAGTACATACTGTACATTACCTTTCTTGAATATTTACCATCAACAATTATAATACAGCATAAGAACTGCAAATGTTATCTATTCAACAGAATAAGTGCAATAAAATTCTGCCTCATTAAAACTAAAGAATTTGACATTAAAGTTTCATTTTACTTTCCCCTCACCTTCATTCACCTTAATGACCTATCTCTGTGTCTGCCTTGAATCTTGTGAGTTAAAATATTAGCACTTCCCAATAACCTAGAGCACCACTTTGAGAAGCACTGACCTAGAGGGATGAAACTTGGCATAGATATCACTTTCTATAACAATGATACTAACTACGAAAAAAAAATGTATGCCTTTATTTATAGAATTTCTTTAGAGGTATCTTGGACTTGAACTTCTCATATATTTTTTTCCCTAGGGCTTCCTTGGCTTTTAAAATTTGTTTTTAACATAAATCTAAATTTTGGCGTGGAATCTTACTGTAACAACTGCAAAATTCCACATGGTTTGGAAATGCAAATCAAGTACATTTTTTTGCAATGGCTCATTTCAAAGTATATTTTCTAATTGAGTATTCACACCGTATATACTCGTTCTATAGCCAGTTTGTTCATAAGCCGACCCCACTTTTGGAAGGGAAAAGTATTAAAAGTGTATAACCCGATCGCAAGCCGACCCCCCAAAAATAATAGAAGAGCTTTAAAAAAATGGTACATATTTTTTTAAAACTACAAGCTAAATCGGTCTTTATGATTGTTTACTTTGTACTGCCTATCTTTGTCTTTCTGTCTTTGTTAAGCAAGAATTACCGGTATTTAAAAAAAATTTTATTTGGTTAACAGTGACGAAAGCGCGTACATTCAAATCCGTGGTTGAAAACAAAATTTGTAAAACAATTTATTAAAACGTTCACAAAAATAAATAAAATGATTAAATAAGGTAAGTGCTGATCTTTAATAATATATTATAGCTTCTGATAGAGCAGTTGAATATTGTAGACTGTAGAAAAGGACATTGATAATCTACAATTACAACACCGATATTCAATATCCATGCAGAAATCACCTATGACCCGCTCATAAGCCGACCCCCCCCACTTTTTCCCCTAGATTTTGTCCAAAAAAGGTCGTCTTGCGAACGAGTATATACGGTATATATTATTATTATTAACTTGTTTTTAGCTTCTAAATGATGCTGGCCGGATACGCCGCGAAGCAGACGACATCGGACCAAAGAAAGAGTTGGAATTCTGGCTGGGAAGAACTGCGCAGTTCAGCTATCTGCTGCAGCAGATAAGAGACAAGCGCGCTCGCCTGGTTATCCACACCCTCATCATCTGCAAGTCTCCG
Organism: Ampullaceana balthica; assembly: GCA_944989445.1. NCBI lineage: Eukaryota > Metazoa > Mollusca > Gastropoda > Lymnaeidae > Ampullaceana > Ampullaceana balthica. The sequence goes on from CALYLW010000573.1 coordinate 192,490, forward strand.
GTCATGACACGCTGGAGGGATCTTGACATGAAGGTTACAGACCAGGCCAACGAGGCCCGGGACAACACCAAGTATCTTTACACGCTGGAGAAGTACTGTGAACCACTTTACAGATGTCAGCCAGTGAGACTTCTGCATTTTTTGTTTTGTTTGGGGTGTGGTGGGCTGATTTTATATATTTTCATTGTTAGGGGGGGGTGGGGTGTGCGATGTTCATGCTATATGTTTTTTAAGGAAGAGACCCGCAACTTTATTTGTTTTATTACTATGGTGACCATGGCATTTGCCACTAGATAGATTGTTATTTTTCCTTACTGAACACATAAAAGTTATTTTCATGGTAGAGCGCTAGCTTTGTACAAACGTCATTTCCTAACATGAACCTGCACACGAGAAGTGGTGTATATTTTTTTAATATAATGATCCTGCCTTTAATTCCCTGGCCTTGTTATCAAAGTGAAAATTGTGTGACTCAGTGAGACCTTGTGTAATATATAAGTCTGAATGTTCTTGTGAGGTCAGGGAGTCAGAACTATTTCAATGCATCTCTTGTGTTATTTTGTTATTGAATATTTAAGTAAATGTAAACACATTTTAATCTATTTTTATTTCTGGAGATAACCCAACAAACAATAATAAAGTTACACTAGGAAAAAAAATCCACTCAAGATGTTAACACCACCTCTTTCAATGCAGATGTATTGTATCTATAACACCACCTCTTTCAATGCAGATGTATTGTATCTATTTTTAAATTCCATTAGTATAAATAAAATAAATCCCACCAAACACATTGGTGGTGTTGTAAAGTTTTGCCTCTAAAGCAGATGTTCTTTAACTGGTGTTCTTTCACAAGTATTTTTATTTTTTAAAAATTTAAGTAGCGTATCTTTGAAATACTGAACAGCATGTTATCTTATGTATTTTGATTATTATCATTACCAGAAAAATATTGAAAAGGACTTCATCTATATTTATGCTCCCTGTCGTGCAGTTTCAACAGCAAAATTATTTTTAGTGTTGTTATTTTTTACTAACTTCTTTCTATAGGTCAGCATGATTGATAAACTGTCGGGCCTCATAGGAACCATTCGACTCATTTACAACTTTTCACCTTACTACACAGTACTGACAAAGTTTCAAGTATATTTGTTAAGGTAAAATCAGTTAACCCACTTTGATAATATTTCACCCCCTCTCAACTCACACTGTCCCTATCAATGTACTCTCTAAGCTGCGCTGCCGCCCAGCTATCTGCCCAATGCTGTGCAGCAGTTTAGAGTTACAGCAAAGAAAAGTTTCATAAGTGTTTTGTTGGAATATATAATTTTGCTCATCAAAAATTAATGCTGCACAATGTTGCACGTAAGTTAATTTTTTTTTGCACCCAAACCAACAAATCTTTAAGGGAATATTAGTTCCCATCCCTCTTTTTATTTCTTTTGTGTGTGTGTGTATGGTATTACATTTATTATGAATAAAACCATATTTTCTCTGCTGAACTCTTCTAAGCTAATTAATGTATCACGTATCACATTAATTAGAGCTAATAAAATAGGAAATTATAGGAAAATATCAAATTTAATTAAATCTATACTATACCCTTAATTATAATAACATACATAATTCCCGTAATGGATGTAATGCTTCTTGGATGTAATGCTGTTAGTTTCAATAGTGCGCACCAAAAATTACTGCACCAAATATAACTCTTTTCGAACGTTCCGCATAAAATTGTTCAATCCTATATAATAAAAGGCAATGTTCTGTCCGGTCATATATATATTGGTCCCTCTAACACATGTGACTCTTACAGCCAATCATATTGGACATGTTTACGCGGACGTTCAAAACGAGTTATTTTTGGTACAGTATTTCTTCCAAGACTTTATTTTGAGTTATGCGCATTGGGATTTATAGTCAAAAGCTCTTATTTTACGAGTTACTTATTTTAACTATAATGAATAGTATTTTAATGACGTGATGCACATGTATGCCGGTCGAGACGGCTGTTGGAGGGGAGCTACAACATGCCACTGAACGGTGGCAGAACGTCCTTGGACGGGCTTTGTTGCTCGTATGATAATAAAAAATAAATAAAATAAATGAAAGTTCTGTATTACGTTATTTTTTAATCTGATGTGTATATATTTTGAAAACTTCCATCATTTTTGACGGGTGATACGCTAGTAATAATAATAATGAGTAACCTCTAAATAGTGAATGAGTATTTTGTTAATTATTGCTTATTTATTGACTTTTGGCTCCTTTTAAAATTCTTTGCTTGCTTTTGATTGGACAATTTTAAATCCCTGAGTTCAGCCAGCTCTGAGTGGGTACCTGACACTAGTTAGGGAAACAAAGGCGGCTGGGAATAGTGTGGTCCCTCCTAGCCGTAGTCTGTGAACGCTGATCATGTGTCAATACAATCTTAGCAGAACGTAGGATGCAATAATCATTTGTATAGAAGAAATGTCTTTAACAGAGAAGACATAAGACAAGTAACTGAACAACTATTAAAAAAACATGTTATTAACATTATATTCCTTTTATAGATGATAGGAATATAAACACTATATTTCCAGGCGTGTATTTTAGATTTTTAAAAATATATGGTTGTATTGGGCTTAGCTATTGGTAAGCAAACCATGGCATTTAAAGGAATAGATGATGCTTGTTTTTTTACCATCTATTATTCCATGCACTGATGCAAATCTGTAATTTTTTTTCTTATCATTTATGAAGATCATATATGTTAAAAAATATGTCTCTTCACACTAATAATTTGTTCCAACACCTGCATTATACAATGAAATTGGCTTATACTAAGCAGTTTTTATTAGTAATATATATTTGCAAACCAACTACCACTTCTCCAGCCATAAGAGGAAATTAAGCTAGCAAAGATATGACAGAATTTTATTCATTTCTTATGTTTATTAACTTGCAGATTACAAATCAAATAGTCACAAGCTGTAAGAATTATGTTTCTGACAATGGAATGACACGGTTGTGGGACATACCCAAAAACGAACTTTACACAAGACTCAAACATTGCATTAAGTAATTGTCTCTTGTGTCTTTTGTTTTTATTACCTTTGATTCATGATTTTTAAATAAATAATGAGAAATCACCTCAAGGTATTGAAGAAATTAAATATTTTTAAAATTTAAAAAATATATTTATTAGAGTTTATGGATTCACTTATTACCTCCTTCCTTCTCTACAACATGGAATATAGACCATAAGTTACCAAACGTTTAATAAATAACTTTTTAAAAAATTACACGCAAAATAATTTTTGAAACACAGGGATTTATGCAGAACAGGGAAAGGAAGTTATACTGAAGTTGAAATTATTGGTAGCAAGACATGATACTATACAAAACTATGGGGGCATGGTGATCGAGTGGCTGTGTGCTCGACTGGTGTACTGTGAGTCATGGGTTCAAGTCTCTTTGAAGGCATGGGCCTATGCCAATTGCTTAAGGCTCCCCCTGAGTTCACTTATGTCTGATGGGTACATGAAATTATTTGGGGGAAAAGCAAAAAGGAGAGGAGCCAGAATATTGATTGTGGGCCCTAAATAAATAGTAGAAGAAGAAGATCATTTGAATTAAGATTTGCCTGTCAAAATTAGGCTTTTAAAATATATAGCTTTGTAAGAATATCTGCTGTAATGCAATTTATATTACCAGCTTAATGTGAAAGGTTTTATTTAATTTAATGGTAATTTTGGAGTAATCCATTTCAGTTTTTTAAATGCCATCATGGCTGCATAAAAAAATATAATTTCAGTGGAGTATGTACACTTATGTGAACGTGTGGGTTTATATTTTTTGTTTATATTTCAGCTTGTTTGAAGCTTACATCAACATCTATAAGGTCACAAAGAAGAAGATTGCCAACACACATACTGAAAGACCTTTCAATTTCTCTGATATGTATATCTTTGGAAAAATCTACACATTTAGGACTAGAATAGACAAGGTATGAAATTCGGATTCCCATTTTTATATTCCTTCCTTTTAATAAATTCAAAATGATACTTGGTTAAAATTTTATTTTTAAAAATCAAAGCACAAATACAAATCAGAAATTCAAAATTTGGGTTATGTCGGGGAAATACTTTTGGGGAGCACCATATTGATGTGAATGTAGAGTTGAGGATCACTGGCTTATCTTATACTTTCCTGGTCTGAATCTTCAGGTTTCCATTTTAATGATTCATTAAAGATTTCACCCAGCCACATGTTCATCTCATTTAAATTGAGATTAATTATTTTTTTTAAAAACAAGTTTCTGAAATGTCCAATAATTTCCCTTTCAGATCATCTGTCTGTTGGATCACTGCAGCCTGTTCTCATCGTTAGATACGTGCACCATAGAAGGCATTGAAATGTCCAATAATTTCCCTTTCAGATCATCTGTCTGTTGGATCACTGCAGCCTGTCCTCATCGTTAGATACGTGCACCATAGAAGGCATTGAAATGTCCAATAATTTCCCTTTCAGATCATCTGTCTGTTGGATCACTGCAGCCTGTTCTCATCGTTAGATACGTGCACCATAGAAGGCATTGAAATGTCAAATAATTTAGATACGTGCACCATAGAAGGCATTGAAATGTCCAATAATTTCCCTTTCAGATCATCTGTCTGTTGGATCACTGCAGCCTGTTCTCATCGTTAGATACGTGCACCATAGAAGGCATTGAAATGTCCAATAATTTCCCTTTCAGATCATCTGTCTGTTGGATCACTGCAGCCTGTTCTCATCGTTAGATACGTGCACCATAGAAGGCATTGAAATGCTGGCAGCAAGATTCAATTCACTCTACATCAACCTGAAAAAAAAGGGTTATGATCTTCTCAACTACAAAAACACAGCCTTTGAGGAGGACTTTGAAAAGTTCCAAGAACTGATTGATGATCTAAAGGTTAAACATGTTTGAATTCTTTTAACAAAAAAATCTCTTATTTCAACACCTCTTCTCACTTCATGAAAAATTAATATTTTCTGATTTGTCATCTTGTTTAAGTTTTATCCTAGTTAATTATTCTTAAAACTCATGAAAAATGAGAGTCTGCTAGGATTAATTTAAAGTTTCAGTATTTTTTTGGGGCAAGTAATGATTTAACCTAGCTCCATTTTATAATCACATACTTTTTTGTTTTACCAACTAATTTGTTTGTTAATTAGATTCAGCTGTTTTTTTTGTTTTACCAACTAATTTGTTTGTTAATTAGATTCAGCTGCGTAAATTTATGTCAACAACCATGATGAATTTAAAACAAAGCTCGTACAAGTTGGAAATGATGAAAAGGTGGGTGTTGCCAATAAAATGGAAAAGTTACTTTTACAATAAAATGGAATTATTATTTTTACTATTTTCAGGCTTTGAAATATTTGTCCCTTTTTTATTGCTTGTCTCAGTCTTTTAAAATATTAGAGTAAACAATTGTGAGCTAAAACAAACTATTCCCTTTTTGAAATAAAGATTTGATAAACTGAATCTTGATTTCCTGGACATTGAGAAGGGATACAAAGACATCATCTCCATCTATAACGAAGAGCTTGACACCCTCCAACAAGTAAGAATAGTTGAGGTTTTTTTAAAAACTTTTGTATAGAAACACAATTGCCCCCTTCATAGCAAGTACTTTTATCAGGCTAACTCACACCCTGTTTGCATGTTATCCATTTACTGATGTCTGTACATAAAATTTTTGTTTATAAATCTGTAGTTATGACAATAGTTAATAATTCTTTAATTGCATTACAATATTGTGGTACTTTATACTAATGAACTTTTTATACAAAATATCATCAAGTTCATATTTGCTAATAGAATTAAAGTGTAACACACACTTAAAAATATACAAAATATCATCAAGTTCATATTTGCTAATAGAATTAAAGTGTAACACACACTTAAAAATCATAGAAATCAATATTATTTTTTTGTTTACTTTATAAAATTATGAAAATTTACTTGAATGTAGAAAATGTAATGATTGTTTTCTTCCACTGATCAGATATATGAGAGAGATAAAGAAGATCCACCTATCCAATGGAATTTTCCTCCAATTTCTGGTAGAATCTACTGGCTTAGACAGATGTTTACACATTTGGGAAAACCAATATTCACCTTACAGGTTTGGAATTACTTTTATTTTCATTGATAATAAACATTATACATGAGCTACTTTCATATGAGGGTTTCCTTTTAGAAACTCTGCAGAGAAAACTTTGAGAACTTAAGACTTTTGTACTTGAAATAACAGCAGTGGATTGAGGCTTGAATTTTATCAAATAATATTCAACATAGAAATAAACAATGTATAACAAATTGAATTAATATTTCTCTGAAATTCAGTTTTTGCTTATTCAGGTCTAATGCTAAAAAGGAACATTAAAAAATCAACACTCGTAATTATTTTTAATCATATTAATGAGTTCTTATTTTATGACACGTACAAATTTTCTCTCTTTCAGAATCTCCGACCATCTGTAATGAAGACGCCTGAGGGGAAAAAAGCCACTTATCGCTACAATAAATTTGCCTACGTGTTGGTAAAGTGTGAAATTATATTTCACATTGCTTGGTTTCGTTCTGTAGATGCAGCCCACAGTTGTAAGTAAGACAAGCCGACACTGATACAATATTTAGTCTACAAACAATTTTTACTATGTTTGTATAAATTGTTTTGTGTTGAAAAATACAGATTTATATTGACAATATGAATTATAGTGTCTCAAAAAATGTACTGCATATGAATAAATGATTCCTTTTGATTAGACAAGATTATACTAGAATTAGAGTTGTCTTATCTTACTTTGACAACCATGAAACATGACATTTGTGTGCATGTGAGACTAGATAATGTCCGAAGTAAGAAAAACTTTATCTATAAAAAAAATTGTGCCATGAAAACTTAAACTATTTTTATGTAGTTATTTAAGAAATAAAATATAAAATTTATATTTAATTAATGTTTTTAAAATTAAATTAAATTAGAACCAGTTGCCCAATCTTCAGAACTTTTTAGTGCCATTATACAGCACTAACACTCACAAAACAGTTAATAGGTTGATGAGGTTTTGTTAAAATCTAAATGCACTTACCTTACTTTTGGTCAGACTAGATAAAAATATCAGTTTACTGAACCAAGCAGACAGCAGACAACTTTTCCTGGGCTTAAATTGTTTGTTTCTGACCAAATGTTCATAAGTTTAATTACCTCAGGTAACCACAAGCAACAACCTAACTATAAATCTTGCCTATGGCACTTATGTCTGATTTGGCTTCAAGTGAAGTACTAAAGAAACTGAATTTATACCAGTGAAACAAAGAAATGTTGGGGGGGAAAAAAAGTTTGATTAAAAATTGATTTTGAATCCTTTTAGGTCTGCAAGTCCCAATTTTAGCCAGAGACCCCACTACAAGGGATCTGATTATCAACTTTGACCCTTACGTGCTAGAAGTGATCAAGGAAGCCCACTACATGGTCAAGTTAGGTTTACAAGTTCCACGACAGATCATTGAATTAATCCATTCATGTCAGAATGTGACAACGACATACCGCAAAGTACAGGTTAGCGCAACACAAAATCCACTTCTCAGAAATCTCTTCAACATTTTAAATGTATGTCTGCTGTTACATAAATAATTCATGTTGAAAACCGTATTCCCAGATGATGTTGCAAGAATACGCCAGTTTGAAAGAGAGCATTCCTGACATGTTTATGCCACTCATGCAACCCTCATTATTTAAGGTAATACTTAAGTAATAGTATTCTCATTTCGAAACCTTTACACTTTCACACAAAAAGAGATATTATGAATTATTGCAGAGCTATTTCAAAAACTTTTGTCATTGTTGATTATTAGAACAAGAATTATATACAAATAATATATATGTGTGAAGAAGGTCTGCACCTTTTAATATGTTGATCTGTAAGTGTTTGCTTTAGTGACATGTGACAAATTTTACTTATTTGATTAAGAAAATAGCAGATGATTTATTTCATCTTTGTTTAAGTAGCAAGAATTTGCATCTCAATTGGACTATGATATAATCTCCATAACAAAACGTCTAAACTCTCAGCACATAGGATGGGATGATTAAAGTGTTTTTGGTGTATTCGGGACTGACTCACTGTGTTGTGTGTCCTAATGATTAAAGTGTTGTTGGTGTATTCGGACTGACTCACTGTGTTGTGTGTCCTAATGATTAAAGTGTTGTTGGTGTATTCGGACTGACTCACTGTGTTGTGTGTCCTAATGATTAAAGTGTTGTTGGTGTATTCGGACTGACTCACTGTGTTGTGTGTCCTAATGATTAAAGTGTTGTTGGTGTATTCGGACTGACTCACTGTGTTGTGTGTCCTAATGATTAAAGTGTTGTTGGTGTATTCGGACTGACTCACTGTGTTGTGTGTCCTAATGATTAAAGTGTTGTTGGTGTATTCGGACTGACTCACTGTGTTGTATGTCCTAAGGGGCCGTCCATAAATGAGGTCACGCTCCTAGGGGGAGAGGGGGGTCACACTTTTGTGACGATGTGTGACGAGGGGGAGGGAGGGGGGTTGAAGAAATGTGACGTCACATCAAAAGGGTAACTTTAAATAAAACTTCCACTGAAATATTTGGTGGCTTACAATTTATTTAATGACTTTTTAAAAAAAAATTTTAATTAAATTTTTTTTTAAATCAGGGCTTCTCAATGTGCTGGTCGGTAGGCCATCAGACGCTGGTTGGCGTAAGCTATCAAGAGACGAAAATTAAATCTAATTATAATCCTTAAGTTTGAGAACTCACAAGATAAACATATGAAATTGTTACACTGCGTCGTTTGATGTTGACATCAAAGCATTTGTGATGTAACCGCAGCTCCGTCGGCGAACTTTTTTGCCCGTTACCCCAAAATATACAAGTTTATGTGTGAGTTACCCCCCAACCCCCAGACTCTAGGTACTGCTCACATGACTCGGGGATTTGGGGGATCGTTGTTAGCCCCCCCCCCACCAAAAAAAAACAACAACAAACAAACAAATGCTAATGGTGAGTTTTACAAGCATGACAAGTGTCTAAAAATAATCTGAATAGGATTATGTGTAGATATTTTAAGTCAAAACGACACGGAATATAATTTTCCTTTAAAAAAAAGGTGGGGGTGGGGGGTGGAATCTATTTGATAGAATTATAAACGTTTTAAGTTTGATATAATTGTTCGGTTGGTTTTTGGTCAAACGCCCCTGGCCATTCTAGATATAATAATAAATGAGCCCATTTAAAAGTTGTCAAATATTCATTAACTTTATTTAATGCATCAAATTCTTGACATCGCAATTCGAGAGGAGCACAAAACAACTTTTTCTTCTTAGCTCGTTTTTAAGGCATTAATTTTAAATATCACAGAAAGGATACTTGATACAGTCAAGTCATGTGGATTAAGATTATTGTCACTGGTGTCAATATAAATGAAAGTAGGGTGGATTTAGGTGTCTTCGTATAGTACGTAGGTAAGAAATCTACATAGGTGTCAAATTTTTCAAAAAATGCCTTTTCTGGAAGGAACCAGTTCAATAATGGGCATATGTTCCAAGCGTTCACGTACACATGACTTATTTTAATATATCTAGTGGATTGTAGTGGATGTTATATGTCCCAAATGAGTCTGCATTACCGCCAAGCAGGGCTGTCTTAACGCATAGGCCCGTTGGGCATTTGCCCGGGGGCCCTCGAGCATAGGGGCCCATAGGAATATCTTTATTTATATAAATTATGTATATATATTTTTTATTTCTGCCGGGGGGGGGCGCACTCTTTCTTTGCCCTGGGGCCCAACACTATTTCTTTGCCCGGGGGCCCAAATTGGTGTAAAGACGGCTCTGCCGCCAAGAATTCCCTTTTGACCCCAGATGAGGTTATTTACACTGTTCGCCGACCTCTTTCTTACGGGATGCCCGTCAGTCAATTGAGGGATTTTTAAAAAATACCTTTTAAAAATAATATTTTAAAATATTTTTTTCTAAACAAAGACGTTAACCGTGATGATTAACAGTCAATGTTTAATTTGTATTCATTAAAATAAAATATAATCTACGGATTAACACAGTTCGTTTTTTGAAGGCCGGTTAAACGTTTTGAAAAAAAATGATTCACGCAGGTAATGATATTACAATGTAGACCTTCACTAAATAAATAATAAATACTTAAATGACAATAAAAGTGATTTGAAACATACTTATTTTCAAATAGAAAATAAGGTTGTTTTTTGTTGTTGTTTTTTTTGGAGGGGGGGGGGTCAAAGCTTTGTGACGTATTTTTAAAGGGGGGGTCTAACTTTTTGTGACGAGGGGGGGAGAGGGGGTAAAAAATCGGTCAATATCGCGTGACGTCATTTATGGACGGCCCCTAATGATTAAAGTGTTTGGTGGTGTATTCGGACTGACTCACTGTGTTGTGTGTCCTAATGATTAAAGTGTTGTTGGTGTATTCGGACTGACTCACTGTGTTGTGTGTCCTAACAATGTGTTTTTGCATGGAGATCTGTTCTTGGCTGAAGTTTGATGTTTATTCACACCGGTGTTTAAACACAATAAGATAGAAATCATCTTTGAGACATGCATATCATTCACACTGATGTTTAAACACAATAAGATGGAATCATCTTTGAAACCATGCCATGTCATTCACACTGATGTTAGTGACTTATGGGACAAGAAAATCTAGCTGAACAACATTTTGGGAATAACAATATTTGACAAGTTCTCTCTTTTGAACTGACTAATTGTATATATTTGCAACTATTTATTGTTAACTTCTATGTGCCTCAAATTCAGATGACAGTTGTTCTAACAATGTGATAGCATTGTGCACATACATTATTCAAGGGAATGCTTTTTTTATATATTTTTCCAAATGTTTCATTATTTCTTTCATATATTATTTAGCTCTGTTAGTGTGCACAGCTCTTCCCCATCATCCTTGTTTATGAATGGCTAATAGTGATAGCAATAAATTATAAATGCTTGAGATATCCTATCGGCACCCTCTTGTAAGGAACAGACAATAAAGTCATTAATTATGTAGTACTCTGTAGACTTTCTAAGTTACCTGTAATTAATCTCTTATTGTGGTTTACATCACTTTGTCACAGCTAATGATTTTATTTGGACATGACAGATTGACAGCATGATTTTCCCTGCATTGACTGCCATAACCTGGACATCTTTAGAGACTGGCAATTATTTTAAGGAGCTAGACAAGGCGTTTGAAGATTTTAGTCTCCTCATAAAAACGGTGAGGAAAATTTTAATAAACTTCTTTTTTTTGTAATAGTAGAGCAATATTTATAAATTTATCTTCATGAAGTAGAAAAAATATAAAACTATATAACCCTCTTGGTAACATGGTTGGTCTGTCTGTTGGTTTAACAACCTAGATTAAACTCCAGATACATGTGCACAATGGGATTCTTAACAATAGATTCCTTTTAGGAGGAATATTTTATTTTGTTTTATAGAAATTTAATTATTGTTTTAATAAATCCTTGGTGTAAAAGTGGGTGTTGATATAACAATTAGTATTATTCAGGAGAAGGAAAACGTGAGCCAATGCATGTAAAGAGTGGAGAGCAAAGCTCTAGTGATGGTGATAAAGTAAACTGTTTACAAAAATGTTTTGTCAAGTATCTTTAGCAGATGGAAAGTTAACACGTTGACCCTGCTATTGTTTGGTGTGTCTGTGAATGTTAAATATCTGTTGTCATTTGTAGGTGTCTGACATTAAGTACATGCGTATTGATGCCAAGCTTGCACAGATAGCTGACACACTGCTGTGCTCTCTACCCACTAATCAACCTTGGACAATGGATGAGTTCCTGTTAAATACTAAAGTAAACATACTTTTCAATATCACTAACAAGTTTTGCAAAAGGCTCAATTTACACTCCCTCTGCCAGATATTGGTTACATATTTAGCAAAGCTAGATCTTTTAATGGCATTGATATATTTAGGCAGGAAACCAATACATTTTAGTAGTAGCTTCTAATGGACTTCCTTTAAATTTTATGATAGCAGCTAAATTTGTTTACTTTCACAAAACAAAACTTTAAGGAAAACACAATGCACATTGGAGATGAGCTGAACACTCTGAACAAAATGATATGTGACACGGTTTATGAACTCCTGAGGACATTTGTCAACAGTGCTGTTATTGAGTACAAGACTTTGGAACGCATGTACATAGATGAGCAGAAAATTGGAGACCCAGAATGTGAGTAAAGAGACAGAGTAAATGTATAAAATATAAACAGGGTATGAGTTAGCCTGACAGGACGTAACAAAACAGGGTATGAGTTAGCCTGACAGGATGTAACAAAACAGGGTATGAGTTAGCCTGACAGGACGTAACAAAACAGGGTATGAGTTAGCCTGACAGGACGTAACAAAACAGGGTATGAGTTAGCCTGACAGGACGTAACAAAACAGGGTATGAGTTAGCCTGACAGGACGTAACAAAACAGGGTATGAGTTAGCCTGACAGGACGTAACAAAACAGGGTATGAGTTAGCCTGACAGGACGTAACAAAACAGGGTATGAGTTAGCCTGACAGGACGTAACAAAACAGGGTATGAGTTAGCCTGACAGGACGTAACAAAACAGGGTATGAGTTAGCCTGACAGGACGTAACAAAACAGGGTATGAGTTAGCCTGACAGGACGTAACAAAACAGGGTATGAGTTAGCCTGACAGGACGTAACAAAACAGGGTATGAGTTAGCCTGACAGGACGTAACAAAACAGGGTATGAGTTAGCCTGACAGGACGTAACAAAACGCTGTTTATATTTGATACATTTACTCATTTCAAGCCTGGTTGCAGTCTCAACCCCAATTATTTTCAAGTAAAGAGACACCTTGTCTTGAGGTAACCAGGGACTTTTTATACCCAGAGGTCTATTTTGTATTGGAACAGAGACAGATCACGAGAAGTCATTGCAAATGAAAACTGCACACACTTTGATTACCTTCAATGAAAGAAAACTGCACACACTTTGATTACCTTCAACAAGAGAAAACTGCACACACTTTGATTACCTTCAACAAAAGAAAACTGCACACACTTTGATTACCTTCAACAAAAGAAAACTGCACACACTTTGATTACCTTCAGCAAAAGTAAGAAGCCAATGTGACCAACACAGAGGTGTCACTAGGGTTGGTGTCACCCAGTGTGGTAGCTCATGGTGTCACCCAGTGTGGTAGCTCATGGTGTCACCCGGTGTGGTAGCTCATGGTGTCACCCGGTTTGGTAGCTCATGGTGTCACCCAGTGTGGTAGCTCATGGTGTCACCCAGTGTGGTAGCTCATGGTGTCACCCAGTGTGGTAGCTCATGGTGTCACCCAGTGTGGTAGCTCATGGTGTCACCCAGTGTGGTAGCTCATGGTGTCACCCGGTGTGGTAGCTCATGGTGTCACCCGGTGTGGTAGCTCATGGTGTCACCCAGTTTGGTAGCTCATGGTGTCACCCAGTTTTGTAGCTCATGGTGTCACCCAGTTTGGTAGCTGATGGTGTCACCCAGTGTGGTAGCTCATGGTGTCACCCAGTGCGGTAGCTCATGGTGTCACCCCCTCACGACTCATCCCATAGACCTACTTTGAGTCTGCCTGTGCCAAATAATGGGGAAAACAGAATTTTACATTTTGGTGTCACCCCTTGTGATGGTGTCACCTGGTGGGGTCTGGACCCCCCTTGTGACGCCTCTGGACTAACATTTTAATTTTTTTTTAAGCTTGTCCAGCTTTGTGTCTCATGATATGTGAGGAATTTTTCTTGACAATAATAAGTCCTTTTCGTTATCATGTTTCTAGTGGTAAAGACTATGATGACAGCTCACACAATGACAGCCATCTCAACCCTCAACGAGGCCGGTGAGCCAGACAGGGGGCCCCTCCCTGAGGACCTGATGACCAGGGACAACTACACTCACTGCTGCATCAACTTGTTTGAAGATTTCAAGTCCAAGATGATTGACGCCTTGGTCAAGTGTGTGAGGACATCTCTGGCCACTCTGAGAAAACGTTTTCTTGCTGGGTAGGCAGCATTCTAAAACACATGTACACAGTTAAATATCTTAAGTTAGGGGTGGGCAAACTGGGGCCTGCCGGCCACATGCAGGCCGCCACAGAGTTTTTTGTGGCCCACCACGACATTCAGAAAACCTGCCTTGAAGTTTGATACAGAGCAGTTGTCTCATTAAACTTAATCTATAATTAAATGTGCTAGCAGCTAGAAATATGACATTGGCAGTTATTAGCACAATAAATAAATTTAATAAAACTACCAATTTTGTTTAAGTTTTATTGATTGATTTTTATGATACCATTTACACTTCTTCTGAAATGAATGTAATGTTAACTAAAGAATAAAATTGCTAAAATCTGCTACCCAAAAATGGCCCCTGAACCAAAACAATTGCCCACCCCTGCCTTAAGTGATTATCATTTAAATTTAAGTGACATTGGAATGTTATTTTTCTAAGTACATTTGAATATGTCTAGTAACATTTGATGTGGAATTATTGGGGCAGTACTTATGGTAAAATGTGTTTAGGAACATTGGGAGGATAACAGGCAACAACTCAATGGGCGCCACCCTGGGAGGAGACGAAGACAGCAAAGTCTTTGCTGGGCCATTTTTCGCTGTGGATATCGAACTAGCCATTCCTAATGTGGTAAGCTGAGGAGCACATTTGTAGGCTGTTAATAGTTGTTAATTGTTTTTAGTTCAGTTAATATAATTCAAATTGTTTGTGTGAAAGTGAGTACAGTCTTTTAAACTAAGTAAAGTTATATCAAACCTAAAAATTAGGCTACTCTTAAACTAATTTTAGTTATATCAAACCCAAAAATGCCTGCAATAAATTGTCCAAAATTGCAAACATTTAAGATATGATGAATGTTAATTTAGAATTGTATCAGAACCTATTTTATAGCACTCTATTTTAAAATTTGAACTTATCAGCTGTTATTAATTAAATGAGACTTTGCCTTAAATCTATTACTATTGAGTAGCTAATGTTCTTAAACATCATAGTGACTAAAGATTTTTTTATTATAAATTATGTGCCCATGGCACAGTGAGATGAGATTTCTAAATGATGGGTGAAATAAGATTGAGGCTTTTGAAATATAAAATCTGAAGATAATTTATGTTTTGTTTACATGATCAGATTGCAAATCCTGATGTCTCCAAGTTGGTCATTGCCCTCAATAAAGCTGTCATCCAAATCCTGGAAGTGGGCAAACGAGTAGAAATATGGGATTCACCCAGTCCAGTCATCTTCAGCAAGCTGGGACAGAAAACTGTCAAAGAGACCAACAGCACAAGTAACTATACCATTCTACAGCTGTCTAGGATATAAACTATAGGATATTAGACTTTAAATTTGAGGAAAAAGTATTAGAAAAGTTTAAGTTAAAGCCTTGAAAAATATCCACAATGAATGATATATTAACACACATGGGGAATTGATTAAGGAAATATAAAAAAAATAGATAATTTTACCGGAATTCAGAGTATTAATTATTAGAAAAAATTTATAAAAAAATAATTTTGTCTCTCAAGTCTCTCTAAGATATATGCTCACATTAAAATAAAGCAATTTATTATCCTCATTTGTGATTTTCTATGTGTCCTTCCACAGCCTTAGTCCTCAAGAAGAACTGCTACAAGATCATCTGTGAGAATAAAGATGTGATGAAGTACTCCACACTTGGTGTCATTGCCTCACCCATGGGGGATGAGATCAAGAAGGCACTCAAACGCTTCTCAGAGTTCCAGTTCATTTGGCAGGACGAGAGGGAAAAGGTTTTACAGGTAACAACACTGTCTAATAATTTTGATTTTTGTGGCTCGGATATAGGAAGTAGTCTGGAAAAGGAACCGGTTTTCAAACACGAGGTTGGTAAGAATAATATTGTTCAATGGAGCACTGAGATAAATATAAATGTACAAACTTTATAAAACTTGTTAACTTTTCTATGAATGTTATGGAGACTGTTAAAGACAAAACTATAGCTGATTGGTCAATATTTTTTAAAAAGTTGTTATGTCAAACAGTCTCCAGAATTGTGTCTCACAGAAATTTTTTACTAATTCCTAAATGTACAGGAGTTTATGAAGAGTTCACCCGATGTCTATGAATTCAAAGAACAATACACGAGGCTGAGAGCCATTGAAGAAGAAGTGGGAAACATTTCAACTAACATTGTCATTGGTCCGATCTCTCTTAATGCAGGTCAGGCTATTTGATTAAATGCACAAATGTTTTCTGAGGTCATTCAATTTAGTATAATGTGTAAAAGTAAAAAAAATAATTAAGAATGCTATCTGTAGTTTATCTTTTCATAAGTTGTGCCCACTGTTTGAATTGTTAGATTAGATTTTAAGTGTTTTATTAATGCTTTTAGAAACCTTCTTTAATTCTTATATATTATTAAGATGGATTTCATGATTAAAATGTATAATTATTTAGCTTGAGAAAATATGAATGTTTAAGTTCTTAATTAATACAAATAATACTTCTGATAAATAAATTGAAATTTGTCTCTCTCATATGTTTCCTTATACCCAACAGAACCTCTAAAACTTGCAATTCAAGTAGAGATCGGGGAATGGAAACGTGCCTATGGACGGGAACTGAATAAGATAATGAAAGGAAGAGTTGATGAGATGACTGAATACATGACTAACCAGACCAAGTTATTAAACAAACCAATCAAAGATTTGGACGATGTCAGAATGGCTATGTCTGGCTTACAGTCTGTCAAAGAAAACTACATTAGGATTGATGAAGACATGATTCCAATTGAGGTAATTCCATATGTCAGCAAGCTGGTGGCAAGTGTGCATGCATGAACAAATATATTTTCTGAAACATTTAGTAAAGTTCATTGTCTTTTAAAACAAGGATGAGGCTATATTTAGATATTCTTTAAGACAGATGAGGCTATATTTAGATATTCTTTAGGACACAGATGAGCCCATATTTAGATATTCTTTAAGACAGATGAGGCTATATTTAGATATTCTTTAGGACACAGATGAGCTCATATTTAGATATTCTTTAAGACAGATGAGGCTATATTTAGATATTCTTTAGGACACAGATGAGCCCATATTTAGATATTCTTTAAGACAGATGAGGCTATATTTAGATATTCTTTAGGACACAGATGAGCCCATATTTAGAATAAAAAGGGAGCTAGCCTGCAGGTACTCTCTGTCCTCATGGGCCATTAGACCAGTGTGGACCAAGTTTAGTTAACTTTTATAACATGTGGTATCCGTCAGTCAAGTCTAAAATGAACAGTATGTAGGATAAATAGAAAAGAATAATTATTTTTATTATATCCTCTTGGTAGTTTGAATATAAATTGAGAGTCCAAACAACATGTCATTGTGTTAATGTTGCACACACACAAAAAAGGGTTTAATTATTTTTTATTATATACTCATACTTTGTGGGTCTCCAAGGATGATTAATGTTACACTTTTAGCATTTTTATTTCAGCTTTATGGTAATGTTTATCCATTGTTATCCACCTTATTTATATGTCCACTTTATAGCATTATCCACATAATGGGGCTGGGTTACGTGAAGACATATTTACTGAAGGCCTCTGATATTGATTCAGTGAAAGTATTCATACCCTAAAAGTGAATGACTTCATGATCAAGAGATGATATTTTGTGTTGTAATCTTCTCATTACTGACCTCATCAAGTGTAAAACTTTGCTCACCAGGAAGCCTACAGCCTCATGTCTCAGCTAGAGATGAATGTACCAAAAGAAGAAACTGACCGTGCTGATTCTTTACGTTACACGTATGAAAAAATGCTGGAAAACTGCGTAAGAAAATCAACTTATATCTAAGATCTCACTTCACCTGACATCAGATTTTAAGATCAATTATATGTTGCTTCTTTAATTTGAGAAGAGAAGTAAGAGACGTATTTTTACTACCCTCATAATGCCATCAATTAGGCTCTAGATTTGTCATTTTCTGCACCAAATTATCTTCAGTTATGAAAATATTTAAGGAAAAAAAATACTTTCTGAAGAAATTTTTTGTGTTAATTTGTAAATTTTAATATTAACAAAATTGATAAAACTATTGAGTTTAATAAATAAAAATTATTTATTTTAAAATATCCTGCAAAAAAAAAGGATAACTTATTACAGGAACAGTTAATGACTGTCATTTAGAATAATTTAAATCTTTGAAGACCACATTAAATTGTCAACTCAATCTAAAATGTAAAGTATTTAATTAATATTGTCCTTTCATGTAGAGCCAAGTGACTGATGTCCTGATGGAAGTACAGCCCACATTCAAAGAGGATCTGACACTGTCTGTAGAAATACTGAAAGCTGACATTGCTGTCTTTGTTGCTGACTATGATAAGGTATGAAAGCTGACATTGCTGCCTTTGTTGCTGACTATGATAAGGTATGAAAGCTGACATTGCTGCCTTTGTTGCCGACTATGATAAGGTATGAAAGCTGACATTGCTGCCTTTGTTGCCGACTATGATAAGGTATGAAAGCTGACATTGCTGCCTTTGTTGCTGACTATGATGAGGTAGGAAGCCCTAATTAGATCCCTTAGGGGTCATAATAAAAGGTATCCTCTTTAAAACCAAAGAAAATAGATTTATCTCCACAGTATTATTAGACCACTCATCAACATAGTGAGACTAATTTATAAACCCATTTTCAATCAATGTTAATAAATCAATATTTATAAAAGCCTCCAACTATGTACTGTTGTTATTCACACCTAAACAATACCATTGACTATTTAATCATTTGAACTTATGTTTTAACTATTATTTTATCTGTTGACAGAAAGGACCCATGGAGCCTGGGATACCACCTGCTGTTGCTAATGAGAGAATGCAGAATTTCCAGGTATTTCTCTGATATCTTTAAAAGTTGTTTGTTCCTTCATTACTGAGGTCTATGTTAAGTGTGAGCTATCACATCTTTTAATATCCCACACTGGCAACAGGTTAGACATAATTTAGAACTTGGGTGATTTATTTAAAGATTAATATACTCCATAATATCTTAATATTCAATCAAAATCTTGGAATAAAATTGAATAGTAAGTTTAATTAACAGCCAATGACAGCGTCAGAATCAGAATCTCGTTTTGTAATCCACGGGCTATAAGACTAATGGATTCTATATTTTACTTTCTCACTAATTGCTATAACTATCACCTAGAGCTAATCTCTCCAACTTCCCCCAACAGATGCAGTTTGATGACCTGTACCACAAGCACACCATCTACTCCCAAGGGGAGGACCTATTCGGCCTGCCCAAGACTGAGGAGCCTGAGTTACAAAGGGTTAAGAAGGAGCTGAATCTGCTCCAGAAACTCTATGGGCTCTACAGCAGTGTCAACACAATCATCGATGGCTACAACGAGCTGAGCTGGGCCGATGTGGACTGTGAGAAGATCAACGCAGAGCTCACCGAACTGCAGAACAGGTGGGCTGGACATGAGTTCATGTCATGGGAGGAGTTAACTGTTAAATCTTGTTAAGGGAGGAGTTAACTGTTAAATCTTGTTAAGGGAGGAGTTAACTGTTAAATCTTGTTAAGGGAGGAGTTAACTGTTAAATCTTGTTAAGGGAGGAGTTAACTGTTAAATCTTGTTAAGGGAGGAGTTAACTGTTAAATCTTGTTAAGGGAGGAGTTAACTGTTAAATCTTGTTAAGGGAGGAGTTAACTGTTAAATCTTGTTAAGGGAGGAGTTAACTGTTAAATCTTGTTAAGGGAGGAGTTAACTGTTAAATCTTGTTAAGGGAGGAGTTAACTGTTAAATCTTGTTAAGGGAGGAGTTAACTGTTAAATCTTGTTAAGGGAGGAGTTAACTGTTAAATCTTGTTAAGGGAGGAGTTAACTGTTAAATCTTGTTAAGGGAGGAGTTAACTGTTAAATCTTGTTAAGGGAGGAGTTAACTGTTAAATCTTGTTAAGGGAGCAATTAACTGTTACATCTTGTCAAGGGAGGAGTTTACATTTAAATTTTACCATTTCATCATCCAAGATCAAGTCCCAATTAGGGACCTAATGGTATGCTGTAACCTTAAAATCAATGGTTTCCACACATTTGTAAATTAGAGACCTAATGGTATGCTGTAACCTTAAAATCAATGGTTTCCACACATTTGTAAATTAGAGACCTAATGGTATGCTGTAACCTTAAAATCAATGGTTTCCACACATTTGTAAATTAGAGACCTAATGGTATGCTGTAACCTTAAAATCAATGGTTTCCACACATTTGTAAATTAGAGACCTAATGGTATGCTGTAACCTTAAAATCAATGGTTTCCACACATTTGTAAATTAGAGACCTAATGGTATGCTGTAACCTTAAAATCAATGGTTTCCACACATTTGTAAATTAGAGACCTAATGGTATGCTGTAACCTTAAAATCAATGGTTTCCACACATTTGTAAATTAGAGACCTAATGGTATGTTGTAACCTTAAAATCAATGGTTTCCACACATTTGTAAATTAGAGACCTAATGGTATGTTGTAACCTTAAAATCAATGGTTTCCACACATTTGTAAATTAGAGACCTAATGGTATGCTGTAACCTTAAAATCAATGGTTTCCACACATTTGTAAATTAGAGACCTAATGGTATGTTGTAACCTTAAAATCAATGGTTTCCACACATTTGTAAATTAGAGACCTAATGGTATGCTGTAACCTTAAAATCAATGGTTTCCACACATTTGTACATTGCATCCCATAGAAATAAAAATAATTATTATTTAAATTAACTTAGACATTTATAAAGCAGATATAGAGATTAAACTTTATTCTTGCCTAGTCTTTCAAGTGAGTTGATGCTGCTACAAAGGGAAGCAAACCATCCCACATCACTGTAAACTAAGCATGGTCTCCATTTATTGGTCCCCCTTTATGTTGATCAGGTGTCGACGTTTACCCAAGGCCCTGAAAGACTGGCCAGCATACAATGATCTGAAGAAGAAGATTGACGACTTCAATGAGACTGTGCCACTCCTGGAGCTGATGGCCAACAAGTCCATGCAAGGCCGACATTGGCAGAGGATCCAGAACGTGGCCAACTACAAGTTTGATTTTGATGTGACATCTGAGCTGCCCATGGACCAGATCATGGAGAGTGTCCACCTCAAGGACATCATGAGTGCTCCACTGCTGCCTGTTAAAGATGATGTTGAGGTAAGGCTCGGCTCATTTCCAGGTGACATCTAGATGTTAAACATTTTCACTTCATCAAGATGTTGACTTGGTATTACTTCCAGTACTTTGAAGCTGAAATTTAAATAATTTGTTTAATGTGTTAGAGCTGATGAGTATTTATGCAGACTGGTTTGTTGAATAAGAATTCTAACTAAATATTTTGATAATAGAATTGAAATAGTCACAAGTTTGAATGTTGATTATCAACAAGCAAGATTTATGAAATGTCACTAAGATTGTTTCAATGTCATTACTGTTGTTTGATGTTTTATGTCATTCTGGAAATTTATGCCACATTATAAAAGATGTGAAATTTATGCCACATTATAAAAGATGTGAAATTTATGCCCCATTATAAAAGATGTGCAAATTTATGTCACATTATAAAAGATGTGAAATTTATGCCACATTATAAAAGATGTGAAATTCAGAAATGTAAATATTAATTTTTAAAAATAAATCTAAAGCAGATGTAATATAAAGACCAGTGGGAAAAAAAAACAAATACATTTTAAAAATATTATTAGAGTTAGCCACTACCAGTGGGTATGCAAAGTTAATGTCTGTATAGTATGATAGTATTCAGGATTACTCAAATTTTGATGGACAGTCCTATAGGAATTTACTGATACATAAAAAGGTGTGCGCTCTTTTAAAAATGCCATCCATCATTTGATTGCGGATACAATACATTTTGCTTGTCAGGATATCTGCATCTCTGCGGTGAAAGAGAAAGACATCGAGGCCAAATTAAAGCAGGTTATGGGAGACTGGACGAACCGCATTCTGACGTTCATGCCGTTCAAGACCAGAGGGGAGCTGCTGCTTAAACCTGGAGATACCATGGAGACCATCAGTTTCCTGGAGGACTCTCTCATGATTCTCAGCTCTCTGATGAGCAACAGGTAAACTCTTCAAATCGGTTGCTTGTTAGCGTTGTACTTTTCAATCACACTCACCTCACCTGTGTCAGCTGGCCGGTCAAGACTGTTAACAAGGCTGTTATTGTGTGGCTGCTGTATATGCTACAGCTACTTGGAGCCACATGTGAGAGCTGGGTGCCAGGTGGGGACCAAAGGAGCCAAACTGCCCCACAAGGAGTATGACTGATCTCCAACCTGAGGTGCTACCCTTCCTGTGGGTCAATTGGTCAGTTTTGTGTTTAATAATTCACCCATGTTTTTATTGGTAACAATAAAAAAAATTATACAGACTTTCCCCCAAAACTGTCCAGGGGTATTGACGTAATCAATCATGTCATGTATTGATGTAATCAATCATGTCATTTATTGATGTAATCAATCATGTCATGTATTGATGTAATCAATCATGTCATGTATTGATGTAATCAATCATGTCATGTATTGCTGTAATCAATCATGTCATGTATTGCTGTAATCAATCATGTCATGTATTGATGTAATCATCATGTCATGTATTGATGTAATCAATCATGTCATGTATTGATGTAATCAATCATGTCATGTATTGATGTAATCAATCATGTCATGTATTGATGTAATCAATCATGTCATGTATTGATGTAATCAATCATGTCAACAGAACTTATCAAAGTCTCATATCTGATACTGACATATTGCACAGTCCTACTGAAGAGGCCATTAAACAGAATTTACTTTTTTAATACAAAAAAATAATTTTCTGGATTTCTCCTGATACATTTTCTGTGATGTTGTTGAGAAAACAAAGATAAATAATTTTTATTTGAATGCAGAGAATAATCCCTTGAAATAAAAAGATAATAAATAATTTGTATTTAAATCTAGAGAATAATCCCTTGAAATAAAAAGATAATAAATAATTTGTATTTGAATCTAGAGAATAATCCCTTGAAATAAGAAGATAATAAATAATTTGTATTTGAATGCAGAGAATAATCCCTTGAAATAAAAAGATAATAAATAATTTGTATTTGAATCTAGAGAATAATCCCTTGAAATAAAAAGATAATAAATAATTTGTATTTGAATCTAGAGAATAATCCCTTGAAATAAAAAGATAATAAATAATTTGTATTTGAATCTAGAGAATAGTCCCTTGAAATAAGAAGATAATAAATAATTTGTATTTGAATGCAGAGAATAATCCCTTGAAATAAAAAGATAATAAATAATTTGTATTTGAATCTAGAGAATAATCCCTTGAAATAAAAAGATAATAAATAATTTGTATTTGATATAATAATGCCTTGAAATAAAAAAGACAATTCATTATTATTTGAATCTAGAGAATAATTCGTTGAAATAAAAAGTTAGAAAAGTGTATTCAACTGTTGAACACAGGTATAATGCACCTTACAAGCCAAAGATCCAGATGTGGGTACAAAATTTGAGCACCACTGCTGACATCTTGGAGCAGTGGATTGTGGTCCAGAACCTCTGGGTCTACCTGGAGGCTGTCTTTGTTGGTGGTGACATTGCCAAACAACTCCCACAAGTAAAACAACTGATCCTAGTTTGTTGTAACTGGGTGCTATCCTAGCTTTAAATAATGGCATTAGTTTTAATAACAGGTTTCTGCTATCCTAGCTTTAAATAATGGCATTAGTTTTAATAACAAGTTTCTACTAATTAATGGATTTTTTTTGTCTTAGGTTGTTATAGATCTTTTAAACAAAATTGATGTTTTTATTATATAATAACATTATACTTAAAATAAAAATCTTGTACACTTGAATACATTATTTTGATGTGTTAATTCAACCCATTTATTTATAATTTTCTTGCACTGATTTATATAATCATAACATAAAAAATATGTTATTTAAGCAGGGTATATGTAGGCCTGACGGTGACGTCACAAAACAATTAACATAATATCAATTCTGTAATATACAGCCATTTCTTTCCATGCATTAGGAGTCCAAGCGTTTTGCTACTATAGACAAGTCTTGGTTGAAAGTGATGCAGAGAGCACATGAAAATGACAACGTCATCGCCTGCTGTGCTGCAGATGACACCATGCAGCAGATCTTGCCGCACCTACAGGAGCAGTTGGAGTTGTGTCAGAAATCACTCACTGGGTTAGTCTAATATATAACTGGCCAGGCTAATAAATCATTCGCTGGGTTAGTCTAATATATAACTGGCCAGGCTAATAAATCACTCACTGGGTTAGTCTAATATATAACTGGCCAGGCTAATAAATCATTCGCTGGGTTAGTATAATACAGGGGTGCACAACCTGCCGCATGCGGCCGTGGGCACAAAAATGTGCGGCCGTGGCAAACTGTTTAAAATATAATAACCTGCGGCAGTCAAATATTTGCAATTTCGGAATATATTATGTAAAGTTGTAAATGCAATATTGAATATTCATTTACACCCTTAAGCACTAGTTATTGTGAAACAAATTACGACTCCGGCAGCTGTTGCGTTAGCTGCAGTGTTGAGCGCTCATTGACATTGAAGTAGCTCTTGCCGCTCTGGTGTTAGGCTGCAGCTTTAGCTAATGAGGGCAGGCAGAGAAGTTTAGCAGCCTAATATTGAAGAACACCGAAACCTGTGATGCGTTCATTCGCGGTATTGTGCTTGAGCTGTGTAACCGTGTAACCTGTCGGTCAACTTCAGTAGCTGCTACAGTACAAGCAAATACCCAGAGGCCTGTGTACAAGTATCACTCTTAGCTGGCAGCTCCACCAGAAATCCAGACATATTCTCTACATAGCAGTGAATAAACAGTGTAAAAGCGTTAAATGAAAAGTATTAATTTTATCATGGTTATAGAGAATAATTAAACAAAGCAAAGGAACAACAGTTTGCCTCATGTACAGAAGAGTACAGGATTTCTGTGATAAATGTCTTCTACTACAAAGTCATATCCAACAGCTCAATCTCTATCATTTCCCGCAAATCACCACTCTAATCGAGAGCCATCAAATAAGAAAAAATGAAATCCGGCTACATCCTTTTCAGGCACCCAAGAAGTGCTGTTGTTGGAATTTGCAGAATGTTTTCAGGATTTCGACAAGAGCTCAGAAAATATGAGACTGGTTGCTTCTCCACATTTGGTTAGTGCACCGTTGGATGTCGAACTAAAAAATAACGCGCAGCTTATAAAGAAATTTGAGGACAAAAACGATATACTGGAGACATGGAAAATAGCTGTGGAGTATCCCAAGCTTCACGAAATAGCAAGAAACACTGTAATGCTGTTTGGAAGCACTTACATGTGCGAAGCGTCATTTTCACGAATGAAATATCTCAAAAACAAATATCGAACCCAACTGGTGGACACCAATCTGGCGTTAGGAATACAAATGATGATTGCCAGCAAGTGCCAGGACTTTGCGCGACTCTCGGCAAACATCCAAGGGCAAGGCAGCCACTAATTTCTGGACTCTGGACTGCTAAGTTACATGGACAGTGCTAGTGAAGCAGCTTATCACTTATTCAATTATTGTGTTCTCAGTGTACTAATGCCACCTAACAATATACTCATGCTGTACGTGTTTGACATAATGTTAGGTTTACATGACCATGTTCAATAAATTAGAAATATAAGAGAATATCGATGGAATTGTTTTTGTTTGTAATTAAAAATTTTTGGCGGCCATAGCAAAAGTAATTTTTTTTTATGCGGCCGTCAACAGCCCAAAGGTTGCGCACCCCTGGTCTAATAGATAACTAGCCAGGCTAATAAATCACTCACCAGTCTAATAAATAAATTTCCTGGTTAGTCTAATAAATCAATCACCGAGTTAGTCTTATAAATCACACACTGTGTTAGTCTTATAATCAAGCAGTTTTCAGATATTTTTTTTGGCCAAATACCTTTAACTGATAATGATCAAAAACTAAAATAAATTAAAATTCAAGAAATTATCAATAATGCACACAGTAAGACTTTGGCCTAAAGATAATGCACACAGTTCCAATGAGATGGTTAAAATAACTTAATTGTTTGTTTTGTAGATACCTAGAGAGGAAAAGATTACTTTTCCCACGATTCTTCTTTGTATCTGATCCTTCCTTGCTGGAAATCCTGGGTCAGGCCAGTGATTGCCACACCATACAGGTACAAAATATTATTGGAATAACAGAAAAGAAGTTACAATTTTCTCTGAAGTCACATTTACTCCCTTCATACAATGCATGTCTCATTTACATTTTTCAATTCAAGGATTGATTTTTTAAATTTCAAACATGTTATATAGCTTAGGGGGATCATTAATGTGTTAAAGGATATCTGACAGAAAGAGAATGCAAAAAAAAATCTACAAATGGACATTGAAACATCACATTCATCCACAGGCTCATCTTCTTGGTCTGTTTGACAACATCAAATCCGTAGAATTCCATGAAAAGACTTATGACATGATTTTATCATGTGTCTCCAGAGAAGGAGAAAAAATAGATGTAAGTAAATACAACTCTCCAACTGGGAAATGAAATAATTCAACAATTGTTGTATAAACTGGCTTCCACTTTTAGTTAGCAGTTCAATATTTATAAACTTCAATTTTTAAAATTTTTTAACTGCACTCTCTACACCACAATGTTCGATTCCTTGATTCTTCTAAGATATCTCATTTGAGTACTCTAAACATTTACAGAACTATGAAATTTAAAAAAGCAAGTATATTGTATATCAAATAGGTCTTATGGACTGTCCAAGTATATTGTATATCAAATAGGTCTTATGGACTGTTCAAGTATATTGTATATCAAATAGGTCTTATGGACTGTCCAAGTATATTGTATATCAAATAGGTCTTATGGACTGTTCAAGTATATTGTATATCAAATAGGTCTTATGGACTGTTCAAGTATATTGTATATCAAATAGGTCTTATGGACTGTCCCAAGTATATTGTATATCAAATAGGTCTTATGGACTGTCCAAGTATATTGTATATCAAATAGGTCTTATGGACTGTCCAAGTATATTGTATATCAAATAGGTCTTATGGACTGTCCAAGTACAATAATATCTGACCTACTCTACAGCTTGAGAACCCTGGCCCAGCACAATGATATCTAACTTCTCTACAGCTTGAGAACCCTGTCCCAGTACAATAATATCTAACTTCTCTACAGCTTGAGAATCCTGTCCGCTGTGAGGGTAATGTAGAGCAATGGCTGGACACTCTGATGAATGAACAGCAGCACTCATTGCATAGCATCATAAGAGAGGCGTATCGGGCTGTGTGCGCCGCAGAGTTTGAACTCTACTCTTTTCTCAATAGCTTCCCAGCTCAGGTGGGTTCATGAGAATTGTTAGCTGTCCATTGTATGGCACCAAGTATTGTTAGCTGTCCATTGTATGGCACCAAGTATTGTTAGCTGTCCATTGTATGGCACCAAGTGGGTCTAATGCTGAATGAGTTGTAACTTATGCTGTGTTAAGTGTAGCACTTAGATGATCCAACACTTAAGATTTGATGTTAATGGTCAATCCAGGCATTAAGTCAGTTTCCCAGGTGAGATGTTGATCCTTTTTATACTGCAATATTGTTTTTTTACTGTTGTGTCACGTGTGAATCACGAGTTGGATGACGGAGAAGTCACGTGAGTGAAAGCGCGGGAAGCAGGGTGGTGAGAATTCTGTGTAAATGACGGACGTGTGCTGAGGACTCCACGTTGTATAACCTCAAATTATATACATACTGTGCATAGTGTAGATATTAAAGTTGTTTTATTGAAACCAGTTCTTCAGAGGATTATTGTATGCAAGGTTATGTATTGAGAGAACGCCTACAAGATATATTAATAAGTAAAACATCACAAAGATGGTACATTGGTGTCAGATAGTACATTGGTGTCAGATAGTAAAAGTGATTAAGATTACCATTAGTCCTAAGTGAACACAGTACAGGAAGGAGGTATTCGTGGAAGTGACAATTATTTTGTGTATTCAACAGTATAGCCAAAGAAGACAAAAGCATATATAATAATGTCAAGAAGGCACTTCTATGTCATTTCGGAAAGTCAGAAAATGATTATAAAAAAGAATTTCATGAAATGAGAATCAAGATGGACAAAGATCCACAGATCATAGTGCATTTGACTTTGATTTCTTGTTTACCTTCAGGTCGACCTGTTGGGCATCCAGTTTCTCTGGACCAAAACATCAGAAGATGCACTGAAAGCAGCCAAGTTTGATAAAAAGTTCATGATCACAGCCAACAACTACTTTTTAACTCTCCTCAACATGCTCATTGGAAAAACAACGGAAGATCTACGCCCCATGGAGAGAGTCAAATATGAAACACTAATCACAATACACGTGCACCAGCGGGACATATTTGATGACCTGGTAGGGGAGGGTCTTGTCTAGTTGTATTTATTGGACTTGGTCTCATGCGGGCTGGAACACGATGTGACTTCTAGACTCAAAACTTAGCTGGTAACACTCTGAGATTCATCTCTTTCAGCCCCCCCCCCTCTCAGATTATGTTAGCTGACCCTAGATCAGAGAAATATCAATGTATTTATTTTACTTATATAATTTTGAAATATTCGTAAATGGTATTTTTAATAGAGGAAGAAAAGAAAACATTTTTAAGACTGAGGGACATAAAAGAAATACTGACTTATCCTAATGATGATGTTTAGTAATCTATCTCCATGTTACATACCAGGCCTCTATCTGTAATTATTTGAACACTTATCAAAATTTAAAAATTATGAATAGGGCATGAACTTACCTTGTTACATATTTCCACCAGACAAAACGAAATATCAACTCTCTGAGCAGTTTTGACTGGTTGAAACAAGCCAGATTTTACTTTAATGAGGAGACGGATGTGTGCCACGTTGACATCACAGATGTTGTCTTTGTCTACCAGAATGAATACCTGGGCTGCACAGACAGACTGGTGATCACACCCCTCACTGACAGGTTAGCTGCACAGACAGACTGGTGATCACACCCCTCACTGACAGGTTAGCTGCACAGACAGACTGGTGATCACACCCCTCACTGACAGGTTAGCTGCACAGACAGACTGGTGATCACACCCCTCACTGACAGGTTAGCTGCACAGACAGACTGGTGATCACACCCCTCACTGACAGGTTAGCTGCACAGACAGACTGGTGATCACACCCCTCACTGACAGGTTAGCTGCACAGACAGACTGGTGATCACACCCCTCACTGACAGGTTAGCTGCACAGACAGACTGGTGATCACACCCCTCACTGACAGGTTAGCTGCACAGACAGACTGGTGATCACACCCCTCACTGACAGGTTAGCTGCACAGACAGACTGGTGATCACACCCCTCACTGACAGGTTAGCTGCACAGACAGACTGGTGATCACACCCCTCACTGACAGGTTAGCTGCACAGACAGACTGGTGATCACACCCCTCACTGACAGGTTAGCTGCACAGACAGACTGGTGATCACACCCCTCACTGACAGGTTAGCTGCACAGACAGACTGGTGATCACACCCCTCACTGACAGGTTAGCTGCACAGACAGACTGGTGATCACACCCCTCACTGACAGGTTAGCTGCACAGACAGACTGGTGATCACACCCCTCACTGACAGGTTAGCTGCACAGACAGACTGGTGATCACACCCCTCACTGACAGGTTAGCTGCACAGACAGACTGGTGATCACACCCCTCACTGACAGGTTAGCTGCACAGACAGACTGGTGATCACACCCCTCACTGACAGGTTAGCTGCACAGACAGACTGGTGATCACACCCCTCACTGACAGGTTAGCTGCACAGACAGACTGGTGATCACACCCCTCACTGACAGGTTAGCTGCACAGACAGACTGGTGATCACACCCCTCACTGACAGGTTAGCTGCACAGACAGACTGGTGATCACACCCCTCACTGACAGGTTAGCTGCACAGACAGACTGGTGATCACACCCCTCACTGACAGGTTAGCTGCACAGACAGACTGGTGATCACACCCCTCACTGACAGGTTAGCTGCACAGACAGACTGGTGATCACACCCCTCACTGACAGGTTAGCTGCACAGACAGACTGGTGATCACACCCCTCACTGACAGGTTAGCTGCACAGACAGACTGGTGATCACACCCCTCACTGACAGGTTAGCTGCACAGACAGACTGGTGATCACACCCCTCACTGACAGGTTAGCTGCACAGACAGACTGGTGATCACACCCCTCACTGACAGGTTAGCTGCACAGACAGACTGGTGATCACACCCCTCACTGACAGGTTAGCTGCACAGACAGACTGGTGATCACACCCCTCACTGACAGGTTAGCTGCACAGACAGACTGGTGATCACACCCCTCACTGACAGGTTAGCTGCACAGACAGACTGGTGATCACACCCCTCACTGACAGGTTAGCTGCACAGACAGACTGGTGATCACACCCCTCACTGACAGGTTAGCTGCACAGACAGACTGGTGATCACACCCCTCACTGACAGGTTAGCTGCACAGACAGACTGGTGATCACACCCCTCACTGACAGGTTAGCTGCACAGACAGACTGGTGATCACACCCCTCACTGACAGGTTAGCTGCACAGACAGACTGGTGATCACACCCCTCACTGACAGGTTATGGCACTTTTTGTGTTCACACCAGATTTGTGTTGTTCAGAACAGTGCTTCTCAAATTTTTTAGTATGGCGGACCGGCAAGAATTTTTTCATTGCTCCACAGACTGGTGCACCATTTTACCTGTACTGACGTGGTGGCATAATTAAATGTATTTTACTTGTTTCATTTTATATGCTTATTGCCGAAAAATCGGCCCGCGTACCACCACTTTGAGAAGCACTGGTTTAGAAGGTTTTTGTTGAAACTACTTGATTTGATAAATTAAAGAGGCACAAACAAAAATGTGTGCACATTAAGACAATCAATTTAAAGCTTTAATGAGAGATGATGTACTAGTGTTAATGCCTTCACCAGTACAAATGTGAAAGTATTAGTTTGCACATTTTTATGCCTGTATAATTTTTAAAGCCTAAAACTTATTATTTGCACAATGTGCTTGTGTTTCTTTTAATCTATTTGAAAGTTTCAACACAATCAATTGCGTATAATGACATAGATTTGATAAATGATGTTTCTGTGTTAGTTAGCATTTTTTAGTAGTTCTCATCTCTGCAGACGCTCCTTCTATACAGAAGATTATTGCGTCCACAGACCATGCCGGTCTGTTGGCAAGTGATGCAGCGTTCACAGGCCACGGCTATGAGGGTTCCACGCATTACCCAGCCGCCTTTATTTCCCTAACTAGTGTTAGGTCCCCATTCGAAGCTGGGTGGACTCAGGGACGCCCTAGCCCCCGGGAACAAATCCTTGCCTTCACATGGATTCGAACCCGTGACCATCGGTACGCCAGCCGAGCCCGCATGCCACTCCACCACCGTGCCAGCTTAATGGTCTCGGAGCACAGAACATTTATTTAATTATTATACAAATATATAGGGTAATACATAGAAAATCTGAATGATGAATACTGAATGATAAAATGATGATACGAATGATAAGAAAAATAAGAATACAACTTGGCACTGTGCACACACAATTATAGTAATGATGAAAGTAGTGTGAGGATCAGGAGTGATGTGATAACAAAATCTGGAAATGTTACCCTGATTACTCAGTGTTATGGCAATGTAGTTTGTAAATATTAATGAAGTATATACCTGGAAAAGTCAATCTAAGCAAATCAATTAATTTACTATTAAAAATTATTCTTTCTATACTCTGAGCAAGATCTAAAATTTAATTGAGGATTTAACAAAATGTCTCATTTAACATAGTTTCTCTTCATCAGATTAGCATATGCCATAACTATTTTCCTGCTGCTGCTTCATTAAACTAGCGTAAGATTGAACTATTTCCTCTGGATGCTAAATGACACTAGCAAAACCTTCAACTGTATTCTCCAGATGCTACATTACCCTGGCCCAAGCCTTGTGGATGTCCATGGGTGGGGCACCTGCTGGTCCGGCAGGGACAGGGAAAACTGAGACCACCAAAGACATGGGCAGATGCCTGGGCAAATATGTGGTCGTGTTCAACTGCTCTGATCAGATGGACTTTAGAGGGCTTGGCCGTATATACAAAGGTTGGAACTTGAAAACCTGCTTTAATTGTTAATCTTAAACATTGTGAGAGAGAGAGAGAGAGAGAGCCCCTTGTAAGTCACAACCCCATATTTTAAGATAACTAGGTCAAATGCTGTGCTTATTTTATTGTTGGCAGCCTATGTCCTCGGAAGGACTGCAGACGTCAACTATGAACTACTTTTTCCAGAGGAGAAAAAGGCAGAAGAGGCATGTTTTGTTGTAAAAATAAAAAATTGGTCTTTTCACTTTCAAAATCAGGACTGGCCCAGTCAGGCGCTTGGGGATGTTTTGATGAATTCAACCGTATTGAGTTACCAGTCCTGTCTGTAGCAGCACAACAAATTTACATTGTGCTCTCGGCGAAGAAGGACAAGAAAAAAGAGTTTATTTTTACAGATGGAGATCACGTGACTCTGAACCCTGAGTTTGGTATATTTTTAACTATGGTACGTTGGCACTGACTGGAATTTTGGCATTTCATAATTATATTTCAAAAAATTTAATTAAAGCTCATAATGATTTCGTTTTTACATACAGCCACTAATCATTCCCTAAATTTAACCTACCATTATTTTATCCATAAGCATATAATACTCTCTACAGAAGGGAGGGTCTCTATAAGATATCACCAGCTCTTGATTTATGTATTTCTTATCACTCTTCACTTAGTCAATAAATTAAATCATTTTATCAAGATATGTTTCCAAATCTGTTAGAATCCAGGTTATGCTGGTCGACAAGAGTTACCAGAGAATCTCAAAGTCCAATTTAGGACAGTATCAATGATGGTCCCTGACAGACAGGTAAGAGATGAAAATAGCAGCTGAATCCTCAGAGCATACAAAATATTCTAGCCATTCAAATGTCTAATTTCTTAAACCATGTGGCTGATGATGTGTCATAACTGTTAAATCCGTGTCAGCTTGCATGTGTTTACTATAAATTCTTTGACTGACAGATCATAATGAGAGTGAAGCTGGCCTCTTGTGGTTTTATAGACAACATTGTGTTGGCTCAGAAATTCTACACACTGTACAAACTGTGTGAGGAACAGCTGTCCAAACAAGTGAGCTTAATGTCCACAATGTTTTCACTGTTTAAAATTACAATGGTTATATATGAGCATGTTCTTTTAAAATTACACTTTGTATTAGATCAATGCTAATTCAGACCTAACAAATACAATTTTAAAAAAAAATTCTGTTTAGAAATGTAATACAGCCAAATATCAATTAATGGAATCTTTGCTTAAAAAATGGGGGGTAATTAAACAACCTGTAAAAACTAATTGTTTGACTATAAATCCCTTATGTATGAGACATAACTAAAAGTATTGATTATTTTCAATATTATACGCAACGGGCGACAAACATTTACAGACTGAACGTGACTGAACTCCCCTTGCTGTAAAACACAGGGATGTGGTCATGGATGGCTTAAGTGAACTCCAGTGACACGTGGGGGTCAACAATTGCAGATGGCTACATAGAGATAAAGTAAAAATTCATTAATTTAATTACAGTACATTCGATCGATCTTAAATTTTGATACAATGCATAGTTAGGTGACACAAGTCTATATGCAAAATTTCAGCTTGATAGCATCACGGGAAGTGGGTCATTTTTACTTTTGTTTTTCCGCCCGCCCGCCCACCCGACCAAGAGATCACGACAAGACAGTAAAGTTAATATAAGGGATTTTAAAAAACCAAGACCTGTAGTACTTGTTCATTTATTTCATTCTCCCTAGAATCCACCTCATAACAACAGCAATATATTTGGGGAGGATGGAAAATTATTTTTATGCTTAGCAAGTACATTCATTTAACAGGTCCATTATGACTTTGGTTTGAGAAACATCCTGTCAGTTCTGAGAACACTTGGATCTGAGAAAAGATCAAGACCTGAGGACACTGAGAACACCATTGTCATGAGGGTCCTCAGAGACATGAATTTATCCAAACTGGTGAGTGCAAGTTTATGGTTTAAACAATGTGGCTTTGAAGTAATATCAAGGGAAGCAGGCTGCATGCAAGTAAAACAAGTTTTTTGTGAGCAAACAACCAGGAAGCATAGACTTATTGAGTCAATTAGTTTATGGGACGATACAGTGAATATAAAAGCTCCTCCATGGAGGATGTTGACCTGGAAAAATCATATTGAACTTGGAGATTTGATATGTTTTGATTAAGTGGCTGAGCTCTCGTCAGATTCAGATAAAATGCAGCAGTTAATCAGTAAGCAGAAAAGCATGATTTTCTAAAAAAAATAATTTAGTTTTTTTGTAAATTAATTTTGAATACAGCTTTCCATCAGGGTTTTAATCAAATTATATAATCTCTCACATGAATGTTTCATTTATCAAGCTACTAAAAATTTTAAATCTAACTTTTTTAAATAAATTAATAGAAATATTAAACTTCTTTTTAAGTTAAATATTGCTATTTTAAAAATTGCTAATGTCATTAAGAGTGATTTTCATCAATTCCACTAATGGTAGTTCTAATGAGCTTTTAAATAACATTTAATATTTCTAATCATAAATGTTACTAAAAGCCTTGTTTATATAATCTGTCCCCAGGTAGATGAAGATGAGCCACTATTCCTCAGTTTAATTGCAGATCTGTTTCCTGGAATAAACTTGGATAGTGCCAGTTACGTTGACTTACAGAATTTTTTGAGAAAGAGAATTGAAGAAGCTGGACTTATAAACTATGATGCATGGAATCTGAAAATAGTGCAGGTTAAATAAAGTTGAATCTTTAATTTTAAAAAAACCCTATGTTATTTTAATTCAATGACACCTTTGAAAAGAAGAAAATAATAAAAGTTGAAATGAGCCAGACCATAAAATATGTATTGGATATTATCCTGTTGTTTTAATCTTATTAATATCTATAAAATCTTGCACTATCCACAACTAGATTAAACCACCAAATGGCTTGGGGGCGGGAGGAGTGGGGCTACAATTTATCTTTTATACATTCATGTAAAGCTTGTAAAGCTTTTTATAAGAATCCCAAGGAGTTATATACCACCCCAATCCCTATCACAGTTGAGATGCTGCAAATTTTTATTAACTTTTAATGTATTATTGTCCTGCACCTTTTACAACCTTTTAAATTAAAAAAAACAAAAACATATTAATTACATGCTAAACATCTTTGTGTTATTTTAATGAAAAATTGTGTTCATTAAGCAAAGATGTTGAGAATTTTATCTGGTTTCTTGTTAGATTAAAATAGAATGAAGTACTGATTAGCATGTTTGTTAAAAATTATTTTAGATAGTTTCAACATTTTTTAAAATCCTGATTAGAGTTAAGGGATCCTGTGAAGAGTTATTGGTCTTACAAGCCATTGGTCCTGGCAATAGTTACTGGTCCTGAAAATTCTTTTATCTGGCTAATTCAGTTCTTCATCCATTAAGCTATTTGGTATAGACCTTTCATTAATATTTAAAATTCTCCCTACCAAAGATAAACAACTTTTTTATCATCTAAATTTAAAA
Organism: Ampullaceana balthica; assembly: GCA_944989445.1. Taxonomy (NCBI): domain Eukaryota; kingdom Metazoa; phylum Mollusca; class Gastropoda; family Lymnaeidae; genus Ampullaceana; species Ampullaceana balthica. The sequence continues at coordinate 228,388 of CALYLW010000573.1, forward strand.
AAAAAGAAATTAGTAAATTACTTTGTTTTAGATACAATTGTAATAAAAATAGTTTTAAATTATGTTTCTGTTACCAGTTGTTTGAGACACAGCGCGTACGCCATGGCATCATGACACTAGGACCTAGTGGGGCTGGAAAAACTTGCTGTATAAGAGTCCTGATGAGTGCTCTCAAGGACCTTGGTAACCCTCACAGAGAAATGCGCATGAATCCTAAAGCAATCACAGCGCCTCAGATGTTTGGTCGCTTAGACGCTGCCACCAATGACTGGACAGATGGTATTTTCTCTACATTGTGGAGACGAACTCTTAAAGTCAAAAAAGGTTTGCTAAGTGTGTGTATGTGTAGGACTGGCATATATCATTGGAGAATTATTTAAGTTCCACAAAAGGTTAGGTCCAATGAATTTGTATACAAAATGGTACACTATCACTTTGTGATTTTTTAATTATGGTTATATTAATCATGTAGCAACATCACAAATATAATATTTTTCTATCTCATTTTTACTGGTGCTCTTTTTAATAACCCAAAATAGTTTTCATACTTAAAGCTGAGATATTTTAGAACATTTTTTGGTAAAGAACAGGCTATAAAATGATAATTTAACATTTATTTACTAAAACAAACTTTGGTTTATTTTTAAATTACAATTTTAACATTGATTGCGCATTTAATGATTAAGTTAACGCGAAATGACTAGGGGAACATGTCTGGCTGATATTGGATGGCCCAGTCGATGCTGTGTGGATAGAAAATCTCAACTCTGTGTTGGACGACAACAAAACTTTAACCCTGGCCAATGGAGACCGCATACCCATGGCACCAACTTGCAAAATATTGTTTGAAGTTCACAACATTGACAACGCTTCACCGGCCACGGTCTCCAGGAATGGCATGATCTTCATGTCTTGTTCTGTCTTACCGTGGCAGCCTATACTACAGGTTTGTTTGTGTGTAGACAACCAGTGAGTTCAACAGCATTTTGCTCGGGGATAAAATTAAATTTTAAATAATATAAGATATTGATTAATATTTTCTGGCATTTCTGATGGAAATATTTCGTAAATGTTAATATATCGTCTGAATTTAGAAACTCATGCTAAAATTAATGCCAGAAATCAGGCCTGAGCAAGACGTTATAGTTAATTAACTGTATTATCCAGATTTTACAAGTCTTGTTATATCGACATATATATACAAATATTTTGATGTTTTGTGTGTGTGTATTTTTAATTATATTTATTCCATGCATTTTTACCTTAAACATTTGTTAACAAAAGAATGAAATAGTCATTCTTATTTATTGCTTAAGAAATGAAATCTCATGTTTAGATTACTGTTATTTAATTTTAGTTTTATTGGTTTAAAATAATAACCATTTTTGTTATATGAAATGTTACTTAATTATGTAACTGACAAAAACAGGGAGCCGAAATTGTTTTCCAGATACATTGAAGTACTGTAAAGTAAATGTAGATAATTGTCCTATTTTTGTTTAGACTTGCTCCAGCAAACAGGATTAGCTAAACAACTTCTGCATTTCAGGGATGGTTGCTCAAGCGATCGCCCAATGAAGCCAACTTCCTACTGCCTTTATTTGATGCCATATACAGCGACGCAGAGAGCTTCGTCTCCCTCAGCACTGAATCTAAAATGGAGCTTCTGGCTTGTAATAAGATTAGACAGGTCAGTGTGGCTAATGTGCTACAGACAGCATTTACAGTTAGTTTAATAACCTATCCACAATTTTGAACTATCAACTTTTTAAATGATTTTTTTTCTTCACATCCTAAAGCTATTGTCAGTTAGAGTTAATCCTTACAAGGGGCTTCCTTTATGAGTGGGCTTTAAGCCACCTCAGCATGTGTATGTGCGTACTAATTAATGTCATTATGCCAGAAGATCAATCAAAATGATAATTCTTTGTTTACCAGTTGATGTACTTGCTCATTGTTTGCATTAATTTGATTCTACTTGACTTGAATATGGGCATTCTATGATCTGTTTTTTCCCACTTCCAGTTCTGTGACTTGCTTGAAGGATTGATCCCGGCATCCCTGGAAGAAAGGAAAAACATGACAGCCAAACACATTGAGCATCTATTTATCTTTGCTCTGATGTGGAGTCTGGGCGCTCTGCTTGAACTGGATGATCGCAGCAAGCTGCAGGAGTTCCTGATTAAACACAAGTCCAAGCTGGACTTCCCAAAGATGTCAGGGGATGAGACAATATTTGAATACCTTGTGGCTCAAGATGGTAAGGGACTCTGGTTCAGTAACATTGCAAAATGAATTGTTACATCTGCTCTTCCAAAAGATTTAAAATTTAATCTCCTGCTATCATTAAACACTGTTTTATTGTTTAAAAAAATAAAATACATATTTGATATGAATTTAAATTACCATGTAATATGTTATGTAAAAAATATTGAACAATTTTTGTGCAGTTATGTCTGTGTAAAGTTAGTATTATATTTCAATATACTTGAAATGTGTGAAGCATTTCTTTCTTTCGTTTTTTTCCTTATTTAATGTTATTGTATTTCACAATTTTGTTTCCAATATAATTTTTATTCTTAAGTATTTTTTTAAAATTGAATATTTGACTCCTTTTTCAACTGTCTGACTTCATCCAGGTAAATGGCTACACTGGCGTAACAGAGTAGAAGAATACATCTATCCCTCAGACTCCATCCCTGTATTCACTTCTATCTTGGTGCCCAACGTGGACAACGTCAGATCAGATTTTCTGATAGAACTCATAAGTAAACAAAATAAGGTAAATGTTAGTTTCTAAAAAATACCATCAAACAGTTTCAAATTCTATAAACAAAATCCTACTCTACGACTCATCCAAACTTTGGAAAATTAATTAATAGAAAATTCTTGTCTTGTTATTCATAATGCTATTTAATTTTTCTTTCATACAAAAATGTTTAGTTCTGTGTTGTATATCTTATGATCTCCAAAATCAATATAATTGTTACATAAAATAAATAATTTCTATACTTGAGGTAAGTGTATATCAAATTAATTTTTTTTCTGTTTGTCTTTTAATGAAATCCTTGCATATAAATCATTTTCAAATTATTAAATAAATTCTTAAGAGAACTTTTTCAACTTCAAATGCATATCTGAGATAATCATAATTTCCAATTTGCTTTTTGTGGCTGGTGTTTCCAGGGTGTCTTGTTAATTGGTGAACAAGGTACAGCCAAAACAGTCATGATCCAAGCAGCCATGGCCAAGGCTAATCCTGAGGAGAGATTGGGCAAAAGTTTCAATTTCTCATCTGCCTCTACACCAGGAATGTTTCAGGTGAGAGATTTGACCATTACATGAAATGATTAATAATCACCAAACAGTTAATTTTTTCTCTTTATTATTGTGAAAGTTTACTAATTTAAGGATAACGTTTCCGATTCAATTACACTAGGGAAGGGGTGTCCAAACTTTTTGCATGGCGGGCCAAATTCCTTGAAATGAAGACCCTCGCGGGCCGGATTAAAATTATATACAAATGACATAAGTTGAGAAGTTTTTATAGCAAAATTTTAATGTGTAGGGTCAAACTTGTCCCTTATCTTCCATGAATTGCACAATTTCTTTTTTAAGTGCGTAGAAGTGCTGAAGTGCTGTTCCCCGGAGATCATTGTGATACAAAACATCTCCGTATTCTCCATGGATATCATGAAGAAACTGCTGAAACTGGCGGTGAAACAGGGCTTTAGAGCGAATAGAGTTTATAGCTTTTATCACTCACTGACATAATCACATCTAAGATGTTTGGCACAAAGAACTTCTTGGTGAATGATACAGTGAAGTTTAATAGCTTTGCCACCCTCCTCACTGACTTTTCAAGATTTTTTAAATAAATAAATATTTTGTTCATAACAATAATAACATTAATTTATTCAAATTCAATCATTAAAATAAGGAGACACAATTTATTAATCTTCAGTGTGCAAGAGCGTCTGTAATATAAGATAATCATTAAATTTGATAAATAATTGCAGTGTTATGGAAAAAAAATGTTTATCTTGTACTACGTACCTTAAAATAATCAAAATGTGATGAATATAAAAAAAGCCAAAAATTTTGTTTCAAAAATTGTGATAAAAAAAAACTATTAAAAACTTTTAAATTCGCCGTCGCATTATTCGTTTCCACTTCCGAGTCGACGACAAAATAAATAAAATGACGTCATCAACTTTTACGGTAGGCTGTCAAGGTTTTAGCACAATTAACTTCATCGGGTTATTAAACAACCAATTTCCTAGTTGATTATAAAAATAAAATAATCACAGATTTTCGCCATCATTTGACATACTCGAAACAGTACACAATTTCTACTTTTCTAATAAATATACCATCTTTACAGAAATAATACGTCAGTTAATTATTTCAGATGAGGCCGCGGGCCAGTTAAAATGGCTTCGCGGGCCGGTTTTGGCCCACGGGCCGGACTTTGGACATCCCTGCACTAGGGCAACCTGCTCTATAAGCTGGGCAGTGCCACATAACATTCTCAGCATGTAGAACTCGGCACTCTACCTGCTCTACCCTGCTATGTCCAGCTGTTTAGGGGGGGAGGGACAAAGTCAACAGGTCCAGTACTGATTCATGTGCTAGGCTGCAATTGCAGTAGTTAGTGCTCCTGTTGTAGTATAGCTTTTTGTGTCAGCTGTTTATGGCAAAGCCCAGTACTCATTTCTAACTGTACGTTTTGAAACTGTCACAGAGAACCATAGAGAGTTATGTAGAGAAACGTGTGGGCACAACATATGGCCCGCCAGGAGGCAAGGCCATGACTGTGTTTATAGATGACATCAACATGCCTGTCATCAATGAATGGGGAGATCAGGTGAGTTTGAAATATTTCTCAATGTTACTGTTTCCCCAACACTTGTCATTTATTTATTAGGTAGAATATTTTGTTTTTAAATGATGGCTTTGTACTCTCAATGGAATTAGACTTTAAAAAAACCCATTGCAATATTATTTTCAACATTGATGAATTTATATGTATAAATTTCTAAACTTTCTTTGATAAATTTATAAACATATTTATTCTTTAAATGAAATAGTCAAAGTTAAATTTTAAAAATTAAATGTGTTTGAGGGCTTGGCCTGCGCAAAATACAATAGTTAAAAAATAGTTTATCGTGATTGGGTTGTATTTATGTTGGTCTTCATTATTGAGGTGACCAATGAAATCACTCGCCAAATGATGGAGATGAAAGGCATGTACAGCCTGGACAAACCGGGAGACTTCATTAACATTGTGGACATCACCTTCATGGCAGCCATGATACACCCTGGGGGTGGTCGCAACGACATCCCTGAGAGACTGAAAAGGCAGTTTTGTATATTCAACTGTACGCTGCCAGCTAACAATTCCATTGACAAAATTTTTGGTAGGTCAAGATAAGATCAATTGGCCTCATTAGCTGATTTGGACATATCATAATAGTTATTTAAATATCATATATGAAAAATATAGCTTTAAAATGAGATTTATTTGTAGTATGACAAAGAAATTATACACATTTTTATTCTATTTGAAAATTCTATGTTAAAGACTACCTGGCAATTATATTGATTTGTGTTATTTTACCCATTTTATATTCTCAAGATATTTTCAAGTTACAAATATTTTAAAATGCATTTTAAATAAATTTAAACTTTAATATTGATCTCAATGATAAGGCCTTCATGTTCATTATACAAATTAATTTTTATACTATTAATTAAAACAAAGCTTATAATAAATTTGATTAAAATTGTATGTTAAATCTGTTTCAGGTGTCATTGGAGAAGGTTATTTCTGTAGCTCTCGGTTTGTAGAACCTATTGTAGAAATAGTCAAGCTACTTGTCCCATGCACTCGCATTGTTTGGCAGAAAACCAAAGTAAGAATTTTAGCCAGATCCTGCATTGTCCAATCAAAAGATTCAATTAACATAAACACAAATTACAATTACCACTGCCACCTTTTAAATCAATTTGACCAATCGAAATACCTATAAACTCCTCCACTTCAACAATTTTGAGTCACACTATTTAGGCACTGTAACAGTTAGGTTTAAGGACATTGGTATGTTTAACCACCCCACAACTCTCATGAAGTTTGCAAATAATGTGTTTTTAGCTATTTGCTTATTTTTAGATTTCAAATGTTTTACAATAATTTGTTTGTTGATGTAAACATGTCAATCATTATTTAAAATTGTGTTTTAAATTATTATTGTCAATATTTTAATTACAGGTGATTTCAAAAGTAGTTAAGTTGCCTAAATTTGAAGTATTTCGAAGTAATTGTCTATACATTGACTTTAATTGGATTTTTAACCATTTAATCTTTACTAAAAAAATAAGGAAATAATTCATCTAGTAAATACGTCTACACATTGTTTTTGGGTGAACTTAAAATAACTGTTAAAAACTTTTGATTAAAAAAATGTTCTCAGGTAAAAATGCTCCCGACCCCAGCCAAATTTCATTACATCTTCAACCTGCGAGATCTGTCCAGGATATGGCAAGGGATGCTGTACATTCACGGCGAGGAGTGCAACACCATCAGAACCATGATTAACTTGTGGAAGCATGAAGTGTGTCGTGTCATAGAAGACAGGTGAGTGTCATAGAAGCATGAACTGTCCAGGATATGGCAAGGGATGCTGTACATTCATTAGGAGGAGGGGGGTGCGGTGGTCAAGTGGCAGCGTGCTTGACTGGCATACCGATGGTCACGGGTTCGAATCCATGTGAAGGCAATGATTTGTTCCCGGGGCCTAGGACGTCCCTGAGTCCCCCAGCTCGGAATGGGTATCTAACACTAGTTAGGCGGCTGGGTAATGCGTGGAACCCTCATAGCCGTGGCCTGTGAACGCTGCATCACTTGCAAACAGATCATCTGTCATGGTCTGTGGAAGCAATTATCTTCTGCATAGAAAGAGCATCTGTATAGATAAGATAAGATAACACCATCAAAACCATGATTAACTTGTGGAAGCATGAAGCCTGTCCTGTCATAGAAGCATGAAGTCTCTCGTGTCATTGGCCTCTTAAAACAAACACTGCAACTCCCCTTTTCCGTTGGTATATTTGACTTTTTTGTGAGTAATCTTAAGACCATCTGGGCTTTGCTGTGGAAATTATTTATCTCTTTTTATCACTAGAAATTTGAAATTATCTCAAAGCTAATTAAATATTCTAATTATCCAAAGTTTTCTTTTTAATGTACATATTCATACAATTCTTTTGGTCCCCATGTAGACTCTTTAAAAATGTCTGCATACATGTGAGATCCTCTGCACTCTTCTTCTTTACAAACCTAGCAACAACAGAGTGGTGCAGTTGTTGGTGTCATACACATTCTTGTACATTGAGAAATAGTTAGATGTGGACTATCCACCAGTTTATGTGTAGCGACTTTGTCTTTCAGATTTGTTCATGAAGACGACAAGACTTGGCTTCAGAAGACCATAACAAACGTGATCACAGAAGAGATTGGAGCAGAAACTGCTCAGCTGATGTCACCGCTGCCCCATTTTGTGGATTTTATGAGAGAAGCCAAAGAAGAAGCAGTTGTTGACGAAGAAGGGGGAGGAGCTGGTGGTGCAGCTGAAGAGGTTGTTGAAGTGCCAAAGATTTATGAAATGGTTTGTTTTACTATTTTGTCAAATTTTTTTTACGATTTAGAGAAATCAATATTCTAGTCTGTTCATCTATAACATAAAATCTAATTGAATGTTGTACATGCTTGGGTTTTGGTGAAGTTTATTTTAATGAATAAAAGTTTTCTTTGGAGATTTCCTTAGAAAATAGAATTTTGATTCCTTAAAAATAAACAGAAAATTTAGTAATGTTTAATCATGAGTGGTTTTTTATTTCAACCAAATTCTTGTGATGACACACACTCCCGTTCTTTGATTCTCAGATTGAAGATTATGATGTACTCAAAACCAGGTTAAAAACTTATATGAAGGATTACAATGAACAAGTCCGAGGAGCTAATCTTGACTTGGTGTTTTTTAAAGACGCCATGATTCATTTGATGAAGGTTTGTTTAAGGATGTATTAGAACAGTCGAACCCACTTACCTCGAGCTCGGTTAGCTCGACCACCCCACTAACTCGACGTTTTTTATTGGAACCGCCAAATTCTCTCTTTGTCTTAGCATTTTCTCATCGGCTAATTCGATTTTTCTAAGTCGCCGAAACCTAATACCTCGAGCACAAAAGAGGGCCAAATTTGCAACTTAACGTTGGTTAGCTCGATCCTCGTCGGTTGGCCTAGCAATGCACTCTGGCATTTTTAGTTCAAAACAGTGTTGACATCTCGCTTTCTTCGAGACTTCCGGCTATTGTGTGATTCTACAAGATTTCAATAAAAATTACCGGATGTTATTATCTTCTTTCACTTTCGATCCATGAGTGAATTAGATGTATTCACCCGAGGTGCCCGTAAATCGCGCGTCTTTAATCCGTCATTATTTCGCAGTGCATTTTGTTACAACCTTAGGAAAGAGTGAAGAAATATTAGGGTTCCGATATGATTCCGATTAATCGTCCCATCACTAATTAACGCTAACTAATTAATCACGTACATAAAGAAATTTCAAGCACATGTTAATATTTTGCCGCCATATTGGTTTTCGTTTTAACTCGATTGTCGGTTATCTCGACGCCATTTTTCATACCCCAACGCCGTCGACTTAACCGGTTTCGACTGTATTCATATTAATCAAGTTTCAAATGTAAATTGGAAAAATTTCATGCCTTATTTTAATTTGATGCAATGTATGTAGTTGTTTGAATGTCTTATTTGATGGATAGAAGAAGCTAGAAAAACAAGGTAGTAAATGGCTTTTAACTCTTAATAATTAGAGAGCTTTTTCTTACTAGCTGACTGTTTTAAAAACCAATTAAGTGTTCAAAATTTCTTTTTTTCAAGTGTATCGTATTTAAAAGTTTAGTTGTGAACATTGTCTTTGAATGGCAAATATACAAATTTGGTTCAAGTTTGGTTCAAGTTAATATACAAGTTTGGTTCAAGTTTGGTTCAAGTTAATATACAACTTTGGTTCAAGTTTGGTTCAAGTTTGGTTCAAGTTAATATATGTTTGTAAGATATCTGAGCCATTGTAATTATTATATTATACTTGAAACTGTTAGAGATGTCTGAGCCATTGTAAATATTATATTATACTTGAAACTGTTAGAGATGTCTGAGCCATTGTAAATATTATATTATACTTGAAACTGTTAGAGATGTCTGAGCTATTGTAAATATTATATTATACTTGAAACTGTTAGAGATGTCTGAGCTATTGTAAATATTATATTATACTTGAAACTGTTAGAGATGTCTGAGCTATTGTAAATATTATATTATACTTGAAACTGTTAGAGATGTCTGAGCTATTGTAAATATTATATTATACTTGAAACTGTTAGAGATGTCTGAGCTATTGTAAATATTATATTATACTTGAAACTGTTAGAGATGTCTGAGCTATTGTAAATATTATATTATACTTGAAACTGTTAGTCTAACCTTGTCCCTGCTTTGCTTCAGATTTCTCGTGTTATTCGAACGCCACGAGGTGCCGCCTTGCTAGTTGGGGTTGGAGGATCCGGCAAGCAGTCTCTAACTAAACTAGCCTCCTTCATGGCAGGTTACTCCTTCTTTCAAATTACCATCACCAAGTAAGTCTTTTAGGTTAGCTCCCTTCATCAGAAGGTATTATTTCAAATTACCGTCACCAAGTAAATCTTTTAGGCTAGCTCCCTTCATCACAAGGTATTATTTACAATTACCATCACCAAGTAAGTCTTTTAGCTTAGCTCCCTTCATTACAAAGTTTTTTTTTATCTGGTAATGTTTGAAAGAAAAAATTAGCAAAAGAGTAAATGTGACTTAAATGTCCATTATTGAAATAAATGGTATGAGAAATTTTACAGTGTCACTTGTCAAAAAACATCAATTAATGTTTTAAATTGTAATGCTATCATCCTTTTAAATGTATAGATACTTGAAATAATTTTTTTAAATGAATTACTACTATAGTTTCTGAATTTTGCTGAGAAATGCCTATATGCTTTTTGCAGTAAAATTCATTTTGAAATATTATCCTTCCTTTAATACAGTATTGTCAAAAGTTCTAAAATACATGAGAAATTTTCTCCACTCTATGTAAGATGTAGCAAGTGGGAATGCTTGACAGCAAAGTTTTTAAAACAGCTGATGAATGGTGAAGTCTTCAGAGGGAAACATTCAGAGGCCATAACAAATGTCTGTCTAAAACATTCACTGAAAATGATGGACATTGACATTTATTTTTCTGGAAACTCTCACTTTGCATTGTGCCAGTTGGTAAAGCTGATTAAATGCCCAAAAGAAAGCACACAGCAAGGGAAATGAGGATAGATCACAGCAAGGGAAATGAGGATAGATCACGGCAAGGGAAATGAGGATAGATCACACCAGAACTTTAAACCAACTTTGTTCAAAATGAAGGAAATCTTTCCCCAGCACACAAAAAACAAACAGAGCAACTACCTGCATTATCACAGAACAAACAGGCAGACTACCTGCATTATCTATCACAGAACAAACAACATAGGATTATTGGAAGTCTTTTTGTTGGAAAACACAATCACTTGACCAATGAACACTAAGATCTTGTTTTTCTCTGTCAAATACACAATCAAACAAATACACAATCAAACAAATACACAATCAAACAAATACACAATCAAACAAATACACAATCAAACAAATACACAATCAAACAAATACACAATCAAACAAATACACAATCAAACAAATACACAATCAAACAAATACACAATCAAACAAATACCAATCAGCATTGAGATAATAGTTGTCTGCTTAGGATTAAAAAAAAGGAAGAATGATGTAAGACGTGTGAATTGTACGTTTTTTTCTTCATTCATCAAGACACACACAAAAAAACAATCAAACTTGATGATATTAACTCCCCTTTATGGCCCACAAAAAAACAATCAAACTTGATGATATTAACTCCCCTTTATGGCCCACAAAAAAACAATCAAACTTGATGATATTAACTCCCCTTTATGGCCCACAAAAAAACAATCAAACTTGATGATATTAACTCCCCTTTATGGCCCACAAAAAAACAATCAAACTTGATGATATTAACTCCCCTTTATGGCCCACAAAAAAACAATCAAACTTGATGATATTAACTCCCCTTTATGGCCCACAAAAAAACAATCAAACTTGATGATATTAACTCCCCTTTATGGCCCACAAAAAAACAATCAAACTTGATGATATTAACTCCCCTTTATGGCCCACAAAAAACAATCAAACTTGATGATATTAACTCCCCTTTATGGCCCACAAAAAAACAATCTAACTTGATGATATTAACTCCCCTTTATGGCCCACAAAAAACAATCTAACTTGATGAAATTAACTCCCCTTTATGGCCCACAAAAAAACAATCTAACTTGATGAAATTAACTCCCCTTTATGGCCCACAAAAAAACAATCTAACTTGATGATATTAACTCCCCTTTATGGCCCACAAAAAAAACAATATAACTTGATGAAATTAACTCCCCTTTATGGCCCACAAAAAAACAATCTAACTTGATGAAATTAACTCCCCTTTATGGCCCACAAAATGACAATCAAATATTGATGTTTTCATCCTCTAGATCTTATAATCTCAATAACTTGATGGACGATCTCAAGTATCTGTACCGAGTGGCAGGACAACAAGGCAAGGGTATATCTTTCATCTTCACAGACAATGAGATCAAAGATGAAAGTTACCTGGAGTATATCAACAATGTCCTTAGCTCGGGAGAGGTAATATTCTTGTATAGCAGCTTGATGTTTTGTCAAAGTCAGAGGTGTCTGTCACAGATGTTTTGTCAAAGTCAGAGGTGTCTGTCACAGATGTTTTGTCAAAGTCAGAGGTGTCTGTCACAGATGTTTTGTCAAAGTCAGAGGTGTCTGTCACAGATGTTTTGTCAAAGTCAGAGGTGTCTGTCACAGATGTTTTACAAGCATAAAATTAGTTAAGTTAACTTTGCAGACAAACAGAGCAGCTTTCACAAGTTTCCATAGCCATGGCATACGAGGGGATGGTGTGGCTAGCACGGTGCCCAGCCATCTTTACTTTACCCCCAACTAATGTCAGGTAGCCATCAGAGCAGGGTTGACTCGCGGACATCCATTTAACATGGGAAAAAGTCCCTGCCTTACAGAGTCTCGTACACAAATCTCTTGATACGCCAGCCAAACCCGCATTGGTTCAATGCCATAATATAAAGTTAATAAAGAATAATTCAAAATGTCCTAATCCACCAGTGTGTTGGGTTAACACCATTCCTAGCCTGGTCATTTTAAAGTTAACACCATTCCTAGCCTGGTCATTTTAAAGTTAACACCATTCCTACCCTGGTCATTTTGAAGTTAACACCATTCCTAGCCTGGACATTTTAAAGTTAACACCATTCCTAGCCTGGTCATTTTAAAGTTAACACCATTCCTACCCTGGTCATTTTGAAGTTAACACCATTCCTAGCCTGGTCATTTTAAAGAAAAGTTAACACAGTTCATTACATGCTACAATGTAGAATTTTACTGAAGTGGGTTTAACTGTTTTCTATCAAAGAATGAAATACTCATTATGAGTGACACTGTTAAAGGATTTCAATACTCACTAAGAATATAGTCACAACTTTTGTTTGATTTATTAGATGCATGTAATTTAGTCTATCATTTTAAACGAACCTGTATTATATATGTATATATATTTAACTATATTTTATCATTCAAATAAATTCCTCCAAAGAAACTAAATTAAGTTTCTAGCTAAGTAAGATATGATGATTTAAACTCGTAACATTTACTCCATGTTTATGTATAAAAACACTTCTTACTGTCACTGCCAGATTTCAAACTTGTTTGCAAGAGATGAAATAGATGAGATTTTAGGGGAATTAATCGCCCCCATGAAGAAGGAGTTCCCCAAAAGGCCGCCCACACAAGAGGTTTTGTATGAGTACTTCATGACACGAGCACGAGCAAATCTGCACACCGTACTCAGCTTCTCCCCTGTAAGTGCATTCAATTGACCCCTTTTACGGGAACTCTTCTTTTTTTCACCTTAATCAAAATCACTTTGTCACTTGACAGAAAACATTTATAGATCTGTGTATATGATAAGTTGATAATATCAAATTTATATTTTTACAATGTCAGTGTACAAAAATGATTCATTACCATGTAGGACTTCAAATAATTCCTCACAATATTTGTCATTCAATTCACTAATATTAATTTGAAACAACTGTGTCTGTAAATTATTTCAATTGAACATTTGACTGGAAATATATTTCTAATAAATACTTTTTATCTGTTTCTAATAAAGAAGTTTACCTGTTTAAATCATGCTGAGAAAAATCTTAGTTTGTGTTAATAATTTTACTGCATAGATTAGGAGTTTGTTTTGATATTTACTGCATAATTTAGTAGTTTACTAATAGTAATAGTAATAGATTTCATCACATTTTTTGGTAATTGACTGCATAATTTAGTAGTTTGCTAAAAGATTTCATCACATTTTTAGGTAGGCAACAAATTTCGCATGCGCTCACTGAAATTTCCGGGTCTGATTTCTGGATGCACCATGGACTGGTTCAGTAGATGGCCACGTGATGCCCTGGTTGCCGTGGCAACTCATTTTCTAGGACCATTTCAGATGGAGGCCACCAATGACGTCAAAGGCAATCTGATTGAACTGATGGGTGTGGTACATGATGGTGTAGCTCTGGTCTGTTTAGAATATTTTGAAAGGTGTGTGTCATAAATTATCATATCACTGTAGTTTCATTAACTAATAAACGCCTTTTGATTTGGCAACTTAATTTTTTTTCTTAAACATAAGTACCAAATCAAAGGAATGTTTTCAAAGTAAATCCTGAAAAAATGTAAATTGTGATGTATGACAATGTAGCTTTTCTTTAAATATAGTGACATGCTTATATAATCTGTCTCCAATTATTAACTTTATAATTTTCAGTAAAAAAAAACATTTTCACAGAAGCATTTTATTTAAACGGAAGTAAAAAATTTTGTAGAAGCAGTTCATTATTACAACAAATAAGTTTTTTCGCAACATGCCTTTGTTGTTTTGTTGTTTTTTCCCCCAAGATTTCGGCGGCAGGCTAATGTAACCCCAAAGTCCTACCTATCGTTTTTAGAAGGATACAAAGCTCTCTACAAATTGAAGGTTTGAAATGTATTGCATGGCTGCCTTAAATATCCAGCTTAATTCTGAACATATTTTTCTTTTGAAATATAATTACCTGTATCTCAGTGCACTTGTGTTGTGACACAAGAGAAATAGTGTAGATAAAACAATCTTGTTTAGGTTTCATTAGTAAAGATGTTTTTTTTTATTTATCACTTATTTCTTATTTTCATTGAAGCTCAAAAAAAAAGTTATCTTTATTTCTTTTCATTTCTCTGATACCTATTGTTTGTTTTTAATGCATGCATAGACATTACTGATATCTCAGAATATTTTTTTTTAGGTGAGTGAATTACAAGAACTAGAGAGGAAAATGAATGTGGGTTTAGAAAAACTAGCAGAGGCCGCTGAATCCGTGGATTCATTGAGCAAGGAACTCATTATCAAGGAGAAGGATCTGGAGGTGGCCAATAAGGCAGCAGACAAGGTAGGAATAACAGACTATGATAGATGATAGACAAATTGTGACTAACAGACTAATGCTAGATGATAAAACAGCAGACAAGGTAGGAATAACAGACTATGATAGATGATAGACAAATTGTGACTAACAGACTAATGCTAGATGATAAAACAGGACTAGCAGATATTAGACATGATACAACTAAACAAGTAATGTAACAGTCTGTTTAGAGTTGGTTGAGAATTAATCATTGCAATTCATCTAAGAATGGCTCAAAATTGTACACTAATAAAAATCTCTACTCTAAATTTAAAAAAAAAGATTGTAGCTGAAGTAGCTGTCATGGCAGAAGCTGCAGAGAAGGTTAAGGCCTCTGTTCAAAAGGTCAAGGACAGAGCACAGGGCATTGTGGATGAGATTGCTGCAGACAAAGCAGTGGCTGAGGTCAAACTTGAGGCAGCAAAGCCAGCTCTACAAGCGGCAGAGGATGCTCTCAAAGTGAGAACTTACTTTACATGAAAGAATTGTTACTGAATTTTAGAGGGGGGGGGGCGGACCATCACAAGCTTTTATGTCAGTGTTTGAATGTGTGTGAAACCAAGAACGTTTGACTGTCCTGCGAGGCCAATACATCTAGGTCATTCTTTAGGTTTCTTTTTAGAAAAAATAATTTTTATTTTGATGAAATTTTGGGAGACCCTTACTCCCCAGCAAAAACTGTGACAAGCAATAACAAATTGATTTCCCTGATTGAATGGGACTCTTGGATGGCAGCTCATCTAATATAACATGTTTGAGATTGTACACAATTCAAATTTGGATACTGCTGTGATGTGGAATGTATGCCGAACAGACACACTAATACACTGCAGGTCATCTACTGCAAGCTGATTTATTTCCCCTCACTTTGACCGAGTTGTGCAGAGAATTCACATAGAGTGTGAGGCTGATAAATGGAGCAGCTTTCCCTAACTTAAAAAAAAATGCAAGTCAAGACTGATGCTCTAGTCTAATATTGATATCTTCATTAATCTAAAATAATACAGTGGTCATTTTGTTCAAAGCAAATTATGGTCATTTCTGCTTAAGTAAAATATTGTTGAGGTCATCTTTGTCTGCGGAGAGAAAAGAATTTATTATATTTTCAAACAATAATAGTGTAACACTTTTTAGCACTTACTAGCACCATGTTTTTGAACACAAATAACTTTGACCTAAATCTGTGACAAGTCTGATTGCCTGCTGACCATACATTTTCGTACAAATGATTGATTTTCTTAGACCATCAAGCCATCTGACATCGCCACTGTGAAAAAACTGGGCAAACCACCCCATCTGATCATGAGGATCATGGACTGCTGCCTGGTGTTGTTCAGAAAGAAAGTGGACCCCCTGGAGCTGGATCCTGAAAGACCTTGTCCCAAGCCATCGTGGCAGGAAGCCATGAAGGTGATGTGGTTGTAACTTAGAGGAACTTAAACTTTGGCTTCTGAGGTTAGGATTGGACTAGTGGGGAGGAGGGGAGGTTACTAATTTGGGAGGATGGGAATTTCTCGAATGTGGGAGGTTACAAATGTGGGAGGAAAGGAGTTTCCCCAATGTGGGAGGTCTCACAATTGACTAATATTGCAAGGCACAGTCCTGGGAGGAAGGAAAAGAGGCAGACAAAGGAAGAGATGGGTAAACAATATCAAGGAGTGGACCGGCCTGTCATTCAGCGACTCTCAAAAGGCAGCACAGGACCGGGACAAATGGCGTGAGATAGTGTGCAGTTCACGATGGTGCCCCAACGACGGGTTAAGGGATAGTTCAAGTTCAATGTGGGAAGATGGGAGTTTCCCCAATGTGAGAGGATGGGAGGTTACAAATTTTAGGGGGTGGGAGGTTCCTGATTTTGGAGGATATGTGCTATCTATTGTGGGAGTGGAAGGGTGGCAGGTAAAGAATGAGTGACGTTATCCTTGCTCTCATCCAAGATGACCACCAACAAAGATGACCACCAACCAAGATGACCACCAACCAAGATGACCACCAACCAAGGTGACCACCAATCAATTGTTACTTACTTCTCTATTGTATAGCTAATGGGTCAGATGAGTTTCTTACAACAACTTGTGGAATTCCCCAAGGACACCATTACTGGGGAAACAGTGGAACTAATGGAACCTTACATGAGAATGGAGGACTATACCTATGAGTCTGCACTCAAGGTTAGTAGAAGAAATGCAAGAAAATAGTGGGACAAAAATGTATACAAAAATATCTATTAAAACATTAGATAAATGTAAATGAGGAAAGTAATTTGTTTAATTCTACTTGAGCTAGGTATGTGGCAATGTGGCAGGACTGCTATCCTGGACTAATGCTATGGCATTTTTCTATGGGATCAACAAGGAGGTGCTACCTCTCAAGGTAATCTTTGAAACAGTTAGTCTGCTCCCTGCCACAACTTCTTCTCTGACTCATGCCCTCTCTATCTTAATGTACTTCTCTCTGTTTACTTACCTACTCCTCAGCTACGCTCTTCTGCAGACATATGTTCTCTATGTTCCTAAGACACGCACTAAAACATTTGGTGAAAGGTCTTTCTCTTTTTGTGCCCCAAAACAATGGAATTCTGTACTATTACTCAGTCGCATATTCCAACTAATAAGGCCCTCAAGACTGGACTGAAAACATATTTTGTCAAACTACACTTTCAAAATTAATTAAACATAAAGATTTCTTTAAATGTTTATCGAGCTTATGTGCACCATATGTATAAATATGTTGACGTTATGATATGAATGTTTTACATGGAATATGTTTATAATTATATGTGTGTTACTAATTTTAGGTGAAACGCTGTGAGCCCAACAGCTTGCTGGGGTACTGGCGATATATATAAATTATTATTAAAATCATTTGATTCAATATCAGTAAATTTTAAAATGATATAAATCCTTAATATTTAAATTTAAATTATCAATGTTGATAAAAACAACAACTTTTCAGAGATAACCATCCTGGAGGTTTATGCGGGAGTTAAGATCAGGGATATTTCTGTTGAAATATTTCGGAATGGAACACAAGAGATATTTCATTTGTATTATTTCAGGCAAATTTGATCAAGCAAGAAGCCAGACTAAAAGTTGCCAGCAAAGAATTGTCTGAGGCTCAGGCAACTTTGGATGAGAAACAAGCAGAGCTGAACATAGTTCAGGCCAAATATGATGGAGCTATGTCCAAGAAAAAAGTAAGTTTGTCAGACAAGCAGGTAGTAGACAAGTAGGTAGTAGACAAGCAGGTAGTAGACAAGCAGGTAGTAGACAAGTAGGTAGTAGACAAGCAGGTAGTAGACAAGCAGGTAGTAGACAAGCAGGTAGTAGACAAGCAGGTAGTAGACAAGCAGGTAGTAGACAAGTAGGTAGTACAGGCTAAAAAAAAGACAGAGTGAAAAATTAAGCCTGGCCAATTTATAAAGGAGATATGACCCAAAAAAAAATATATATGCAACACAATGTCTTTTCAAAAAAACATTTTTTTAATGTGTGGGCTTATTCATGTTATTATTGTCATATTTAATTTTCATCAAACAAATCGTCTTATATTTCCTATTTATTTTACAATAACCTGATAGGCTCTACTTGAAGATGCAGAATCTTGTAGACGAAAAATGGACGCTGCCACGACATTGATTGGAGGTCTAGGTGGTGAACAGATCAGGTGGACGGCTCAAAGCCTGGAGTTTAGGGACCAGATAACTCGGTGAGACGTTCTGGCTTACTACATTCATGTGTTAGGGGACGTGGTGGTCAAGGGTCAGCGCATGCGGCTGTCGTACCGAGAGTTATGGGTTCAAATCTCGGTGAAGGCAGAGTCTTGTTCCCGAGTTGGGGAAGTAAAGTCGACTGGGCATTGTGCTAGCCACGCAATCCCTCGTATGCCATGGCCATAGAAACTTGTGAAAGCTGCTTCACTTGACACTTAGGACAACCAGCATGGTCTGAAAGGGGACTTTACTACATTCATGTGTTCAGAACTTGAGTTGACCCAAAATTTTGTTACAATCAAATCTACCTTGGAAAATTAGATGCAAAATGTGTAGTTATTCCCAGTGCTTTTTTATGTTAAAAAAATAGGTGCCGGTACTCAGTGATGGATTGCCTAACTTTTAACCACCAGTTCGCACCTCCATGCAAGCTAAATCACAACTGCAAAGATACTTAATGTCAATTTTAACAAATTAATAATATAATAAATTAATAATAAAGGTTACAATACAAGAGAAGTAATAATTTTTTCCCACATTGAAAAAGGTGCCGGTACATAGTACCGGTGCGTACCGGCACAAAAAAAGCACTGGTTATTCCTCTTCCATTTTTGTTTACTTTCTCTTGATGATGCACGTGCTACTATTCCTCTTCCATTTTTGTTTACTTCCCCTTGATAATGCACGTGCTACTATTCCTCTTCCATTTTTGTTTACTTCCCCTTGATAATGCAATTGCTACTATTCCTCTTCCATTTTTGTTTACTTCCCCTTGATAATGCACGTGCTACTATTCCTCTTCCATTTTTGTTTACTTCCCCTTGATAATGCACGTGCTACTATTCCTCTTCCATTTTTGTTTACTTCCCCTTGATAATGCACGTGCTACTATTCCTCTTCCATTTTTGTTTACTTCCCCTTGATGATGCACGTGCTACTATTCCTCTTCCATGTTTGTTTACTTCCCCTTGATGATGCACATGCTACTATTCCTCTTCCATGTTTGTTTACTTCCCCTTGATGATGCACGTGCTACTATTCCTCTTCCATTTTTGTTTACTTCCCCTTGATGATGCACGTGCTACTATTCCTCTTCCATTTTTGTTTACTTCCCCTTGATAATGCACGTGCTACTATTCCTCTTCCATTTTTGTTTACTTCCCCTTGATGATGCACGTGCTACTATTCCTCTTCCATTTTTGTTTACTTCCCCTTGATGATGCACGTGCTACTATTCCTCTTCCATGTTTGTTTACTTCCCCTTGATGATGCACGTGCTACTATTCCTCTTCCATGTTTGTTTACTTCCCCTTGATGATGCACATGCTACTATTCCTCTTCCATGTTTGTTTACTTCCCCTTGATGATGCACGTGCTACTATTCCTCTTCCATGTTTGTTTACTTCCCCTTGATGATGCACGTGCTACTATTCCTCTTCCATGTTTGTTTACTTCCCCTTGATGATGCACGTGCTACTATTCCTCTTCCATGTTTGTTTACTTCCCCTTGATGATGCACGTGCTACTATTCCTCTTCCATGTTTGTTTACTTCCCCTTGATGATGCACGTGCAACTATTCCTCTTCCATGTTTGTTTACTTCCCCTTGATGATGCACGTGCTACTATTCCTCTTCCATGTTTGTTTACTTCCCCTTGATGATGCACGTTTGTTTACTTCCCCTTGATGATGCACGTTTGTTTACTTCCCCTTGATGATGCACGTTTGTTTACTTCCCCTTGATGATGCATGTTTGTTTACTTCCCCTTGATGATGCATGTTTGTTTACTTCCCCTTGATGATGCATGTTTGTTTACTTCCCCTTGATGATGCACGTGCTACTTGTTCAGAGTAAAAGCTTAAGATTTCAATAATTTGTTTGAACCATCAAATCAGCTTAACTGGCGATATCCTCACATGTACGGGCTTCCTGTCCTACTCTGGACCTTTCAATCAAGAGTTTCGAACCAAACTAATCGACAACTGGTCAAATGAACTGACAACAAGAAAAATTCCCTTTACTAAAAACATGAACATTGTGGAGTCCCTGGTTGATACGACCACTGTAAGTGTTGACGGTCTCTGTTTGTTTTGGTCTCATTTAAGTACCATTGTGGAGTCCCTGGTTGATACGACCACTGTAAGTGTTGATGGTCTCTGTTTGTTTTGGTCTCATTTAAGTACCATTGTGGAGTCCCTGGTTGATACGACCACTGTAAGTGTTGATAGTCTCTGTTTGTTTTGGTCTCATTTAAGTACCATTGTGGAGTCCCTGGTTGATACGACCACTGTAAGTGTTGACGGTCTCTGTTTGTTTTGGTCTCATTTAAGTACCATTGTGGAGTCCCTGGTTGATACGACCACTGTAAGTGTTGATAGTCTCTGTTTGTTTTGGTCTCATTTAAGTACCATTGTGGAGTCCCTGGTTGATACGACCACTGTAAGTGTTGACGGTCTCTGTTTGTTTTGGTCTCATTTAAGTACCATAGCAATCTTTAGGAGTAGCTTTTGTTTTCCTACATGATGTTACCTCAACTCCTGCTAACCTGTCTTTTGTGTATTGACTGTTTTAACTTTCACTGCCAATAACTACGGCACAGCTACTAAAGCTATTATTTGTATTATGTTCAGCATCTGTTTACATTTGATCAACTGTTATAAATTAAATGGCGCGCTAATGGGGCAGGCAATGCACACAAAAACAGAAACTGACACAGGGCAATTAAATAAATACAATTCTGTATTAATTAAGAAAAGGAATCGCTTAATATAAAAAAATTAAACAACATTAATAATAATTCAAATAAAAGCGTGTGCTTAAATGAAAGTATCAGTAATTCCACAATAACAATTTAACACCCACAGATATATTAAACTGCTTGCAAATATCGGAATCCTTATCAAAATTTTATCAAATTTCATATTTATATAGATATCATTGGACATTTCTATTAATTTCTAGTACATGTAGTATTAGAGGTGGAATAGAGCATGGTTATGCCCTCTTACAATTTTGAGGTCAAAGTTCACCTGCTGTATGTATTTTAAATTCCTGCCATTTATATAACACTTATGAAAATTAGACAAATTAAAAAGTATATGCGAACGAAAAATGTGTTCAAAATAATCAATTTCTGCCAGTTGTTAAAACTGTTAAATTGAGTAGAGGAAATTTTATTTCTCAAATATTACCTGTTAAAATGAGTCTGTTCTCTTTGCTGAGCACAGATATCAGAGTGGAACATTGAGGGACTTCCAAGTGACGAACTCTCTGTCCAGAACGGCATCATAACAACAAAAGCCTCCCGTTATCCACTGCTGATTGACCCACAAGGTCAAGGGAAAAACTGGATCAAGAGCAGAGAGAAAAAAAGACAACTACAGGTGAGAGAGATTCCTCACAACTTTTCATTAAAACAAGTTACTGGATTATTGGTTGGTTTTCATCTTCATTTCAACATTTCATTGATTTTTTAAAGAATTGTATAGCATTGTTGAAATAGCATAGACTTATTCATACAGAGGAAATGTGTGAATGACCTTACATTATCTACAGTCGAAACTCTCAAAGTCGAACTTCCGTAAGTCGAAAACCTCCCTATATCGAATTAATTGTTAGGTCCCGGCCAAATTCTTCGCCTATTACGCCATTTTCCCCAACTCGAAAACTCTGTATGTCGATTTTTTCCCCCCGGTCCCTTTGAGTTCGACTTAGAGAGGTCTGACTGTATTACTATTACAGATGCTCCTTCTATAATAGATAAGATAAGGTCTTTCAAACATTTCCTCTGTCTAAACAAGTCATTTCAACAATGCTATAAAATCTCAACCTGTGTTATATTGAGGTCGACTGGTGTTGGTGTCATGGTGTTGGTGTCATGGTGTTGGTGTCATGGTGTTGGTGTCATGGTGTTGGTGTCATGGTGTTGGTGTCATGGTGTTGGTGTCATGGTGTTGGTGTCATGGTGGTTTACATAACTTGTTCAGTTGTGTGCACACTTGTCACATGCAAACTGAAGTCAGTGATCAATCATGTGACTGGTGATAAACTACTAATCAAACTGAAGTCAGTGATCAATCATGTGACTGGTGATAAACTACTAATCAAACTGAAGTCAGTGATCAATCATGTGACTGGTGATAAACTACTAATCAAACTGAAGTCAGTGATCAATCATGTGACTGGTGATAAACTACTAATCAAACTGAAGTCAGTGATCAATCATGTGACTGGTGATAAACTACTAATCAAACTGAAGTCAGTGATCAATCATGTGACTGGTGATAAACTACTAATCAAACTGAAGTCAGTGATCAATCATGTGACTGGTGATAAACTACTAATCAAACTGAAGTCAGTGATCAATCATGTGACTGGTGATAAACTACTAATCAAACTGAAGTCAGTGATCAATCATGTGACTGGTGATAAACTACTAATCAAACTGAAGTCAGTGATCAATCATGTGACTGGTGATAAACTACTAATCAAACTGAAGTCAGTGATCAATCATGTGACTGGTGATAAACTACTAATCAAACTGAAGTCAGTGATCAATCATGTGACTGGTGATAAACTACTAATCAAACTGAAGTCAGTGATCAATCATGTGACTGGTGATAAACTACTAATCAAACTGAAGTCAGTGATCAATCATGTGACTGGTGATAAACTACTAATCAAACTGAAGTCAGTGATCAATCATGTGACTGGTGATAAACTACTAATTAAACTGAATGTCAGGACCCGTCAATACATTAGCCACGTTTAAACTGAATGTTTCTCCCCAGGTGACGTCACTTAATCACAAGTATTTCCGCACACACCTTGAGGACGCCCTATCTCTGGGGAGACCAATGCTAATTGAAGATGTGGAGGAGGACCTTGACCCTTCTCTAGACAATGTACTGGAGAAAAATTTTATAAAATCTGGATCTTATTTTAAGGTACAAGCAATATTCTTTAACATTTTTAATACTGGAAAATACATCTTGTTTTATTTATATTTTTTTCACTGTGTATAGGCCGGAGCTCTACCCGAGTTGGTGAAATAAAATGAAAACTATGTCAAATTTAGATAAATAAAGAAAAAATATTAGGACCTCAGTCAAGAGTCTTAAAATAGGTTTATATTTTTTTCATGAATTTTTTTTTCAATTAAATTTTTTAAAAATTTAAATCTGGGGAGTAATTTAATTATAAACTGACATAGCTATTGTAATTGTATTATTGTAGACATGATTAAATTAAAAATATGTAAATATTTATTGTAATTGTATTATTCTAGACTTGATTAAATTAAATAATATGTAAATAATTATTGTAATTGTATTATTCTAGACATGACTAAATTAAAAAATCTGTAAATAATTATTATACAAATAAAAGTCCCCGTCCCCCCGTCAAAAAAAAGGGGGGGGGGAAATTAACTTTTTAAATTTTCATCTTAAAACATCATCTTGTGAGAGGAAAAAAAATCACAACTATATTATATATCCCTCTTTAAACATTTGCTATGGACTCATTTTCTGTTCTCAAATCAAAACATTTTTTGTTGTTGTGAAAAGACAATATGCTCTTAATGTGTCATTTAAGTTAAATTTTAAAACTATTTTACAAAATCTGAGTCCAGGTTAAAGTGGGAGACAAAGAATGTGATGTCATGAACACCTTTTACCTGTACATCACAACTAAACTGGCCAATCCAACCTACACTCCTGAGGTCAGTTGTAACGTGTTGTAGTGTTTCAATATACAAGTTCCACATAAACAAGTTTTTCTCATCCAATGTTTCAGGTTTAAAAGAAAATTATAAGAAGCAGACATCAAATGAATTTCCTGTTGGAAATATTAAGAAATGGCGTGTACATCTTCAGATGTAAAATAAAATGCATAGCGAAATTTATACTTTTATTTTTCTCTCTCAATCGCAGGTGAGTGCAAGGACATCAATTATTGACTTCACTGTGACACAGAAAGGCCTTGAAGATCAGCTGTTGGGCCGAGTCATAGTAACAGAGAAATCTGTAAGTACATACATATAGTAAACAAATGTGTTGGAAGAGCCAGTCAATGCATACTGCCAAGATACCAGTGGGTCATTTGTGGGTCAGTAGTGGCATACTGTCAGGTACTATTGGGTCAGCAGTGGTGTACTGTCAGGTACTAGTGGGTCACGTCTGGGTCAGAAGCGGCATACTGTCAGGTACTAGTGGGTCACTTCTGGGTCAGCAGTGGCATACTGTCAGAAATTAGTGGGAAGTTCTTACTATAGAGGGTATTCCATCTGACTGACAAGGGCTACACTGTACACTCCTCCATAAATGTCTGAATATAGAGAATATTAGTTTGTGCTGCGGCGCCCCCTTTTTTTTAATGGCGCCTACGGCTCCCACCTTTTTCAAAAGCCCACCCAACTTGTCCTTGTATGATAAATACGTAATATTAAACTTTCTTAAACGTACGCAAAATATTTTATAATAGGGTGTTTTTTTTTGGTCAAAAGTCCAAGTAACTTATCCTTGTATGATAAATACGAAATATTCCTGAAATGTACACAAAGTATGTATATAATATTTTTACATTGCTAATCACCACACGATTTTTAAAGTAATTTTAGAAAGCAGCGCACCAAATTACTGCACCAAAACAATAACTCTTTGAGTCAGTCAGCACTGTTTACAACACAATAGGTTAATGTTAATCTGGAAACCAAAAGGATTATGATTTAGCGTTAGGCCACAGTCAGCGATAAGTGAGCGCAAATATATATATGATTATACAAATATTTGTTGAAAAATACCAATAATGAAATGAAATGTTGAAATATATCATCAAATTGAGACCTCTTAAAACGATGTCACCCCAGTGGTTGAGATTAAATCTTAACATCAGCACACACAATTTTATGCATTGATAGATTTTTAGTGAATTGATTTGAAGAGATAACGGCAGGGACTACTTACTCAGAAGAACATGTTTTAATGTCTCATTATCAAGACACGGTTCAGTGGATTCAAAAAGTCAGTTTGCACAATTTCAGAATATTAATTTGTTTATTAATTACGGCAGATTGATTATGTTTCATCCATATTTAGGAACTAGAAGAGGAGCGATCCAAACTGGTGCATGACGTTACAGCAAATAAAAGACGGATTAAGGAATTAGAGGAGAACCTGCTGTACAAACTGACAAGTATACAGGTAACTTGTTCTTGTGATTCCTGTTTTCTTTGATTCATTTTATCCAGAGCCCTACTACTACTAGGATTGTTGTTTTTCTCAACCGAAATTTTCAGAACAGCGGTATGCACACCCCCTTAGCCCACTGGTGGTAATGGTCTCCCTTGTTTTCTTGAATGGTCTCCCTTGTTTTCTTGAATGGTCTCCCTTGTTTTCTTGAATGGTCTCCCTTGCAGTCCTGGGCATTGCTTCCTCTAATATTCGTTGTCCGTGTGCAAAATAAAAAACTAGTGTGCAAAGTTGCACAGCCTCCATTTTTTGTGCAAAAATTGTACCTACACCCCTTAAAGGCATGAATTATTTTTTTTACTCTTATCAAAATTTTCCGCACTCTAATTCTAAACTGCTGCATAGACTTAAAGTGAATGTTATGATATCTTGCTGCCATCACGCCAGGGCTCACTTGTTGAGGATCCAACCCTGATTGAGGTGCTCAACGTCACCAAGAGGACGGCCTCGGAGGTCAGTGAGAAGCTGGCTGTGGCTGCCGAGACAGAAGTGGAGATTAACACTGCCAGAGAAGAGTTCCGACCAGGTCTTTTCACCTTCAGTTCTTGCTATTTTTCTAATTTCCTAACTGTGCTTATTGATTTCTCCTTTGTATTTAAATATATTAGTTGACATGGTGTAGTGTCTATTTTATGAAAAATAATAGTTAACATAGTGTAGTGTCTATTTTACTAAATATAACAGTTAACATAGTGTAGTGTCTATTTTATTAAATATAACAGTTAACATAGTGTAGTGTCTATTTTATTAAATATAACAGTTAACATAGTGTAGTGTCTGTTTTACTAAATATACAGTTAACATAGTGTAGTGTCTATTTTATTAAATATAACAGTTAACATAGTGTAGTGTCTATTTTATTAAATATAACAGTTAACATAGTGTAGTACTATCTGCGTTATTAAATATAACAGTTAACATAGTGTAGTACTATCTGTGTTATTAAATATAATAGTTAACATAGTGTAGTGTCTATTTTATTAAATATAACAGTTAACATAGTGTAGTGTCTATTAACCCTTAGACTTTCCCCATTGACATAAAAGTTTTGTAAGAAAGCTTTTAACGCTCAAATTTATTGCTTCTCTCCCTTTCACTACTGGGTAGCTTCATTTATAAAAAATATGAAAACTCTTTCCTTCTTAGCATTAAATTATATAAAACCTCTATTTTTCTTTGCATCTTGTAATAAAACCTCTATTTTTCTTTGCATCTCATGAAACCTATATTCTTCTTAGTATTAAATGAGACCTCTGTCCTTGTATTCTAGTGGCAGCAAGGGGCAGCATACTCTACTTTTTACTGTGTGACCTTGTCATGGTCAATAGAATGTACTCCATCTCACTCATTCAATTCCTGGTACTGTTTGACAACTCCATGCACAGGTAATCAATGATAAACCTTTGTGCAGGTAATAAATGATAACTCATTGCACAGGTAATCAATGATAACTCATTGCGCAGGTAATCAATGATAACTCCATGCACAGGTAATCAATGATAACTCCATGCACAGGTAATCAATGATAACTTCATGCACAGGTAATCAATGATAACTCATTGCACAGGTAATCAATGATAAACCTTTGTGCAGGCAATCAATGATAACTCATTGCACAGGTAATCAATGATAAACCTTTGTGCAGATAATACACAACAATCCATTGGAAAGGTGGTCAATAAAATATCAATGTATAGGTAGGTAATCTCTGATGGCTCAATTAACAGGTAAGCAAGCAGCAACAGTTCATTGGATAGGAAATAATCTATATCTCTGTCTTTAGTTCAGCATGAACATTTCTAAAACACATGCAAGTTTTCAAGCCACCAAAGATTTATTTTGTGTCACCTTCAGATCCAAACCTCACCCACAGACACAGAAGAGAATAGTGAACATAATCGAGTATTTGACGTATGAAGTCTGGCTCTACACGTCCAGATCTTTGTACAACGAAGACAGACTCTTGTTTACACTCTTACTGGCCATCAAAATTGAATTAGCTAAAGGCAACGTAAAGATGCATGAATTTCAGGTCTTTATCAAAGGTAGGAGTTTAATGTTTTTAATGAAAAATATCAAGTAATTTAGTTCATAAAAATACATGGAAATTTTGTTTGTACGTTTCAAATACATTCTGAATCATTGTCAAGAAATTATGATTCAGGAATTTTGATATAAGAGATTGACCGTGACTTATTTATGATGAGACAGAATCTAATAAAAACTGGGCGAGAATATCTCAAGCTATGATTTGTTTGAAGTGTTCTGGAAAAAAAGACGTGTTAAGTGGAAAACACTCGTTTTAAGTTTTTTTTTATCAGGCAGTGAAAACCCCTGCCCCTTTTCCTATACAGAGTTTTGAAGTTAATAGCCTAGGACAGTCTCATGATTCCATTAGCTCTTAGCATGTACTAGCTCCATGCCTTGTATTAAATACTGTCCACGTTTTACTTCATACTCAAGTTGTCTTTTTTTCAAATGATAATTGGCACAATGGTAATTATGTTAAATATTGTGATTCCAACAGGTGGCGCTGCCTTAGATTTGAATGCAGTGGCCCCTAAGCCAGCTAAATGGATCTCTGATATAACATGGCTGAACTTAGTCATGCTGAGTAACCTCCCTTCATTCACCAATATACTTAATCAGGTTTGTTCAAAGTGATGCCAATGGTTCTTACAAAATAAAGATTACAGTATTGGCCCAAATAAAGGCAATATTTTTTATCCAAAAATTAAATCTCATAAACAACACTTGAATTATTTTTTCAGTCTTTCATTTTAAATAGACCTAAACTAGACCACCTCCAATACAACTCATGCTTATCACATATTACCTCCCATGTGGCCAAACTCTTATCAGCTGTCTGCCAGCTCAACTTTAGTCATAGGCAAGATAAGAAGTACCAGAACTTAGGCTTGGCCTTAGCACTGTTAAAAAACATAGGCCTAGGCCCTAACATTATTGAGCATGTTTTGTCGTAACAGTCCATTTATAGGTTATTCATGTATAGGTTATTCATGTATAGGTTATTCATGTAAAGGTTATTCATGTATAGGTTATTCATGTATAGGTTATTCATGTATAGGTTATTCATGTATAGGTTATTCATGTATAGGTTATTCATGTATAGGTTATTCATGTATAGGTTATTCATGTATAGGTTATTCATGTATAGGTTATTCATTTATAGGTTATTCATTCATTGTACATAAAAATGATTGTAGCCTACATTTTAATTTTCTTTTGATTTTTTTTTCTTCTTGAAATGGTTTTGAAAAATTTGGGGTCCTGTTCTATTTGAGGTTGTGCTATATTCAGGCCAATACTTAAGTGTTTTTAAAAACATCTTCTCTGGTTTTATTCATTTCATGAATTCAAAGTGATGTAATAATGCATGCCAAATATTTGTTTTTAAAGAAGAAACCAAGGATTTGATTGATATCTGACAATTAATTTGTTGATCCCAATTCTGCCCCACAAGGTGACCAACAATGACAAAGTTTGGAAAAACTGGTTTGATAAACCAGCACCAGAAGAAGAACTTTTGCCTGAAAACTACAGCAACACATTGGAACCATTTTCTAAATTACTACTGATAAGGTAGCTGCACAAATACAGATTATAGTTTTATAAGTTACAAACTCATCAAGACAAAAGCTGACCTCATTAACAAATTTCAAATTTATTTTATTTACCTTTTGTTCATTTTTGTGTTGTCAGGAGACTATTTGAGTGCCAGCAGAAGTGAACTTTGATGTGACTGTCAAATAAAATACAAGATACACAAATAAATTGTGTGATTAAACAATAAATTAAAGCTTTATTAATGGACAAATACATAAGTCAACGTTTAGGCTAATGCCTTCATAAGTACAAATAAATAAACACAAGTATTTAAATTAAATTTACTTTAATATCTTACATACTAAAACATGGAAAAAAATTATTAAGTTTAGATAAAAAAAACAAATGAAAGATTGGCTCAAGTTATTAAAAAAAATACAGGATAGAAGAAGAGGAACTTTTATGTAATAATATTAGCATTATGAAGCTATAAAATATAGTCAGGATAAAATATTGTAGTTTAGAAAACAATTCTTTATGCTGGGTACTGGGTAATTATGGCATGTACAGATAATGGGTTTACTGTTAAACAAAATATGAACATATACTTCTCTCTTGCAGATCATGGTGTCCTGACAGAACGTCTGTACAAGCTCGCAAATACATTAGTTTTAGTCTGGGTGTCAAATACACAGAGGCAGTCATCCTTGACCTTGAGGCAATGGTAGATGAGACCAATCCCAAGATTCCACTCATTGCTTTGTTATCTATGGGATCAGACCCAACCAATGAGATAGAAAACTTGGCTAAGAAATTGGAAATACGTAAGTTAAGAAATGTTTACAAGTAGTACAGGATGCTCTTGAAACGTGTGCATTCTTTCATGAAGACAACTCAAATAATCTATAGTTTACAAATTTTTGCTTTGATTAATTTTTAAAAAAGGGCTGTTGCCTACTGTCTGGCTTCAAAACTTTCCTTACATAAAATATTCACAAAACTGCAAATCTAAAATTTAGCTAACATTAGAATGATCTTTACATTTTTTACTGCCCATTTTAGCAAATATCATTAGACCTGATAATAATAATACGTAAAATAGATTATCTTATTTTTTAAAGTCATTCTGATTTTATTCATTGTCATTCTGATATGATGTGTTTAAATACCTTACAAATTTTAACATCAGAGCTGTGGATAATTATAAGACCCCAGAATGATTTTAGGGGATTTGCTCACTTGAATACTCATTAAGTCATGAATTTCAACACAAAAGTTTTTCATATACAGTTGTTATTTATTACTCAGTCAGAGCTCTAAAGATAACTTTTGACAATAATAATAAAAAAAATTATGAATTATTAAAACTCACTTTGTATTTATCCCACTTTTTTTCTATCAGCTTTCCATGCAATATCCATGGGTCAAGGTCAAGAGGTTCACTCAAGAAAACTTATTTCTAGTTTCATGGAACAAGTGAGTGAAGGAAACATTTTAGAAGAGATCAAGTTACCTACTAAAACATTGTAGTACATTTATCTACTGCCTCCAATATTTTTAGCTGTATTTAAAGATAGAATTTTTTCTTATTTAAAAGTGATCATCTCATTTATTATTTTAATCAAACCAATCTTTATTTCTGGGGCTTGCTTGTTCAAGACTTTCTAAAGCAGTTGTGTGTAGTATTTCTCCATTGTATATTTAGGGATCAATATTTTCATTTTCCTGAGTTGGGGTACAAGGAAATGTCAAAGAAAAATATTGTTACATTTCTTTGTTGAACATTTATTTAAAGCCTCCAGCAATATTTTTTAAAAGCTTTATTTTAAGATTGATGTTTTTTCGTACCGATGGTCACGGGTTCGAATCCGTGTGAAGGCAAGGGTTTGTTCCCGGGGCCTAGGGCGTCCCTGAGTCACCCCGCTCCAAATGGGTACCTAACACTACACGTAGTTAGGCGGCTGGGTAATGCGTGGAACCCACAAAGCCGTGGCCTGTGAATGCTGCATCACTTGTCAACAGATCATCTGTCATGGTCTGTGGACGCAACTATCTTCTGCATAGAAGGAGCGTCTGTATAGATAAGATAAGATATTTAAAACTTACTATCCCATTTATTATTTCAATCCAATCAATCTTTATTTCTGTGGCTTGCTTGTTCAAAGTTTTCGAAAGCAGTTGTGTCTAGTATTTCTCCACCATACATTTTGGGATCATTTTTATTTTTCTGAGTTGAGGCACAAGAAAATTTCATGAGACATATATGTTTTAATTTCTTTGTTGAAAACTTGTTGCAAAGGTTT
The DNA here is from genome assembly GCA_944989445.1 of Ampullaceana balthica. Classification (NCBI taxonomy): domain Eukaryota; kingdom Metazoa; phylum Mollusca; class Gastropoda; family Lymnaeidae; genus Ampullaceana; species Ampullaceana balthica. The sequence goes on from CALYLW010000573.1 coordinate 259,988, forward strand.
TTTTTAACTTAACCATGCATCATGTCATCCACTCTTTCTTTTCTTGCTATTCTTTGTTGGTGAGGTAACTTGTTGTTAAAACATGAGCCAGTCTTTGGTGGGTTATTTTTTTAAAAATAGGATCTGTCCAAAGAAAAATTTGATATAATTTAGTCCATGTTTTGTCTGATCACAGGGAGGATGGGCTCTACTTCAGAACTGTCATTTGTGTTTAGCCTACTTAGAAGAAGTGCTGTCAACTGTTTTAGACACTGAGCACATTGCCTCAAAGTTTCGACTATGGATTACTACTGAAGTCCACAACTCGTTCTCCATTGGGCTGTTACAGGTACTGAAACAATATACATCTAGTAAGCCATTCTCCATTGGGCTGTTACAGGTACTGAAACAATATACATCTAGTAAGCCATTCTCCATTGGGCTGTTTACAGGTACTGAAACAATATACATCTAGTAAGCCATTCTCCATTGGGCTGTTACAGGTACTGAAACAATATACATCTAGTAAGCCATTCTCCATTGGGCTGTTACAGGTACTGAAACAATATACATCTAGTAAGCCATTCTCCATTGGGCTGTTACAGGTACTGAAACAATATACATCTAGTAAGCCATTCTCCATTGGGCTGTTACAGGTACTGAAACAATATACATCTAGTAAGCCATACTCCATTGGGCTGTTACAGGTACTGAAACAATATACATCTAGTAAGCCATTCTCCATTGGGCTGTTACAGGTACTGAAACAATATACATCTAGTAAGCCATCTCCATTGGGCTGTTACAGGTACTGAAACAATATACATCTAGTAAGCCATACTCCATTGGGCTGTTACAGGTACTGAAACAATATACATCTAGTAAGCCATTCTCCATTGGGCTGTTACAGGTACTGAAACAATATACATCTAGTAAGCAGTGCAAATTATTGAGAGCACTTGACTTAACGGCTGGTGGTCTTCATTCTCTGTTTGGCTTTTTTATGAATATTTACATTTTATTAGATGTCATAAGCTACACTGGGTTTCTATACCAAAATATTTCATAAGCATTTATTCAACTTGTTTTATTTTTCAGATATCAGTGAAATTCACCAATGATCCTCCCCAAGGAATCAAAGCAGGACTTAAGAGAACATACACGTCCCTGTCCCAGGAGTACATCGATATCTTCAACCTACCACAGTGGCGTCCCTTGCTCTACACGGTCTCATTCCTGCATACCGTGGTTCAGGTAATTCATGTCTATAGTGAGAATGCTGAAATTACCAGGACTCTACTGTTGTCAAACGTGCAAGTATTTTTGCTGTCAATGACCAGCATCTCACTTTCAGAATCCACCCCCCCCCAAACCATCCATAAACAAATAAATGTGCATCTATTATCCCTCCATTCAGTGTCTTAGGGTTACTTAGTGTTATTTTGTTATAGCTTTACACAATTTGTGTTAATGAATAGCTGAAATAACAGGAATTTTCATTTTTTAATACTAATAATAATGATTTGAGAATTTATATAGCGAGGCACCCCAGAGAGAAGTTGGGCTCACTGCGCTTTACATAAAACTTGTAATATTTATGTCTACAATCACACAAACATATATATGCTTTCCATACAAAATAATATATCTTAATTTTAAAAAAACATAACTTGTAACAAAATGACATGGATGGTACACATAAGCTACGTTTATCAGTATAAGGAAAAAAAAACTGTTTGGATTGTTAGTCCAGAAAGTAAAGTTTGCATTGTGCAAATAAGGGTGCCAATAATGTTTTTAATTCATTTTATTTGTGTACCATTTGTTCGTTGAGGAAGGCTCTTTAACGAAATGTTCACTGTTTTGTTACGTCCTTTCAGGCTCACTCACACCCTGTTACAAGTTATCTATATTACTCTATAAGCCTGTTTGCAGTCTCACCCATATTTTGTTCCCATAATGATAAGTTTTTTTTTAATATTTAATCAATCTTGGATCCATCTACCTTAATTATTTCACGAATTGTTACTTGAATTCTAATTAGAGAAAGCAGCTTCAAAAATGAAAATGACAAAATCTGACAGCAATTTTTTAGCTTTCTTTCTTTGGACTGATGTAGGTTGGAATAAAACATTGCTTGCAGACACAAATAGTATTAGTATTTGAGAATCAAAAACTGAAATGTTTTTAAAACAGGAACGTCGCAAGTTTGGACCCCTGGGCTGGAACATTCCTTACGAATTCAACTCTTCAGACTGGGGAGCCAGTGTCCAGTTCATACAAAATCATCTGGACGATATGGACATCAAAAGGGTAAGTTTGAAGCTACCACATATATCTTAACATAGAGCCAACGGGGCTGGCATCCAGGCTTCATGGTTGGTATACTTCAAATTGTATGCATTCTGTTGATCCTATTTAAAATTTTAACATTTTAAGAATGAAAATCATGGCCAAAAAACTTTTTAAAAATAATTTAATTGGTTTGCAATAAAATGTCAACTTTAACATTACATGTATTAGTATTACCTTTGGTGTATTTTAAGCCACAGAGTGATGGCATGCAATAATAGTGTCTCGATTACTTGTAATGTTTCAGGGAATTTCATGGCCAACAGTTCGTTACATGATTGGAGAGGTCCAATATGGAGGGCGTGTTACTGATGACTTTGACAAACGTCTCCTCAACACATTCACCAGGGTAAATTTGGAGTTTAACCTTAACAATAGATGAGTGAGGTCAACAAGATTTGGATTTACAAATGAGTTACAATAACAGCACACAAAAAAATACCAGTTGTACAAAATCTTTTTTTTTAAAACACAAACAAATAATATATTTATTACTAGATGGCAGTAATACTTATATTTATAGAACAGAAAAAAATGACTGATATAAAACTTCAGTGTTTGATACTTGAATGACATTGCTAATGGAGAATTCTTTTGAATGACTTGGTGACTCTTTCACTAATTTCATCTTCTAACAATAACATGAAGATAGTTGCCAGAATGGCATTAACATTTATTACATTTTAAAAACTTTTTAGAATCAGCTATATACTCATAATGATTTTTTATTATTACAAATTATTTCATTTTTTAATGTGTGTTTTATTCTTAGGTTTGGTTTGGAGACTTCATGTTCAATGACACTTTCCAGTTTTACAAAAACTACAAAATTGCGCGTAATCGTCTCATGGCGGAGATTTTAGATTTTATTGAATCCCTTCCTCCAGTAGATTCACCAGAGGCGCTTGGTCTGCATCCTAATGCAGATGTTACGTAAGTCTCATAGTGGACTGTTGTAGTTGTAGAGAATAATGTCTTTAGCACCAGAACATTTCAAAGAAACTCCAATGTATTGTAAAAACATTCGAGTAAGAGGGTTAATCATTAGTTAAGGCACTAGGAAAGTTTCTGTGCAATCATATGTCAGAAATGGTGAGCTATCATTCATTTTGTCCTTCTTCATTCTTGGAGGCAATTCAGCTCTATCAGCTCATTGAAGAAAATGTTCACTTTGTTGTAATCTTCAATGGAGAGAGACATCGTAGACTTGTCAGGCCTTATTTATTCTAGCATCTTTTAGTCCTTTTACTAAACTCTAGTTTGTATTAAACGCCCAAAAGCTGTTCTGTGTCTCATTAGTTACCAAACCAATACTGCCAAGCAAGTCCTCGACACCATTGTGAGCATTCAACCCAAGGACTCATCAGGAGGGGGCGGGGAGACAAGAGAAACTGTGGTCTACAGGCTGGCGGATGAAATGCTCAGCAAATTGCCAACTGACTACATTCCTTGGGAAGTAAGTGTCCTTCATAATTCTTTAAATAATCGTGTTTTAGAAGATGTTGAGTCAGTTCATAATTTAGATTTTGTACACACAATTTGCTATGAATAAAATTAAATATAAAAAGCTGAAACAGAAATAACTTGCTTTCCCTTATGACTTTAGTTCATGGACTTTATTGAATAACAAATTTTTTATAAATATAATTTTTTTTTAAAAGAACCATTTAGATGAACTTTTAGATATATGCCAACGGTTTCAGTAGTTAAAATATTATTTATTTGCACAAATAACAAAATTTTTAAAATCCTTACTAAGATATGTACTTCAAAAACTTTTATTTTATATTTGCTCAAGTAAAGATTTCTAAAAATAAATTTTTTAATGTGTCAAAAACAGGTCCAGGGCCTGGCAACATTAGCTGAACAAATGTGACAATACCATATTTTTAAAGTTTTTGTTGTTTATTGTCAGGTGAAAGCTCAACTAAAAAAGATGGGAAGCCTTCAGCCCCTGAATATTTTCTTACGTCAAGAAATTGATCGCATGCAGAAGATCATCACCATTGTGAGGATAACTCTGTCAGATCTCAAGTTGGCTATTGAAGGCACTATTATTATGAGTGAAGTGAGTCAGAAATTTTGTGACATTTTTGTGGGATTGTTATAGGCAACAAAGATTAATCATTTCACAACAGCTGATAATGATTAAATTTGATCCTTTAATAGAATTTCAACTTTAAATATTCATCAGCATCAATTTCTGTATAAACAAATAAAATATGAATATCTGCAAAAAGTTTTTGTTTTTTGCCATCAAGGTATCTTTATAATGAATTTGAAGTAACAATAAAACAAAAACTCAATGTTTCATATGGGATTATTTGTTCTTATGCTTAAAACGTGATTTAAAATATTTTAAATGATTTAAGTCTGTTGTTTACAGACCCTTCGTGATGCTCTGGATAATTTGTTTGATGCACGTGTACCGAAACGTTGGATCAAATTCTCCTGGCAGAGTTCAACCATCGGATTTTGGTTTACTGAACTTCTAGAGAGAAACGCACAGTTTAACTCCTGGGTTTTCTCAGGCAGACCAAACTTATTTTGGATGACAGGATTTTTTAATCCTCAAGGTATTTCAACAGCAGCCAATAATTTGAATCTATTTCTTGTATAACCATAGATAAAATATGTATTTGAATATATTTCTTGTATTACCATAGATAAAATATGTATTTGAATCTATTTCTTGTATTACCATAGATAAAATATGTATTTTAAATTAACCGTTTTATTCTTTGTTTTTCAGGTTTTTTGACTGCCATGAGACAAGAAGTGACCAGGGCACATAAGGGTTGGGCACTAGATACTGTGACTTTACATAATGATATGACCAAATTTTTCAAGGAGGACATCAATAACAGCCCACCTGTATGTAATCTGTGTATCGCATTATAGGCAAATTAAAATTGTTTATTAGTGTTATTACTATAACTATTTTGCAGCATCACAAGTAGTGATTTCCTTAAATTTAAAATGTCTTTATAATACATTTTCATTTATTTATTTTTGTTTAGTAAGTAATCAAATGTTTAAGTTACAAATATTTCAATGATACATGTAAAGACAATCCCCAATCAAGACCTAACATCTGAGAATTTCATTTCTCTGCCTAATGAAAAGCATTATAAATTATTGCAATTCATAAATACATAATTTTACTTGTAACTTTTAGTTATAACACTGATATGAACCTCAGATATCCCACCCCTATGATACATTTCTGAACATTTATATGAAATTTTATATGTGTAACTATGTTTAGGAAGATTTAGAGTGCAATGTGTTTTATGTAGTTGTTGAACATGTTTGTAAAGCGCTGTGAGCCCAGCTGTAGGCTGGGGTACTGCGCTATATAAGTGAACAAATAATAATAATAATAATAATAATACAATCCTAGGACCATTGCAGTGGGCTGTCACAGTTATAACACTGTTATGAACCTCAGATATCTCACCCCTATGATACAATCCTAGAACCATTGCAGTGGGCTGTCACAGTTTTTGTACCTTAAGTGTAAAAAATGAAAAATTTATTCTTTGACTTTAAAAGCTAAGATCAGAAGTTGTTACGCCTCACATTATTTGTTATTTAACTACAGGAAGGGGTCTACATCTTTGGCTTGTACCTGGATGGGGCTGGCTGGGACAGACGATCCATCCGCCTGTGTGAATCACAGCCCAAAGTTCTATTTATATCATTGCCAGTTGTGCACATCTACGCCATTAATTCTACAGCTCCAAAGGTTTGGATTGATTTGAATTTACTTATTGGTGAATTAGTTCTTTATTTGAATCAAATGTCTGTAATTTTTTTAAAAGTGTTTTGGGTCAGAAACTCATCATTATAATGTGTACTTATATGAGCCAGTGCTTGAGTCTGCTGGTGAACTTCAGGTAACAATGGGATAATGAAACTGTTCAACTTCAGGTAACAATAGGATAATGAAACTGTTCAACTTCAGGTAACAATGAGATAAAGAAACTGTTCAACTTCAGGTAACAATGGGATAATGAAACTGTTCAACTTCAGCAACTAGCTGTAGGGTTTTAAATAAAAATTTGACACTTGTCCAAAATGAATTTTGGCAATCTAACGAACTTCAAATTTTGAACATTTAATTTGTACTTCTTCACTTTTATGGAATAAACCTGTTTGTCCTCTTAGACTTTAGATCACCTGTGATTGCAAAATTTCTTAAACACTTTAATAAATAAATTCGGTGCCAGTATTTTAAATTTTCTGACAAGGTTTAAGTGCCAAACTATTTGAGACATAATACAAATAATAGATTCTGCTTAACTGTTATAGATAATCATAATGAAGAAGCTAGTACTCTATTTGTCAAGGAAACATGAATCTTCAGATTTTATGATTTCTGCACTAGGCATGACACTTTTTAATCTGAGGGATGGCATAAATCTGTAAGATGTTAAGAAATTCTATGATGCATATAACAGAAGGACATGGCCTTAAAATAAGCAGATCTTCTTGTAAGACGAAGATAACATGTTTTTGCTTCAACTGTTTAAATTAAATTTCTTCTTGGTTTATAAGTTCAAGTTATTGTTATTATATTTTGACTACAGAAAAACTTCAAAGAAAGTGGCTCATGGGATTTATTTGGTATTAAATTAATTTAATGCCTACCGCTGCTTGTAGTTTCAATGTTTTATTTTTTAAAATCCCTTATATTAACTTCGCGGCCGTCTCATCATCTCTGTCTTGGGCTCGGCGGGCGGAAAAACAAAAGTAAAAAATGACCCACTTCCCATGATCCGATCGAACTGAAATTTGGCACACGGACCCGTCTGACCTAACAATGCATCGTATCAAAATTTCAGATCGATCGAACGTACCGTAATTAAATTAATGCATTTTTAGTTTATCCTTATATGAGGTATGTAATTTAAATTCACGGTTTGTTATTGTTTTTTTCCCACTTGAAATTTTGAGCTGACGCATTGAGGCGACCCAACGAAGCGACGGGCGCTTTTTTGTTTACATTTTACGTGTCGCTCTGAGCTCGGTCAAGCGAATCGGTGACCAGACTTTTCCCCTCTCCCCCCCCCCACCCCTCCCCACTAGGGTTATGATGCAAAGTTGAGTTAAGACAGATTCAGTCTGTAAATGTTTGAAAATAATCAATACTGTTAGTTATGTCTCATATATAAGGGATTTATAGTCAAAAACTTTGTTTTTACGGGTTTGTTTTATTATTTTTTTTTCTTTCAATTCAAAAGAACACTTATTGCTTGCTGTTGCATGACTGACTCAAAATTGTTGAAATTTTTCAACACTTTCAATCAACAGGACCCAAAGCTGTACCAGTGTCCTGTGTATAAAAAGCCTTGTCGTACTGACCTGACATTCATTACTACCATACTCATGAAGACTGCGCAGAGCCCTGACCACTGGATTCTCCGAGGAGTGGCAGCACTGTGTGATATCAAGTAGATACCACAAACTGGAGTCTGAGATTATGTGATGGATGCATACTTCAGAATGGATGTTTGAGAATGAATGTGTGTGATGCTCAGATATTTGATGTAATGACATTAATATTTTTTACCTCTGGATTTAGGGTAAGAATACCATATATGAATATCTAGATAAAATATGAACAGCTTATAACATTTTAAAATATAGGAATAGCAAGTATTTAAATAAGCTAAGCACAGTTCCTTAATATATTCTCAATTAAATTTTTTTTAAAATTTAATTAATTGTAAAATAGTATAGAACAAAAAAACAAATCTGCCATCTATTGAGGGATTTCTAAGCAAAAAAATTATAATTATTTTTAACATGCAGATATCCTGCGGTGGTATTCTTAATTTATTTTCAAAGTAAGAAAACTTTTGAAAGCTAAACTGCACATTTACAAATGATTTTGTATGAGATTTACTCCGCCTTTTTCATACCTGTATACTTTTTCTGATGATTTTTTTTTATAATCATATTTGTGTTTAATTAACACACAAACTTCAAATGAACATCTTTGAGAAATAAATATTTACAACTGATTGGAATTGTATTTTTATTAAGACATATTTGTCCTATTGAAATTAATTTAACCAGCTTTTAGCTTTTTTTAAATTTAAAATTTTTGTTTTTAAAATTCAAATATGTTTGGGCAGTTACTCTGTCGGTGGGCCGTGAAGGTGAAGAGGTTTTGGCGATGGTGGTGAGGCAATTCATTATGGCCCAGGGGTGGAGCTAGAGATCCTAAATTTTGAGAATAGGAAAAGAACATTCACAAAACACTAAGTCTAAGTGCCCCACTCACAAATAATGTAGCATTGACATGATACACTGAGTTTTGACACCACACATCATAATTATCACATAACACCTTGTTTATAACCACACCACCATTAAAAAGGTTAAATGGCTAGTTCCTAGAATAAGTTCTATACTGTTGAAATAATAACTGCACTTTACTACTGGGATTACAACAATGTGTGGAACCAGCTAAAACGCGTGTGACTAGCTTTATCCAAGGATGCAAATGCATGCTCCAATTAGGAACGTTGTCACGTGAAATAGGAATGAAGCTTTAATAATGTTACAACAGTCCCTGAAGAAACTATGGGTGGCTAGTTGGTCTAGGGCAAGGAATTTGATGTTTTTGGCTTCCTACGCTTCTCAGTGTGTGTTAATTGGGGGTAGTTTGTAAATGACATTTACAAATGTTCACTCTTTAAATGCAATCAACTTTTTTTTAAAAATCCTCAATATAAAATGCTAGGACCAAGTCCCATACATTAAGACCTAGTGACACAGGACGTTTTCTCAACATCATATTTATAATTCTGACTTTGCTGGACATGAGGTGAAAACGTTCGACATTAATTTACCTGCCTATCTCAAATGTTACGTTATTTGCTGATGATTGCATAATCTATAAAACAATTAAATCAGAACAAGAAAGCAAAATCTTACAAAATGACCTAGATGAATTCATAAAATGGGAAACTAACTGGTCTTTCCACCCAGAAAAGTGTCAACTGTTATGAGTAACAAAGAAAGATAAACAAATAAATTCAAAATATTTCATTCATGGAAAACAACTAATCCAAATTAAAAAGCAACAACAAAAAAACATGACTTGGGAGTAATAATAAATGAGAAATTATCATGGAATCCCCATAAGTAATTAAAAAATCAAACAAAACCTTAAGATTTATAAAAAGAAACTTTTACAGATGTAATAAGTTACCTGTAATAAGAATATAAAAGTAAAATGCTACCTTACTTTGGTGAGACATGTACTAGAATATGCATCTTCTTCTGTATGGGACCCATCCACCAAAGAAAACATTGATAAACTAGAACAAATTCAAATAAAGAGCTGCTAGATTCATTACTGGAGAATATTCAAAACTTAAAAGAATAACACCATTACAATAAATTACATGTAGTTAAATCATCAAACCTTGAAGTGAAACACTGACTCTTTTTTTTGGGAGGGGGGAGGGGGGGCAAAGAAAGTGGGGACCCTAAGCTATAGGTTGAGTCTGAGTAGCTTATATTATACTACATACGTAAATCCTGCACTGTATATATATTAGGATGGGTAGCCATAAATAAAGCATGTTTAATTTTCTGACATTGGAGGGTTATGTTTGGTTGATTAAGATTAGCTCGTGTGCCATTTTAATTGATGCCTCAAATACCACACTTTGACTTTGTTATTTTTTGTCTTTTCTGATTTAATTTGTGAACAAGATTATCCATATCATTTCCAAAAATCCTACTAGGAACTTGCAAAGTCTGCAGCCCGAAAGGTCGAATGGTCAGTGAAATTATTATCGCTACATTGATGTACCAAAATATAAAGTACATGTACATAAACAATATAATAGCCCAAGTCACAGGTTGGTTGGAGCATGTATCCGTAACGCTATGACGTCATTTTTTGAGCTTATATTTAAATATATATACAAGGCGCGCATCAGGAGGTGTGCAAAATAATTATAAATTAAAAGATTGTCGCATTAAAAAATATATATGACGTCATTGTTTAAGCTTATATTTTAATTTTGGAAAAGAGAGCGATGTAAAAAGAGGATTTGAGGGTTTATAATTATAAAGTACTTTGTACATTTCAGGAAGTTTAATATTTCGTATTTATCAAACAAGGATAAGTTACTTAGGCTTTTGGTCACAAACCCCTAGTATTAAATGAGTAATTTTTAAACTGAGGAAAAAAAACGTATTTTTATCCAATCTCAAATTTAATCCCATTTGCTGCTGGCTAGCATAGCATAGATACGAAATCACAAGTAGACGCTTCTAAACAATGAAAACATGTTTTTAAAAAAGGGAATGGTAAAAAGGTAAGTCTCTTTAGGTTAGTGACAAGTTAAAGAATTGTGAATTGTTATTATTACTTCAAAATACATTAATCACAATATCTTTTAAAAATAAATAGCTTAAATAACGTGCTTACGATCAGTTTTAATAGTAACAAGTCAAAGTCAAAGGAGTAAATAGTAATTTAATAGTAAATAATGACTAAAATTTTAATTACCGTATAATAGTCATGCCGGGTAAAAGCAAAGAGAACGGTGCGCTCGATAAACGGTATTTTTGGCTGCTATAATTGTTTTTTTTCTATTTTCATTTAAAAAATAGACAACTAAACCTAACCCAGACACTAAAACTACAACCTGAATTACGTTTATGGATAAAAATAATTGCACTTATAAGACTTATTCCCTTTGCAAGTGTAAAAATACATTTCATTCCCAGAAGAAAGCGCTCTGACATGGCCATAACAATGACAATGTAATCAATGTAAATTATTGAGCGCACCGTTCTCTTTGCTTTAGCCTCATGCAGTATACACTCATTCTAAAGCCGACTTTTTTGGAAAAAATCTAGGGTAAAAGGTTGGGGTGTTGGCCTTACCAGCGGGTCATAGGTGATTTATGCATGTACATTGAATATCGGTGTTGTTATTGTTGATCATCAAGGTCCTTGCCTTGTCTACAATTTTCTGCTCTACCAGAAGTCAGAAGCCCTGCGAAGCTATAGAATTTTATTAAACTATTTAAACATCTTCACTTACCTTATTTATTCATTTTATTTATTTTTGTGAATGTTTTAATAAATTGTTTTACAAATTTTGTTTTCAACGAGGAATTTTAATGTACGTGTTTTCACCACTGTTTACCAATGAAACCAAAAAAAATAATTCCGGTGTAACAGGCCAGATTAAACCCCTGACCAGAATATACCCGGGTATAATCTGGCCTAGGCTAGAATATACCCCACGGTAAACTGGCCTAGGCCAGAATATACCCCTCCAGGCCAGAATATACCCCTTTGACAACATGAGGAAATATAGTAAAAAATGAATGAACGACTTTTAGACATTCTATTGGTGTTTTAGCTTTGTCAGAGAAGTTAAACTCATTTCTTAAGTAGGAAATATGTTTTATTTACAATAAAATATAATATTAAAATAATTTCTTTTATTACTATATCTGATTTTTATCAGGTCACCTTTTATCAAAGTTACAGTCTTCACATATATAGATGACATCAGCGTTTTTATTTATTTATTTTATTTATTTTTTAAAGTTGAATAATTCAAGCAATACATGAATTGATTATTTTTTTTTAAAAATAATTTAACCGCGATTGGGACTATAGTTGTAGCTTTTAAAACGCTTGCGAAAATTTATTGCGTGGACTTTGCTTATTAATCAAATCTTTTTGTTTAATTATTTTGAGTATGGTAATAAAGATTTTTTAAAATTTTTGAATTAAATTATGCATGAATGTTTTGTTTGTTTGTTTGTTTTTCCTCTCAATCATTTGAAATGTTACTGGCAACAACGGTTTAGGCCTATCTTCATTTTGTTTTTGAAATAAACATATCATGGGGCCTTTCCCTTTTTTTAAAAAAAGAAATCTATCTAAATATACGCTGATCTGCAAAACACTTTAAGGAATAGGACAAGACTAAAAGTCTGGGAAACATTGTTTGACTTCCCCAATGTTGCTTGTCGTATTTCCGAACCTTTATCTGTAGCTCGGTTTGCTTTCGCTGCGTCTTAAGACATTCAAAAGAAACCTTTGTCCCAGTAGTGCAAATTATTTTTATTTTTTACATTAGCGCAATTCATTTTTAACTGTGTTACTCTTTAAACACTACGGTCATCCTTATTGGATTTCGCCAATGTTGGATTGTCCGCTTTTCATGCATTCATCTATTATTTTTAAGCACTGATTGTGTTCCGTTTTATCTGCATTCAAAAGAACTTCTGACCTCGTCGCGCCCATTTATTTTATTTTAAACCAGCCGTATTTCTTTTGAAAGGCGTAAATATAAATGAGTAGCATAAAGTTGCGAATGGTGGCAACCTTGTTTGGTTAGGCCATTCTTTACAGAGTCGACGAATCGGATTTCGCGACTTTAAGAACTCATTTTTTGGTCACAATAAAATAACCCCCAAAAAGACCAGAGCGCAAACTTTGTCAACCATGGAAGACCAACGTTTTAATAAGCTTTCATAATTCTACTCTGCAACAAAACTTAAGTACCCTCAGTAGATCCATGACTAACCTTCGGTGAAACGGTCAAACGCAAAGTCACAATTTAAACAAACTGCAAAGCCTTTTCAAGCAAAAGAAGGGATTTTTTAACACGGTGAAAAGGAAGTTCTCAATAAAAGTCGCCTGCCAAATATCCTGAAGACGTTTCATGTCAACCCAAATTTCGATGGCCATTTTGGCAGAGATAACACAGCCACAACCTCTGAACATTGTTATTGGAAAAAGAATGAAGAATAACGTTCACAAATATATCAAAGACATCAAAAATGTTTTGTCCTAAAGCCAATAACCAGCAAGAAGACACCACCACTGAACAATATACCAGTGCATACCACATCTGTACATGCCTTAATCAGGTGCACTCCTTTTGAAATTATGTATGGACGGAAAGCCAAGCTACCTACGGATCTCAGGCCTGCGAATTAACAATTAACTTATTTGCACAATGACAACGTCGATGTGCTGAACACACTTGCAGCTATTGAAAAAATTCTGAATCAAACCGTGAGTACCAATATCCACCCAGCCCAGTCACATCAAGAGTGTAACTTCGATCGCAGAAATACAAGCAACCTAAAAATAACTGATGATTCCATAGTTTATATCAATACTTAGTGAAAGACGCCTAAGATAGCAAGGACATGTGAAAAGAATGAGCCTGTGTCGCATCCCCAAGGACCTCCTGTAGAACTGGTATCATGAAAGAGGAAGACCACGTCACCGATTTAAGAATGTCTGCCAGAGGGACTTGAAAGCAGGCAGAACAAGTGACTGGGAGTGTAAAGCAGAAGACCGATCTACAAGGCACACAGTTGTCAAAGAGAAATTAAAAGTAGCCGAAGAGCGCAGGATGGACGAGGCTATAGACAGAAGAGCTAGGAGAAAGGCCAAAACATTGGAAAGCACAGAACTTGTTTGCACCATCGTCTTGCGAGACGGAAGGATGCTGATGACGATGATATCAAGAATCATCGCCGCATTCATCGCATGGAACCCTGATGGATTGGTCCCTACCTCGTGGTAGAATCATTGAACAAGGGAAGAGTGTAGCTAAGGAATATATCGACTGACAAAATACTCAGAAACACCTACAATGTCAGTGACCTAAAAGTTTACAGCATTAAACAGGGTTCTTCACCCAATCAGTGCCCCGATGATTCTGTTAAAGGTACTGTCAATGGGAGCCTACAACAAAAGGAACAAGAGAGCACAGGTGAAGAAACAGACATAATAGTGATACAACCTGTCCCGAAACAAATGCAGATTAGGACTTTTATCCCACTAACACTTTCAAGAAGAAAGCGTCTTAGCACAACTCTTGGCCATATTTTGACAAGATTGTATATTATGGCCGCACTCGAGATCTTGAGCAACCAAGGCGTACATATTAAACGAAAAGTGGAGGGGAGGGGGGCGGTTACTTCAGGGCCATGCGCTACATTATGACAGGAACAGAGGACAACAACATCCTCCTTAGAGATAAAGTAATACAACACATGATCACTGGCATTGCATAACAACTAAATGAATCAAAATGTGGAATGGGTTGCCTTAGAAAACCAGTAAAACCAAAATTCTATCAACATTTAAAATTCTAATAAAATGCAAGACTAGAAATAAACCAATTATAAGCTTAGGACGTAATAATCTTCTGTATAGAAGAAGCGTCTGTAAATGATAAGATAAGATAAGGCTAAGGAATCCAAAGTGTTCGCACGTGTTTGAACAGCAATAAACTTAACCACGCTTAAATTATTGTTTTAAAATAATCATGTAGTGCTTGATTAAGTTAATGTTAAAAGAAAAACGCTTATTCCATATATATCTGTAATTGTATAGACTGTAACTGTTGATTTTGAATCATCAAAATTATATTATATTTCATATTTTAAAAACGAGATGACATCATCATTTTCAAATGAAAGATCGTGCACTTAATTCATCGTAAATATTTTATAATTATTATTTTATTTCAATTAAAACAATTTCGCTACTTAAGAAAAGAGTTCAACTTCTCTGACAGAGCTAAAACATGAAGAGAAAGTCTAAAAAGTCATTCATCAATTTTTTACTATATATCCCCATGTTGTCAAAGGGGTATATTCTGGCCTGAGGGGGTATATTCTGGGCTAGGCCATTTTAACCCCGGGGGTATATTCTAGCCTAGGCCATATTATACCTGGGTATATTCTGGTCAGGGGTTTAATCTGGCCTGTTACACTGGTAACTCTTGGGGTAGGGTTTCGAGCGGGTTACACACATTTTATACTATTCTCTTCCAAAAAGAGGAGGATCAGCTTATGAACGAACTGGCTATAGAACGAGCATATATGGTAAGAATGTTGCTAGTGTTACTTAGTCTTCTACATACATATTCTGAATTTATTCCTTTGGCCTGAGACTTAGTCTCTTAAGGCCTTGGCTAATACCTGGGCAACCTGCTTCATCTGCTGTGCAGTGCCATATAACATTGTCTTCACGTAGGACTCTTTTGCCTCCCTAATCTCCTTGGCTATGTCTAGCCCTGGATATAGCCAAGGACATTTAAGGACCGTCTAAGTTTAAATATAACCCTTTGTTGCGTTATCGAAGTTTTTTTCCCCTATTACATAACTATAACGAATTCATCTACTCCTGCTGGGTCCGCTGGTGACTGGTGACATCGTATTTTTTTCTCTCTCAGTGATTCCCAGATTGAGCGATACTGTGCCTTAGAAGGCACTTGCGTGACTTTCCTTACAAGCTACACAAATAAATAACCCACCCCGTGTAACCTACATATCCCCTCATTGTCCCCGAACCATTCTCTTCCAAACCATCTTCCTTGGGTCCGTCCCCTCAGCTTACAATGGACTCAGAATTCCTTCGGTAACTTGATGCTAATCGGACTAACCAACAACAATGGTGTGGGAGATTGAGAGTGGGGGTGGGTAAACTGTCTGTAGTCTGTTATATTATAATAATTTATATATCCTAAAATCTGGGGAGCCTTGTTTACAGTAAGCACCCTATGATTTTGGTATTGTCCCATCACTAGCGTTAATAAATGAGAATGTACATGCACATGTTTTTGGAGTTTTTTTTTACACAACAGCGTTGCCGTTATTTGTTTGATGAAGCGATCGGCATGCTATAAAAAAATACATACATGTTTGCTAACAACAAAAGGTATATGTGCACCAACTAACATCAGAAATTTACAAATATAAAATAAAAACCAACGTCGATTATCGATGCAAACTTTTATTATATTCTCCAACATTGCAAACACAAAATTCGCGAGTCATTTCACTCTGACACAGCTCGGAAAAATATTTTACACGCGGTAACTATGGTTTCTTTACAAAATCAATAATGCTTTGTTGCTTTTTGCCTTTAACAGTCTGCTTGAAAACAAATGCTTCAATATTATTTATGCTTTCTAAAACAGTTTCATCTCCTACAAAAGAACCATACCGTCGAATTTTCTGTAGACTTTCTACTACCTCACCAGCTGAGGGAATTTGGCCTTCATGTCTATAAATTTGGCTAAAAAATGCCCACAATTTGGGAAATTTACCAGGAGTTAACAGCACTGCAAGATGTTATCCTTCAGACAAGATCAACACGAGTGCGTCAACTGTTATTGAACGATCAATTTTATTAGTTAGCTAGCATAAACGTAACCAATAGTAGAACTTTTTATAAGACGCGAGCGAAAATACGGTAGCGAGATGGTGAGTGGCATCGATAACTAACATTTTAAAAAGCTGGCGACTGGTATACATGTAGTACCAGAAGCAACACAGCTCTGAGAGCTGAACGCAAGTGGGCTGTGATGTCACCAGCAGACCTGGCTAGGCAGAAATTTAATGCCTTCCCTTGGTTATAAAAAATCACATCTAACATTTTCAAAAACTGGCGATTGATCATGGAGATCGAGATAACCAACGCTAAGTGGCAAATTTGGCCCTCTTTTGTGCTCGAGGTATTAGGGTTCGGCGACTTAAAATAATCGAATTAACCGATGAGAAAATGCAAAGACAAAGAGAGAATTTGGCGGTTCCAATACAAAACGTCGACTTAATAGGGTTGACGAGTTAACCGGGCTCGAGTTAAGTGGGTTCTACTATATATATATATGTGTGTGTGTGTGTGTGTATTTTTATGAATTAACATATTTTTGCAGACAATTGTTGAGGAAGTGGTTTAAATTCAGGGAGTATATTTATTGCATTCTGTATATACATGGTTAAAAGCAAGTTCTACTTCTTCTATATACTGAAGACCCAAAGTCAATGTGTTGATCATTCTGGCTCCTGAATTATGCAATGTTGAGGGGTTTATTACTGTTACTGTGAAGAGGATACTTAATTGGTAAAGAAATGTCTTCACTGAGAATGCTATTCCCCTACTGTTTATTAACTGTACCTTCGTGGTACAAATATCCACGAAGGTGCCAAGTCATGCGAGGCAAACCGGATCACCGCAGCAGAAAAGAAGAGGCAAGCACGAAAGGCCCTTGTCCCTTCTGTTCCCAAACCTTCCGTGCAAGGATCGGCCTCATCAGCCATCCGCGCACTCACAAACAGAGCCAGCCCCAGCAACCCTCGGATGACTAGAGTGGTCCTCGTCGAATCGACGGACGAACAACATTAACTGTATGACCAATTTATGCTATTATGGTCTCCCAAATATCTTTTGATATGGCTTCTTCCTTTTTGTTTATCACCATAGTATTAAAGTTTCTTTCTTCATTCCAATGATTACATGCATGTATTACTGAACATGATAAAATGCATTATGATGTCCATGTTTTGCCTCTCTTGAGGTCTAATTATATAATGAGCAAAGATTACAAATTTCACCTTTGAAAGCAACGTCATGAAAAATACATTCTGTAGATTATGTACGTTTTTAAGGAAGACTCACTGTTAATGTACAATTTTCAGAAAGTAATCATACTAAAAAGAGGAGATGAAGGAGAAATCAGACTCACATCCTATCCCTCCAGAACCCCAAGATGAAACATGATTAGGTTTTCTTTATTTATGATAAATATTTAAATAAAAAATTTTTTTTTAAAGATGTCACAGGTTAAAAAGAAAACAAGACCTTTAGGATTAATCCGAAGCAAACTACATCCAGAAAAACTTAACCCCATTCCCAGCCTGAAGACAGAGCAGCTCAAGAATGGTGTACAAGGAAGTGCAATAACTCTTCCAACACCTTTACCTGAGTATGGAAAGGGTTCAAATCATCAAAATAAAGAAGAATTACAAAATTCAGAAAAGCACAGCACTTCTACCAGTAGATCACCAAAAATAACAGAAGACATTTCTCATGACAAATGCGAACATGAAATAAAAGAAGGCTTGGTAAGTTCTAAAAAAAAATAATTTACAGCCACAATAATTTAAATTAGTAAGACTTTAGGAAATACAACATGTTAATAAAAAATTTTTTATTACTTTTAAGTGAGAAGGCTTTCAAAAAATGATAAAATATAACTAAGAAATGCTTTAGAGCATAAATTATTATGTGAATGCTTTCAATTGAGTTTTTCTTAAATAATCATATGATAGAAGAGGGAGAAAGATTTAAAAGACCAACTAAAACAGCTTCAAAAACAACTCATTGAAGTGACAAAGGCATTTACTATAAAGGAAGAGGAAAGTAGGACATTACATGTTCAACTCACTGAGCAGGTAATAAATTTTACTTTGAAAATTAAATTTTAAAAATCCATTTTTAAAGTCAATATTTTTAATTTAATTAACTATTTAAAACTGAGCTAGTTCCATTCTGACTTTTGATAAATTTTATTTAAAGCATCAAACTATGGCAAGCAATAGCGGCACCAAGGGCTAAATCTGAATGCCATCTTCATAAATTAATTAGCATATATTTTATCAAAATATTTCCAATGATTAGGATTTTAGTCACCATCAGTATGGGGTACCTAATGTGAACAAACCCATCATCCTACATTTAAAACTTCCTTTCAGAGTAGACAAATACAATTCAAATATTTTTTATTTTAATTTTATGGTTCTTTTTAGGAAAAAGAAATGTCTACTCGGCTGGCCCAAGAGAAAAGTCTTCATGAAGCAACACAAATTATATTGAAAGAAACACAAGAAGATTTAAAACAGACTCAAGAACAATATGAGACAAAACTGGACAAGCAACGAGAAGAACTGAGCCAGCAGATAATGAAAGTAAGAAGAGTGGATATTTAATCGGAGTTTTTGTCATGGATTTGTTTTGAATGAATGTATCAAACTAAATCATTTGATGTCTTATTTATTCATGTGAAATATATCTGACAGTTTATCAAATGTTAAATGAATGTATCAGTAACAAGTTTCACCATTTAAAAAATGTGGCAAGTAACAGTGTCAGTTGATTGTGAATAATGAAAGGAAATAACAAGAAATAAGTAAAGATCAATCAGAAGGAAATTGTATTTCTGAGTTCTTGATGAAGTAATTAGTATTTGAGAAAAAAACATTTACAGTTTACCCAAATAAATAAGTTTCATCATAGTCATGTTTAAAATGAATGATTTCACTCAATTTAAGACAGTTTATTTACTCACATCAGCTTGAGTCATTGGTAACAGAGAAAGATGCCATCATTACAGACAGAGATCAGAAACTAGTCAAATTGAAAGCTCATATGGCTGAAGCTCTTAAAGGAAACTCATGGTATAACATTTTTGAATTATAATTTATAAGACCTATAGGCATGCATCTCAGTTGAATGTGAAGAAAAATTGTATTTCCAAAAAGCTCAATAGTATCATAAAGAAAAAAAATCTCAGGTATGGCATTTTTTTTCTTGATGTAATGTTTTCAGGGTGCCTGAACAAATTTTGGAATGCACTGTTGTTCAGTTGCCAGAGTTATTAATTTTAGAAATAATATTCATATTATGTAGTTTGGACTCACAAACTGGTGCTAGTTCACGGACCACCATTTAGAGAGTGTTGATTGAGATGATTTTGAAGAGCATTTCAAGTAATAGCTATAATAATATTTCATTCATAAAAGCATCATAATTTTTTTTTAATGCAAACTTTTTTTTTAAACTGTAGGGAACGCCAGCAACAACTTGAAGAGTTAACAAAAGAGCTGTTACGTATTCAGGAAGAGTGTGATATTTTGAGAATGAAGGTTAAAACTATGAACAAGGCTAAACAAGTAATAAAGACACATTGAGGAATTTTCAGTCACTAACCTGGAATAAATTATGCATGTCAGCTATCTCCGTGTTTACCATTATTCAAAATTGTAAAAGAAAAATTAAAACTTGCATTAATGATTATAATAAAATATTTTTTCAACTTAAAAAATAACCAATGTTTAAAATCTACATTAAATGTTGAAGTAGTTCACCATCATTAATAATTATTAAGATTCTTTAAAAATTTGAACTTTGCAAACTCTACCAACAAAGTAAGTAATTTAAAATGAGTAGCTATTTCATACATTAGAAAGTGTATATGTATGTTTTTTATTGTTTTTTTTTAAATTTTGATATAAAAGATATTCAAGCAAACAAAACTCTACAATTTGATATCAGTAATATTTGTTCATTCCAAAACAGAATATTAAGTGATTAAGTGCCAGTAATTTATGGCTAAAACTGTTATTAAATCAGAACTTATCTGCAAATTTTTAAAAATTATTTCTTAACAAATTGTAGTTCTTCCACTCATTTGCCACAAGCTTTTAACTTGCCATTCACATTGACAGATTTGCTAATTTATCATATGTCTTAACCATTCTTTCCAGCTACATGTAGTAGTATTTCTTTCTTTACATTTATTTATTGCATTCCAGGTTCCAATCCTGGTACTTCATATGAAGACCTGACAGGTAATCAAGAATTCATCTACCTTTTGTTTTTTATTCTTACATCCTTCATTTGTCCTTAAGTGGTCTCTAAAATGTCTCCATGAGGATGAAAAATTGGATGTGAATCATTCCATTGTATTTCATTGTTTACATGAATGAGTGTCTAATTCTACAACATGCAATCAGGGTGAATTCTGTTTTAGATCTTATACCCAACCCAGGAAAAAATATATTTGTTCTTTTATTTTTATTCTTTGAAACTAAAAAGTGTTTAATTAACATCCATTTGTTAATATATTTCTATTTGGGATACGTTTTGAACTAAATTTAGGTATAACTTAATATTTTTGCCAAATAAATACCTTAGTCTAAATGAGTTTTTTTTCCTTCAAGATACGCACAATTTAATAATTGACCGTATTTTGATTTACCTATGAATCTTAAAAGAAGACACATTTTTATTGTCAAACTAGTGTTGAGGAAAATCAATTTAAAATATTTATATATTTGGTCTCTATTTTTAAAATAGACATGTCACTTTCTCAACTATATAGCCATGCATAAAAATTGAATATTTTTGTATAATATTGTATTCAGATATTTTCATTTTTATAACGTATTGCTTAAATCAAGAATTTATAAAGTGAAGGCATTGATTTATATTCATCTTTAAACATAGTATAATCTGTTGTTATTTTTTTATATTTTTATTTAATTTTTTTTTAAACATCTAATGGATAATTCAAGTAACAAATATGGCTGTATGTTTTTTGCAACTCATGTTTCACTATAATAATTAATTAGTATGTGCATGTATTTTCTGAAATATTGTGTCATTTAATATTATTTGTTGAAAAATATGTTAACGTTTCAGTTTTCAAAAAAATACTTTTAAAATTTCAATATAAGTGACATTTTAAAAAAAACATTGTAAAAATTATAAATTGATCCTTTACAGTAATAATGCAAGGATCAAATAAATTATGAGGCTTCATTTAAAGCATTTGCTGCTTTGTTCCTAAAAGTAACTAATAAATATCTGCTTAATGTTTTACTGTTCAATATTTTCTCTTTAATCTAGACATAATCTAGACATAAATAAATCTTTTAAAAAAAGTGATATTTTGTAATCTGATATATTCTTCTAAAATTGAAGTAAGGGACCATGCACAGTTAAACACATAAAGTTTTGATTCAGTGCAACACAACCCTTTAAATAACTATAATTATTGAGCTATTTTTAGATTCACTGTGATATTCAAATTTTATATTTATATTTATAATCAGAAGTCAATGTATTAGTTTACAAGTTTGTTCCATTTAATGCAATTTACCTTTCAAAAGTTACCTCTTAAAAAATATTGACTCTCAAAGCCATTCTCTAATCTGCATGTTTGGTAAATATTTATGTTATTGTAGAATTTAACTTATTTGAAATCATTCATTCATCATTAAAACTTTTAAAGCTTATTTAAAATTAATATTTTACAATTTTAGAGAGTACTTTTTAGAGTAGGATGTGGTGTTAGATGGTAATAAAACAACCCAGTAAAAACAAAGTTTTTGACTATAAATCCCTTATATATGAGACATAACTAAAAGTATTGATTATGTTCAAACGCGACAAACATTTACAGACTGAAACAGAAATTATCTCCCATGACTTTAAAACTGGGGGAAGGGGGGAGTGGGTCTTGACATGGACGGGTGGCATCAACGAGTTAACTCAACTCCTGGTGTAAACCACCTGGTTAAAACACGAGATGTGTTCACCGCTGGCTGGTTTGAAGTCAAGTGACCCGTAAAATGTAAACAATAGCGACCGCTACATATAGTTTATATAGATAAACTAAAAATGTATTAATTTAATAACTGTAAGTTCGATCGATCTGAATTTTTGATACGATGCATTGTTAGGTGACACATGCCCATGTGCCCAATTTCAGCTTGATGGCATCACGGGAAGTGGGTCATTTTTTACTTTTGTTTTTCCGCCCGCCCAAGACAGAGACAGCGGTGAAGTTAATATAAGGGATTTAAAAATGAAAATGTACTGGGATTTTTTTTATTTTGTAACATCAATATTTTATGTTGTTTTAATGATTAGTTTAAGTAATATTATTATTATTGACCTTTTCTGTAGGTTATTAAAGTATTCAAGTTTTTAAAAATTTAATTTTGTTCTTTTGTATTTATATAAATTAAAAAATATATATTAAGTGTTTTGTTTGTTTTGAAATAAATTAAAAAAGAAATCACCTTGAGCTGCTCTCTATTAAACTTTATCATATAAA
The DNA here is from genome assembly GCA_944989445.1 of Ampullaceana balthica. Classification (NCBI taxonomy): domain Eukaryota; kingdom Metazoa; phylum Mollusca; class Gastropoda; family Lymnaeidae; genus Ampullaceana; species Ampullaceana balthica. The sequence goes on from CALYLW010000573.1 coordinate 283,026, forward strand.
GTAAAAAAAAATATTTTAATGAGGATATTATTTATATTATATTAACTTCAAAGTAACTATTATACTCATTGTTTTCAAATGTTAATTCGGTTAAAGTTATTTGTAGTCATTATCTATGCACTCCGTTTGCATAACAGTTATTCATGCCAGTTTCCCAGACTAATTTTACCATAGTAATAAATTTTACCAAGGACATTTTAATGAGTAACAAGTGCAACCATAATTTAGTCACATGACTTATTTATTCATGTTTACCACATTTAAATATCATTTGGGTATTTTAGTTTTAGATTGGTATTTAGATAAAACTTTAAATAAAGAGGTCACTTCCGTTAATAATATAACCTTTAGAATTAAGTACCTGAAAGAATGTTTATGCTACAAATCTGCCAGTTTTTCAAACAACGTTACTTTAGGAATTAATGCTCCAACGGAGAAAAAAATAATAGAGAGTAAAATTGAAACGCTTGTTTATTTAGACTTAAATTAAATTTCCGAAGCTGTGATCTTTCTCAAAGGGGTATTTTGGGAACCGGTAAATCTCTGATAAAAATGCAGGACTAAAAACAAACCATAGCCATAGATAAGCGTAGGACGCAATAATCTTCTGTACAGAAGGAGCGTCTGTAAACAGATAAGATAAGGTAACGCGTAAGTAACTTTACTTTGCGGAGTGTGCGGTGGCCTGAGACTTGAGTGTGAAACTTTCTTAACTTACGTATTAACTTGGTATTTAATGTATTACGCTAACTTAACTATTACTAATTACAGACGTTCCTTCTATAAAGAAGGTTATTGTGTCATACCCTTATTCATGGTTTATTGTTTATTAGAGCTTTAAATGTTGATAGTGTGTTGGTTTTCCTGGCTTGATTATTCATCAGAATCTGAATCAGGCAACCCCATGCATTCCATTTCCATGATGCAAGATAAAAAATAATAAAAATAAAATCATCATAAAAACTAGTTAAGTTAAGTTATAATATTATAACTAAGTACTAAGTATAAGCGTTGGGCGCAGGACAAGGACACAATTAGGAGAGTCTATTACTATTAAATTAATTAGAATTATTTATTATTATTAGTAATGTATAGAATAGAGAGTGAGTAATTTTATTAATAGTAATAGTATAAACAATGGAATTCTCTACCATTACACTTACATATTCGTAGTATTCCAACTACCAAGTCCTTCAAGACTGCACTTAAGACACATCTTTTCAAAATTTATTTTCAAAATTAATGAAACAACATTTCTTTTAAAGATTAACTAACGTAGCTTATGTGTAACGTGCTGTCATTTATGTGGTTGTTATAATATAAATGTTTATTTAATACTTATATTGACTTATATGTATGTTATTATCTTCATTTAAAGCGCTGTGAGCCCAGTGCCTTACTGGGATATAGCGCTATATAAATTATCAATTTATTATTATTATTATATTCATTGTTATTTATTATTATTATTTGTTGTTCTAACATATTTCTATTTTATTTAATTAATAATAGTAATAGTAGGCCCCGTTATTATACGTAGTGTAAAGTTAAAATAAAGAGAAAATTAAAGACATTTAATTTGTATTAATTAAGCACTTCTTTAAATTTATGATTAATTGATCCGTTATATATAGCTAAATTGAATGGAAAATCTGTACATGAAATCCACAGATTAAAAGTACTTTTCAACATTTAAAAACTAAAGTAGGATGGTGGTGCCAGTCAATCACAGTCGTAGAGTAATTGTATCTGGAATGGGGGTCATTTCTTGTTTAGGTGTGGGAACTCAATATGTCTGGGAGCAGCTGTTGGCTGGAAGATCTGGAATAACCTTACTAGGAGACAAAAGTTTGTAAAAAATTAATAATATTATTAATAATTCATTCATTCATTAGCTTAATTAATTATGAATACCTATATGAATCAATTATAATTCAAAGAATACTTTTCCTTTAATTTGTGCAGCAAAAAAAAATGTTTACATTCTCATTCTTTGCTAAGAACAGAATAACAGCATTAGTGTTGGTAAACATTGAAATTATGGAAAGTCATTAAATTGAAAAATAAAAATCCATTCTACAGGCTTTGAACAGATACCTAGCAAAGTTGCAGGGCTGGTTCCTCGTGGTATTAAACTGGGAGAGTTTAATGCAGATCTTGTGCCAAAGGTTGACAATAGAGCTGTAACTCAAATGACACAGTATTGTCTAGCAGCTTCAGAGGAGGCTTTAACAATGGCAAAATGGAAACCGAAACTTGAAGGGGAGTTAGAAAGAACAGGTATTTTACCTTAATTGATAAGATTTCTAGGGATAGTAACAATTAGCAACCATTTATTTTGTTCTTTTAATCTTCAGTTATTTTGTGTAATTGGTTCAATTTTTGAATGGTCCATGCATACCAGGTATTTATTTACAGAAGCTTTCACTCAGAAAAAAAAATCTGGTTAACTTTAACTCTGAATTAAAATTTCTAATATGTTCAACATTTTTAATGGCGATAAAACATAATTGGGTCTAAACATTTGATTTTATTTAGTAGAAACTTATTTTCATAATGTATTAGTACTTCCAGGTTTTGTATGTTTTTTTCATTATACAAAATTTATTTATTTGTATTTCAAAAAAATAACAACAAAAAAACATATGGCTAAAATATTTTTTGCTCTTTTTTAGGTGTTTGCATTGGTACAGGAATGATTCCATTAGAAGAAGTTGTCAGCAATGGGGAGCATCTTAGACAAGGAAACTATCGCAAAATTTCTCCATGTTTCATTCCCAGAATACTCGTTAACATGGCTGCTGGCCATGTTAGTCTAGTCTACGGTTTTCAGGTACAGTTGGCTGTTGATCTCTTTGAATGTTGTGCCATGTTTGTGTTGATGGTTTGCTTTAAAATTTCATCATATGGTATTTCACTATCCATAATTAATTAACCATCCTTCGGATCAAAATTACTGACTTCAAGTGTTAACACATTATACACTTCCATTATTTATTCACTGTAACAATGCTTAACTATGTAATTTTTCTTAAATTTAACAAATTTAGGGACCAAACCATGCTGTCTCTACTGCTTGCACCACTGGGCTCCATGCTGTAGGAGATGCTTCAAGGTTTATTCGGAATGGGGATGCTGATGTCATGGTTGCTGGTGGCTGTGAAGCCTCCATCACTCCTCTTGGTATGGCCGGCTTTGCCAGAATGAGAGCCCTCAGCACTAACTTCAACTCAAGCCCCCAGCAATCCTCCAGACCATTTGATAAAAACAGAGATGGATTTGTCATGGCAGAGGGCGCCGCGGTTCTTGTATTAGAAGAGCTGGAACACGCTAGACAGAGGGGTGCTCCTATCTTTGGTGAGATTCTGGGATATGGTCTATCTGGTGATGCTGGTCATGTGACAGCCCCAAGCGGGGATGGAAGAGGTGCAAGGCGTTGCATGGAAGCTGCTTTGAGGGATGCTAAGATCAGTAAGGAAAAGATAGGATACGTCAATGCTCACGCCACTTCTACTCCCCTGGGCGATGCATCCGAGAGTAAGGCCATATTTGATATGTTTAAAGACCATGCTGAAAACATTCTTGTCAACTCCACAAAAGGTGCGACCGGTCATCTGCTAGGTGCTGCTGGCAGCATAGAGGCCCTCTTCACAGTTATGTCAGTTCACACAGGACTTGTCCCCCCGACGGTAAACCTGGAGACCCCCATGACTGGATGTGATTTGAATTATGTCAGAGATTCCAAGGTTCTTTGGGATGGTAAAAATATTCCAAGAATAGCATTGACCAACTCATTTGGTTTTGGAGGAACTAACGCAACAATCTGTATTTCTCAATATATTCCTCAGTAAAACTTATTTCCACAAATTGGAGGAACTAACGCAACAATCTGTATTTCTCAATATATTCCTCAGTAAAACTTATTTCCACAATTTGGAGGGACTAACGCAGCAATCTGTATTTCTCAATATATTCCTCAGTAAAACTTATTTCCACCGCATGAAGTGATACCAAATTTCTTACTACAGTTGATTAAATGACTGGCAAAATGCCATGCCCAACGTTTTAGTAAGGTTCCCATTATTTAAACATTTAGTTATTGTAATAATTTCTGATGCTGTGTGATGGTGGATGAAGAGAAAAAATGAAGACTTGGATTATGGTCTCATATTGTTTATGTAATGGTTCTTTATAACTGTTGTATATGTGTTCTCACAATTATAGTTATAGTGTTAGTGCATACATCTAGGTGTGATTGTAATAAGGTTACTTTTTTAAACAAGTTGACAATAACATTGAATGTAAACTGATTAAATTAAGTTTTTTGCTTTAATCGAATCTTGTTTTATTATTTTTTTTGGTACTTAATTAATTTATGAATAGTTCTATAACTAGATATTCCCATCCCATAATCTTACTACATTTTTAAATATATTCAAATTTGTTCATCTTAGCTTGCTTGCATTGTCACTTTTTTTGTTGTATTAATTTCTTTTCGATGATATGTGGTGTTTTCAAACTAGAGAAAATGAGTATTTTTAAAACTAAACTAATATTAGTTGATTGTGTTTAAAAATAATTGTCTAATGCTATTATGTATATGTTATATATGTTATAGGTTCATTTTTAAAATTAACCTCCAGATATTTCAAATACTTAATGCACAATATAGTTTTAGACTAGGAGGGGTGGGGCATGACAAGACTACACTAAGAATGAGTTTATTTCAGTTTCCTACAAGTAATATCAACTTTAGTAGAGCAGGTAGGTATTATTGAAACAAATACCCTTTTCTTAAATTATGTTTAACAGCACATGGAGAATGGAGCACCATAAATGTGTCAGGTAAAATATATTTCACCTTATATTCACTTTTATATCACCCTTCCATAAGCTTTTGGTTTTCTGAAAAATTTATGTTATCCTAATTCCACCACCACCACCCATCCCACACTTGATCTTTCTGCTACTCCGCTACAAATGAAGACAGATAATCAATGCTCTAAAAGTTACCAGTCATTGGGGTAAACAAAACATTTAGACATCGAAATCTTATTGGAATACAAGTAAAATATTGCACATATTTTTATTATGTTTGATAATTTTAATTTAAGAACTAAAATACATTTCACCATGAATTTAATATTAAAATGAAGTCAATAAATCAAAAGCAATGATATAAGAGGGACCAATAGCATTTTAAAAAATTGAAATAAAAAAATTAAGTCTAAAAAACTAAACTAAATCCCAAAAAATGTCTCATAGCAAACAGAGGCTCAAGAACAAATTTCTGTGTTACATTTCTGAATAAAATCACTGTTTATTCTCTGAAGTAGCTGAATGTTTTGTTTTCTTAAATTGACTGTACTTAAAATGTTAAGGGATTTTTAAGGTATTTTTAAAAATTTAGATGAATTCTTATAAATCATGACCTCAGTGAAAGAGATATAGATAGTTCTCTAAAAAGTAAATTAGGTTCAATTTTTAAATTATATACATACAACCCAATCATTTGCATCACAATGTTAACCTGCAAGAATTGTTAATACTATGACTAGATCGTCTTTTACCATTTGCTGTTTAATAACGTAAGTGGAAACATTGGCTCTTCAAGCCATTTGTATAACTTTTGAAATAATATTTTTAAAAAGTTAAAGCACAAAAATAATTTTAAAGCCTTAAGGATGAGTCAAAGATAAATGCTGTTTATGATTATCTAGGCACAAAGTCTTGGAATGTTTGCAAGGCAAAAATATGCAACAAGCCAAATTAAATCATTGATAGTTTGAACACAGAAACAAGTATGCCAGACAAGCCAAATTAAATCATTGATAGTTTGAACACAGAAACAAGTATGCCAGACAAGCCAAATTAAATCATTGATAGTTTGAACACAGAAACAAGTATGCCATAAACAACAACACTGAAAGTTAGAAACTTGTTTATAGTTACAGAAAGGTTCAAAGACATTTAACTTATGCTCAACATGTATACATTTCAGATTGAAATGGCAAAAGCATAGTGACTTTATTAAAAAAAATTGTTGATTATTGTAAGTCATATAAAAAATTTTAAATAATCACACTATATATAAGCATCCTCCATAATCAAAGACAAATCTTCAATGTTTCATATTTATTCTGAAAATAAAAATTTTAATCATCAGCTGTGGCTTGTTTAAGTAATAGACTTCTTTTTGCCTTTCTTGGCAAACCAATCATCACTCTTGTCTTCCTTCATGGCCTGGAGATGAAAAATAGATCATCAGAAGATATACCTACACATATCCAATAAAGCCTTTGCTCTTTATATCTTTGCATCTAGTGGGTATTTAGTAGGTTATCTAATCTTAGCATATGGTGTATATTTAATAATTTATCTAATTTTAGCATCTGGTGTGTATTTAATTGGTTATCTAATCTTAGCATCTGGTGTATATTTAATAAGTTATCTAATTTTAGCATCTGGTTTTTATTTTAGAGATTATATCTACTAGCATCTGCTGCATAATAATAAAACAAACCCGTAAAAACAAAGTTTTTGACTATAAATCCCTTATATATGAGACATAACTAACAGTATTGATTATTTTCAAACGCTACAAACATTTACAGACTGAATCTGTCTTAACTCAACTTTGCTTCATAACCCTGGGGAGAGAGAACCGAGCTCAGCATGACACGTAAAATGTAAACAAAAGCACGCCGATACTTCGATGGGTCGCCTCAACGCGTCAACTCAAACTCTCACATGGGAAAAAAACAATAACAAACCGTGAAGTTGAATTACATACGTTATATAAGGATAAACTAAAAATGCATTAATATAATTACGGTACGTTCTATCGATCTGAAATTTTGATACGATGCATTGTTAGGTGAGACGGGTCCGTGTGCCAAATTTCAGCTCGATCGGATCACGGGAAGTGGGTCATTTTTGACTTTTGTTTTTCCGCCCGCCCAAGACAGACAGAGAGAGACGGCGGTGAAGTTAATATAAGGGATTTAAAAAGGCTATCTCATAATGGAAAATAATATATCATTTACCTTATTCAACAAATTATCAGCATTGGGATCCACCTGTGACAGCTCTCTGAAAGCTTCATCTCCAACAAAACAGATTTCATGCCCATCCTGCCAAGTTGGAAAACCCAAAAATAAAGTATTTATTTACACAAAATCATGTTCAATTAGAACCTCTCTCCCCCCCCCTCTAAAAAATATTTTTAAAAATTAATTAAGTAAAACAATTCGATACTTTTACAGTCTTGTGGCAAAAGTAAATATTTTTGCATTTAGTGATCAGTGGTATTAAAGCTTAAAGTTTTATGAGCATATTTTTCTGATGTATTAAGTTTTAGTATGTAGACTTACAGGATCTGCTAAGATGACAACTTGTACAGTAGCTTTTCCTGGTGTGTCAAGACTAACCAAAGGTTTGAGAATGGTCTGCTTTTCATCTTTCATAGTTTGTTCCAGTTTGGGGAGCTTTAGGGGGATTATTAGTTGTGAGTAATCAAACCTTTCATAGAGAAATTTACCTTCCTAAACTTTCCCTTGTTCTTTGATACAAGGATCAGTTCATAGTTTTCTAACTCCATACCAAAAGACAGCGTCAACAGTTAAAACGTTCGACACTGGATTTGATCAAAAATTAATAAAAGCACAGCTTAAAATTATAATTGTTTTTCAGAATTTCAATTACTTTTACATCTGTAACATTAATCAATTAAACGGTAAATAAACTGTAGATTAAAAAATAAAATAATCCTTTGAAATAATGTCTTTACTCACCTGAGAACTAGGACAAGCAAAGGCTATTCTTCCATACGCTGTACCATGGTCCACTGGTTTATCTATAGCTACAAGCTCTAAGCTGCACTGGCAAAGAAAAAAAAATGAAAATTTGAGAGTAAATGACATTTAACAGTGATTTAATTTACAGATACAAATTCAGTTGACTAGGCCTTCCATAATAAATGGTCTTCTATCACAATATTGACCGACTTAAGGAAAGTGTTAATTATTTGTTCATTTAAATGTAACATTTCTGTTATTAGGCTAGTATTTAAGTATTTACATTCAGATCATATTCAACAGATCATTTTTACAACATTAAAGGTACAGCCTTAAAGTAGATTACCTGGTCTGATTCATATCCAATTACTGCCGATTGCTTATTTTGACTTAAGATTTTCATTCCACATAGACGACTCCAGAAATCTTTTAAACAAAATTGAGATGACACTTATATAAACGACCAAGGCTGAGAAGTTGTTTTTTAAAAATTATAAATAAAACACAAACTACACAGACTTCTTAAAAGGATTCAATTTTTAAAAAATTACTGATATGATTCTCACCCACTGATTTTTTCAGATTTGACGATGCCAAAGTTACCCTTTTTACTGGATCTAAATGAAAAAAAAATATATAAGTTTACAAAATGTAGTAGAATATGTCCACAACAGAATAAACAGGAAATCACATGCCGGAAGTCTCACGATTTTTTAAATAAAAAGCTAGATTATAACCAATGTTAGTACCGGCCATTTTTGGACGTTTTGCCCAATGTTCCCTCTAAGGTTCTTTGGTCCGTGTGCAAATTGAAAAAATTCGTGTGCAAAGTTGCTCAGCATCAATATTTTACAAAATTTGCTGCACTGTAATTCTAAACTGCTGCACGGCATCGGTCAGATATCTGCGCAGCTTTAAGGGAAAATTGGTTTTGTCCGGTTAAGGGATAAGATGGTTTTGGCCCCTACGCCCAGTAAAGGGTTAAGGAAAAAGTTAAAAATCATGAAAATTAATTTGCTTACCTCCTTGTGCAATTTTTGGGATGATTTTAAATTTATAACCATCAGGGGAGGTCAACACACCAGCTGAATCAGCCCCACCTTCTAGTTCGATCTGATAACCTAATGCTTTTGCTTTATCCAAAATGGTGGTGGAGTGCACAGTAATGCCCTGAAAATAATTACATACAAATAATACTGCTGGTTTGATTGAATCTTAAACTGGTAGGAAAAGGGGAGGAATTGAGTAATTGGAAGGGAGTTGATTTATTGTCCTTTTTTCTTTGAAGTAGAAATTTATAAATGACAGAAACATGATAAATGTAAAACATAAAAATTTTTGGGAACAAACCAGAAAATCATTTCCCAAAGTGTAACTTCCAACACCATAATTGTAGGTCAGCTCAATTACAAAATGATTGTCCTCTGGTCCATAGCCAACCATAGACTTGCTCCATTTACTGTCATAGGGACTAAACAGAAAATACAAATATCAATATCTATTATACATATGATAAAAAGCTTAAATTTTGATGTTTAAACATGCTCAAGACTTATTTAATTAATTCTATAAAATTACTTAAACATGTGAACTTGCTTATGTAAAAAAAATCATAAAATATACTGAAAAAATTCAAAATTGAATACATGTAGAATATTTTTAAAGTTTTATTGCTGTGAGGATAATTGCAGTTAAATTCTATGTTCGGGTAACTGGTTAATCTTTGTATTTTTTCCAATGCCCTCAATTAAAAGTGTTGACGCAGAGATTCAAGAAAGTTAATCCAGTTCAATCGCTTAGAAAATAAATTGAACTGAGCTTAAATTTTTGGCTTTTTATGCAACCAAATGTTCTATATCACAAAGCTTTGTACTAAATTTTAGCTTCTAAGGATAAGTCAATAATGAGTTCAATAAAATTTTTCATATTCAAGTTTTCTGCAAAATTTATTGTTGAATGTACCATTTTCATTGTATATTGACTTACACTTTCTCTTTCCTTTTCACTGTTTTATTTTTCAGAATTGCTTACCCATTGCATGCTGCTTTACAGCCCTCATCAAATTCTTCATGGCGGAGGAACTGAAATATAGTATAGTATTAAGCGTCTCTAAATTGCTTTTTGAAAAACACTGCAAGCAAGTTGGTAGTAATTACACCCCTATTAACCTCTTTTATGGAATCATAACTTGATTAGAGTCAATTAGGCTCTGAAATTGTGGATCTTGCACACATTCTCTCAGTAATTACTACATAGTCATAGCCGAGGCCCTTTATTACGCTTTTATATTACAGAGATTAATTTTTTGAAATTAATAAAACTCTTAATATTGAAATATCAATAGTATAATTCTCTTGAGTACTCATATACATATCTTGTCTTTTATTTACATTATAACTGATGCTCGATCTTCTTCTATAGGCAATACTATTCTATAACTGACTGGTTCCCAACCTATGGGTCACCAACTAGGGTTGCCAGATGTCCGGTTTTGTACCGGACTGTCCGGTATTATCGTTATTTGTCCAGTGGAAAAATGGAAGCAATACAGACATTTCACATTGAAATATTGTGCCATCGACAAAATTCGACACTAGTGTCCGGTATTTTTGAGACAGCCACCTGGCAACCCTATCACCAACTTATACAGTAAGGTAAAAAAATATTCATTATAAAGTAATCTAGTTTATTTATTTTTAATGTTGTCTTGAAGTTGAAATGTTGTGAATCATGTTTTTGAATTGAAATATGAAATCATTTGTACCTGAAGTGCAAGGGAAACATGACCTTTGGATATATTTTAATGACAAACTCAAAGTGGTTGAAAAAAGTAGCCTAGCATATTTGTCTTTCAGCAAAGTTTTACTTTTACAGATGCTCCTTATATGTAGTAGAAGATTATTGCATCCTACATCTACGTTCTTTTACTAGAACACACAGACCATTCTGGCCTGTTGGCAAGTGAAACAGTGTTCACCACTCAGGCAGGCGAAATTGACAATGACAAATGACAATGACAAGGTAATGATAACATGCAACATTGTCTCTACCAGTTAATAATAATGTGGGTTAGTAGTTATAATAAGTTAGTTATAGGTCATGGGTAATTATTAAAAAAATATTATAATTATTTATTATTTTAATATTTTTATAGTATTTATAATTAAAATAAAAAAATCAATGCTAAATTAACTAACTAAATACCTTCATGCCTAAAGCATCGCGATAAAATGTGGCAGTTTCTGCACGATTCCCAACTTTGAAGACAAAATGGAGAGCTCTTCTATTTCCAGACATTGTTTAGTTGATAGAAAATCAAGAAACTCTTGAAGAGGTGTATATTTTTTTGGGATTGTGGCCTCTGGAAACAACGTAGGCCTTTTGCCTTTTACTAGCCTTTAACCAATTCAATGATCACAAAAATTGCCGAGTTCTCTTTTCTACTTTCACTTTTATTATAATGTACTTAGATATGTGGACGATACTTTTCATATAAATCAGATTCGATTGTTAAAAGCTTAGTATACAAATATTCGTTATCGAACATAATATTTATTCCACCCATCACTACTCGAACACATAATGAAGAGTGGAGTCAACAAAGCCAATGCCAATATGGACAGAAAAGAAAAGCGCTTTGGTAAAATAGCTATATCTTTTATATTTTGTATTTCAGAAAATAACATTTCTGAAGTTGAATTAATTTATAGCGATAGGAAGATCTCAATTAAAAAAAAATAATAATAACATTTAAAAAAGCTGGTGTAAGACTGAAAGTTTAGCAGGCACTCAGTAGTGTAAGTTGTCAACACAGATATTCGGTCTAAAAATAAAAAATTAAAAGCATATTTTATTAATATTTATTATTTTTAGCTAATATAATTATTACTATTACAACATAATTAAATACTAAGAATATTATAGTATGGTGTCGGACTATTCTATCCCCATGCCCATAATAGCCATAGTCCATGGTCACTTCCTTTGAATAAAAATAAATTAAAATTCAATTTAATTATCCTAACTTTATCCTTATTGCCTTATTATGAAAGTATAACTTAGATATATGTCATGCAAACAGGGTATGTATGAGCCTGATAAGACGTCACAAAACAATGAACGTTTCGGCAAAGAGCCTTCTTCAACGACCTAATAGACAAAAACTAATAAAATGAAATTAAAACAGTCTTAGCCTTAGCTCCAGTGAAATCCAGAGCCAAAGAGAGCAACCATATTATATTGTATATTATCAATGGTGTTGCTATTTAAGTTGTATATTATGATAATTTTGAATATATTAAGTATTTATATTGCAAAACTTTATCATTGATGTAAATATTAAAATGCACCAAATTTGGCTAGCCTTTTCTTTTTTACATTTTGAAAAGATTTAACTGAAGGGGTGGAAGAATAAAATGCAAACATTTTTTAAGTGGCACCCTAAAAATGCATGCTTGAAATTTAAATGCAATAGTGCCATGCACTCTTGTGTCATAGATTTCAGATGCTCCTTCTATCCATGGTTTATGTCTAGTCTTGCATTTTATTAGAATTTTGAATGTTTATAGTATAGTGTGTTTGATTTTCTTTCCCCTTTTTATTAACCATTCTTTCTTTTTTTTAAATATAAAACATCTGAATGAAATATTAAAATTATGGGAAAGCTAAGCTAAAACATGATACATGCAGATACTGCGAGTTATAGTCCACCTCTTTTATTTATGTCTCCAGTGTAAACATTATAATGAATATTAATTTAATAATAATTTTAATATTAAAAATTAGTCCAAAGCTGCCCTTCATTTAAAAAATAATTTCATGTTGTCTCTGCTAAATATAGATATTTTGTTGTACCCGTTAACAAATTTTTTTAATGATGAAAATTAAAAAGTGATTATTTAGTTACTTTCTTCCAAATTTCAGATTTTGAAAAAAATCACCAATGCCCAGGTAGTTAATCCTAGTGCCCTCTTTAGCCCAAGGAAATTTTACTCCCCCCTAAGCAGTCACATCACTCACTTTGAGAATCAATGAAATGTTTATCTATACAACACTTTGGCTAATGACTAGATCTTACCATGAGGAATCCCAAATATGAGTGGCATTGATTTCAGTATAATTTGTTTTTAAAATATACAGAATGGCTTTGCTGTTTGATAATAAATTGCCAATTATTTTTTTTATTTATTCCAGAAACAGAAGAACAACAAAGGACGCGCTTTCAAATAGAGCTAGAGTTTATTCAGTGCTTAGCCAATCCTAATTATTTGAATTGTAAGTTTCAACACCTTAATTTTAATATTGAGTCCTACAGCTGTTTCTATTGTGAAAATACAATTATAAAAACCAACAAACTTTTCATTTAAAACAACATAGAGTTGCATTTTAATTGCGATGTAGCATAAGTCAAACAATAATTTTCAAGTTCTTCAATTTGAGAAAAAAATTTGTGAGTGTAATTAAATAATAGATTTTTAGTTACTTCTAGAGGTTTGAACCAGCTCAAGGGTTTTTTTAAATCCCTTATATTAACTTCGCGGCCATCTCATCATCTCATGGGCTGGGCGGGCGGAAAAAGAAAAGTCGAAAATGACCCACTTCCAGTGATCCGATCGAGCTGAAATTTGGCACACGGACCCGACTCACCTAACAATGCATCGTATCAAAATTTCAGATCGATCGATCGTACCGTAATTAAATTAATGCATTTTTAGTTTATCCTTATATGAGGTATGTAATTCAAATTCACTGTTTGTTATTGTTTGAGTAGACGCGTTGAGGCGGCCCATCGAAGCACCGCAGCGCTTTTGTTTACATTTTACGTGTCACGCTGAGCTCGGTCAAGCGAATCGGTGACCAGACTTTTCCCCTCTCACCCTCCCCCCCCCTCCCCCAGGGTTATGAAGCAAACTTGAGTTAAGACAGATTCAGTCTGTAAGTGTTTGAAAATAATCAATACTGTTAGTTATGTCTCAATATAAGGGATTTATAGTCAAAAACTTTGTTTTTACGGGTTTGTTATATTTATGTAATTTTTTTTCTTGTAACAAAATTTATTTGATGTTTTTAAAATTTCTCATCTTTCCTTTCAGTTCTTGCACAACGAGGTATTTTTAAAGACCAAAACTTCATAAATTATCTTAAATATCTTCAGTATTGGAAAGAGCCCAAGTATGCCAAATTTCTCAAGTAAGTTTTTATTAATTAGAAAATATTTCAATTCTTTGATATGGGAAAGTTTTAAAGTTACAATTACTTTTAAGATTGTCATTTCACAATTTTTTGTGTGCAGATATCCACAATGCCTTCACATGATAGAGTTACTTCAGTATGAACATTTCCGTAAAGAATTAGTCAATGCCCAATGTGCCAAGTTCATTGATGACCAGCAGCTTCTACACTGGCAGCATTATCAAAGAAAACGAAGTGCCATGATGCAGGTAATCCCAGAGTCAGGGACTTTGTTTAATTACACTGGTGTCAGAATATTAGATCTCTGACACCAAATACATTGAACTAAATCCATTTTTATTTATCTCTAAACTATAAAAAAAAACATTACTGTGCTTCAAATAAACTCATGTGAAATTTATTTCCACCAGGAACAAGCAGAGAAGACGCAAGCAGCCAAAGATACAACTAGAGATACAAAACAGATAACGTCCCAGTCTGGAACATAGCGAATTGTAGTTTTGTGTGATTATAAAGTCATGGACCGCAAAAAATTACTTAAATAAATTTAAATTGCATAGATGCACATAGTTTTTGTTGTAAACAGCATGTAGTAGTATTAATTAACATCTTTTTTTCTCTCACTATCAAATAAAATCATTCTGTTGTTATTGAATACCCTGGATAACATTTATAATTTTTTTTAAAGATTATAATTAAATGTGATTCTGTTAAAAGTGCTTACATTAAATATACATAGCTGTCTTCATAAAGATTTGATAATAAGGCATAAATAATTTATATTTTGAATTATTTTTACTGCAATGAATTACACTCAGAACTGTAAAAGTTTTATTGATATTTATTCTGATCGATTGTGGGATTTAATGTGAGATATAAAATTTGATCAACTAACACAAAAGTTCTGAGTCCCCCTGTGTGACTACTTAGTTTAGTGACTAAAAAAATTATTTTCTGCTTTTTCATGCAGATTCTACATTCCTCACTGCAGCTGGGCCTCATTCTTTTAAAAAAGTTTTTTTGTTCATTTTATTTTCTACTTTTACGCGTTAACAAAAAATGTAGTAAAACTTAATTTCATTCATGAAGTCCTGTTAAATGTCCTGTTAGCCAAGTGCATCTAGAGACGAAATTTGTGAGCAAAAATTTGACATTTTCTATAAATATAAACTTACACATTCTTAACTCCTTTCCATATGTGCGCTGATCCACTTAGCAGAAAATTTTTTTATTTTTTTTCACAACACATGGATTGTCTATATAAGACATTCTATGATTTCGCTTGTTCTATCTGGAATGATTTTCTATACACACTACACATATCTTATACACAACACGACTATGCATCACGGGAAGTGTGTCATTTTTTACTTTTGTTTTTCCGTCCGACCGACCGCCTGCGAACCCAAGAGACGACGGTGAAGTTAATATTAGGGATTGAATTAGACAACCCCGTAAAAATAAAGGAAGTTAATATAAGGGATTGAATTAAACAACCCCTGTAAAAACAAAGTTTTTGACTATAAATCCCTTATATATGAGACATAACTAAAAAGTATTTATCATGCTTAAATGCGGCAAACATTTACAGACTGAGATTGCCTTAAATACCCTTTTTTGTAATAACGGAAAAAGTTATGGTCACGGATGGTTGAACTTAACTCAGCGTGACGCGTAAAATGTCAACAAAAGCTTGCCGCTACATATAGAGATAAACTAAAAAATGCATTAATTTAATTACGGTACATTCGATTGATCTGAAAATTTAATAGCTTTATCCTCCCCACAAGCCAAACCTACTGTGAAAACTTTCAGCACTCTAGCTAGTCAGAAAACGTGTTTACGAGCGTTTTGAAAAAGTTGACAACAGAACCGGATGCGTTGGATCCAGAATCCTTCACAAGTTAATAGGATAGGGGCCTCAAAAATTAAAAGAGAATAAAGTAATCAGCTTTGATGCAGTGAGTTATTTTGGTTTGAAAAAGAAAAGAACATGGTAGTAGAAGAAAGAAACACCAAAAAAATACAACACAATTTCATGTCATTAAATAGAAAATCATTTTTATTTTATAAAGCAATAGCTTGAATATCATACAACATATTCTGTACATAAGCAACAAATCTCAATAAGATTAACATTTCATCTCCAATCAGTAAAAAAAAATTTCAATACAACTTCCCAAGCACTAAAGCCCTACTGCAGATTTGTTTGAATGTGCACTCGACTGTTTGATAGAGTACCTCATAATCACAACATGCAGATAATTTAGCCGGCTTGGTATTGGAGCTTTTGTTCTGGTCTCTCTGAGAACCTGGAAATTTAAGAGTTTATGATATTATGAATAACGATTGAAAAAACTATGTCAAATATTTAAGTAAGTTAAAACCAATATTCACATCCTATATAATAAAAGGCAATTTCTGTCCCGTCATCGATAGCGATTGGTCCCTCAGACTCCTACAGCCAATCACTGACGGAGAAAAATTAAATCTCATTTACATATTGAACGACGTTCAAAGCGAGTTATTTTTGGTGCAGTTTTTTTCCAAGAGTTTATTTTGAGCAGTGCTCGTTGGGATTTGTTGTCAAAAACTTTGTTTTTACAGGTTATTTATTATAATTCTGGACAGACTGCTGTGGGGGGGGGGCAGGTAGAGTCTCTGGACAGATGGCAGACAGGGGTGGGTAATGTTGTTATAACTATAATGTATAGTATTTTTGACATGATACACATGTATGGCCGCTCGAGACGGCACGTCTTTTGACAAACTGTCTCTGGAAAGACCACGGTGTGAGGGGTAGGGTCTCTGGACAGACCGCGATGTGGGGGTGGGTCTCAGAACAGACGAGGGTGGGTAATGTTGTGATGTTCTACCATGAACTTCACAGGTCACCCTACACTTATTCCCGTCCTTGGACGGGCTTTGTTGCTAGTTTACTATATTTTTATAAAATAATATTTTTACAATGTAGCCACCCCTCCCAAAAAAAACAAAAAAAAACCCAACAACGAAACAGAAGCATTGAGCAGATTGACAATGTCTGTAAGCATTTACGATTAAATACATCATATAGAATAGGACTGCGATAAAACTTTTAAATCAAATACACACAAAAATTGTGTAATGAAAACCATAAATTTGAGCTTTATTATTAAACTAAAACGACAGTATATACCAACGGTGGCCAAACTGCGGCTCGTGAGTCGCATGCGGCTCTTCAATGTTCCACTTGCATCTCCCGAAAAGTTAACGATATCAAAAATAAATGAGTTATTTTTAAACTTGACCAAAACAAAGAGTTGAAAATAATTTTGCCTTAATCTATATTTTAAAAGTTGAAAGGAGCGATTGGTTTCTTACTAGTTGGTGATGTTACCTATAAAATTTCAGGTTCGGGTTCCGTTAAAAATCCGCATTTCAAAGTATTTAGCATTACTTAAGTCCTATTGAAGTTAGTAACTTATTACAGAAAATTTTTAATCAAATATGGCAAAAATGTGCAGTAAACGAAAATATAAAGAAGAAAATAGATGTATTCCACCAGATTGGGAAGAGGACTTTGCATTTATTGGTAAAGACTGTTAGCCAATTTGCCGTATCTGACTGACACAGCTAGCAAATTACAAAGCTAGCAGTTTTAGGTGAAGCTATGAAAAAAATCATGGAGAGTTTGCATCGCGGTATCTACTCATTCCCCTGAAATCTGAATTTTAAAAAGGCAACCTTGCTGAGTTGAAGTCTGGAATGTGTCAGCAGTAACCACAACTTTCTTCTATTTGCAAAGAAGGTATCACTTGAACTGATGCAAGTTATGCCATCGCTTTGAATATTGCTCATGCTAAACGACCTTATTCTAATAAGGACTTTATTAAGAAGTATATCGAGGAAGCGATATCAATATTAGCTAGTTCAATATTAGATCCCAATAATTCCAAACGTCTGCGACTTAAAATGACAATAAAAATAATTTTACAAAATAAATCGCAAAGGGATTTTTTTGGATTCCCAGTGGGGTTGTGACCAATGTTCCATCTAAGGTTCGCTGGTCCGTGTGCAAAGTTGCACAGCATCCATTTTTATAAATATTTTACAAAATTTGCTGCACAGTAATTCTGAACTGCACGGCCGCGCAGCTTAAAGGGAACATTGGTCGTGACCCATAAGGCTTCACTGCGGCTCTCGACAATTTTTTTTGTTTTTAAAATGGCTCTTAGTAACGACAGGTCTGGCCACCCCTGGTATATACTGTCGTTTTAGTTTAATAATAAACCTCAAATTTATTGTTTTCATCACACAATTTGTTTATGTATTTTGTATATGATTAATTACAGCACATTTTTAAACCCTATGAAAATGATTGCATTGTGCAAATAATTAGGTACTGTTTTGGCTTTTTTTTTCTCTTCAGATTTAATTTATGGCAAATTTTTAACAAATGTGTAACAGCTTACATAGTCTAGAAGTGTTTCCTGTAACTGTCATCTGAGAATAGCAGATTCTGCCAAGTTGAGTAAGTAAAGCTGTGACATCATCACACAAGGGAGGGAAAGCTTCACAAATTGGGAGCAAACTGGGGACTGTTTGTTGAAAAAATGCAACCCACTCATTTTTCTCTAAAACTGAAATTTAAAAGAAAAAAAAGTGTATAGTTTTTTTAAATAAAGAATGATGTGAATCGTTTTTGATTATCATTGAATTTAAATGGCCTTTAAAATCATAATTGTAAAATAAGTTTTTTAATCAAATAATTAATTTAGATCATGCAAAAACTTACCGGAGAGCAAGGTAAACATAACATCTATGCCCAATTTGGCAATATTCATTGACTTTGGTAAATGATACTGTGTACAAAGATGAGCAAGTAGTTGAATACCAAATATCTGAAAAATAGTGTCATAATTTTCAAAGAGACATGCTTTTTTTAAGTCATTAAGTTTAAAAAAGATGCGGTGGATAATATTGAGCAATGCACATATCAAGACTGACTAAGGCACTATTATCAGTGTTATAATGAAAATAAATGGAACACATTGATGCACAAACACTTTCCATATCAAACCAATAATCTAAGTTGTATTGAGGCAGAGTTTAAATAATAAAGGGGGACGAACATTCATGGTAATTTTTTAAAACTTAATTTTTAATTTAAAGACATATGTAGCACTACAACACAAGAGCTCAGATTGGTCTCTTTTCAAGGATGTAAATGCAGCTCACATAAGATTGATGTGTTGAATGGTTAAATAAAACTAAAAGAAAATTTCCACTGACTTGTTTGCTTCTTTGAGGCTGTCCTAACAATTCTGGAATGAAGTCTAGACAGATGTGCATTGATGGTACACCTTTTACAACCAAGGGAATCAACTCGCTGGGATAACCCTGAATAACAAATATTCATTAATATCTATAAGCTATAACTATATACATTTTGACAAGGTTTGTTAATGTAACTCATAGCACTTACATTATTGTTATTATGACCTTAAACTTTAAAGATCTAGTAAGAGGCAAAAACTGATAAGTCATAAAAAGATACAGCATCAAATAAATGTTACTGAAAACAATACTGAGAGTCATGGGGGGCGCCATGAGCAAAATATTGGGTGGGCCAAGTTGGTAACACAAATTTGTTTCATTCGATACCCTTGCTTTAAATAAGTTTTATTTAATAAGTAGATAACACACAGGTAGTGCGGACTATGGTTGTGAATAGTGTTTATTAGAGTAATTTCTATCCTAAGGCTGACACAGTTAAAGCACTAAAGTAAATAACTAAATCAGGAAGCACAGTATACAATTTTATAACAGTCCCTAAGCTATGCCCTACTCTACCACTAAGTTCAGTACACCTCATCAGGCACTGGATCACTCGCTCTCCAGGCGCTGTGTGACTCTCTCTCCCTTGTCTCCCACAGACCTCCCCTTATATTGGTAGTCAGAGGAATGTGGGTGACATTGGAGATCATCCTATGACTCAAGTTGTAAAAACTCGTTCCATTCATGTTTTTCCCTGGCCACTATATAATACTGTTGGCATTCCCCTGTTCCCTTGTCCCGTCTGGATGCACTTAAAATGTCACTCATTGACCACTGCCCCATGACGTCTCCGACCCTGACCGCAATTGTTGGTACTTAAACTTGAGCTTTTGTTCGGCGCTAACGCAACCAGCATTCCAATGGTCAACCCTCCACTCGGCCGGGTGAGGGACTGATGCGATATGGTCTGAGAGAATGGATGGGGCTGGAGTGGGAGACGGGGGTAGTGCCCGGTTTCTGTGGCGGACACGGCCATATAGTAAAATTATTTTGAGCAAAACTGATTTTTTTCAAAATCGCAATGTTATTTAGTACTAAAAAAATTAACAAACTTATAAAAAAGAAGAGTTGTATATTAAACAGTTGCCCTATTGTTGGTTTCAGTTGATTTTTTGGGTGGGCCAAATACATTTTGGCCCATTAGCTCTAAAAATTGGGTGGGCCATGGCCCACCCTGTGGCGCCCCCCATGCTGAGAGTTGATTTCAGTTAATAAATTACAACACAACCTCTTGTAAATTCAAAAAAATTATTCAAAATTGATTCATTTCTGAAGTATCTGTAATCAGTTTCAATTGGTCATTAAACATATGTGGATTGAAACTTATGAGATGATCAGGCTGTCCAATCTATGTGGCAGGTTGCTGAATTAATCAAGTTGCTCAAAAAGAAACAGAATGTTCAGAAAAATGTGCCAGCCAATGACTTTTAGTTGCCTTTACTATTCATGGGCAATCTCATGGCATAAATTGAATCAGATGAGTGAAATAAGGAGAATGAGCAAGTCAAGACACAATATCATCTAATCAATTTCACAGTCCTAAACTGATTGAACTATTGTGTTGTATCTAGTGAGAAAAACACTGAAATTTTGGTTGAGGAATACTTCAAAATAAAATTTATAATTAGAAATATTTAATTATATCTTTTACCAACCTGAAAATGAACAAGTTTGGCCAAGTTTGGGTCTGCTATAAATACTTGGTGGATGTAAGAAAATAAAAGACATCGAATCTCTCTCAAGCTGCATAATTCACCATGCGCTTTGGCCTGAAAGGAATGTATTGCATTTGAACCATGGTAAAGAGACATAATGCAATCAAAAAGTCAATCAGTCTTTCATGCAAAGACAATAAGGATGAAAGTTCACATAATTTCCCTTTCCCTTGCATACACTTTTATCTGGTGACCTAACAAAGTCCTACCTTCTCACTCTCTAAAGGTAAACAGACTTCCAATAGGATCTGGACTATGGCACTTTCTTGTGCAGCCAGCAGAGCAACTTTTAGCTCAAGTCGATCTTTCTCCTTATCTGTGGCTGCGACATCTACAACATGAGAGTTCAGGAAAACACGGCATGCCTGTGTGTATGCAGACAGAATTCGAAGCAGGATTTCTAATATTGGTGCACACCTGAAAACATGCATGATCATTTTAGAATTGGCAGTCATTAAAAAAACTTATTTAGATTAAATACTGTCTGTTTCACACCCAACGTGTCTTTATATGACGACTCTTAACATTAAACAATGATAATTCTTTCCTTGATTTGTCATTTAATTGTTTAAATTAAACATGTGATGTTGATTAGTCTGTCATGCATCCTGAGAAAAGATATATAAAATTGACCTAAATATCCTGTCATCACATCGTAAGACAACCAGGGGGTCAATCACCAGATCCTGTTCAGTGAACTGTGAAGAGCTCTGAAATGCTGACTTCCTTGTAGGTTGCAGGGCGTTCACTGTATCAAGACGAAGCCTTTTTTTTGAAAGGGAAGAAGAGATATAAAAACAACTTTTTTACTAAAGTGTTTCCTTGTTTACTAAGTAAATTAATAGAAATTTGTATTAAACAGGTGATCTAATGAGTTAGTGGGATAGGAGAAGAACTCATTTTTAGAATGATAATATTGGGCTTAACTTTTGAAACATAGCTCACAAGCTTTAAATAACAAAGGTCTTTCGGAATACTAAAATACTACAAGTACAGTCATTTTGTAATACACAAGCAAATAGTGCACTAGATCTTATACAAACTGTTTCATCACTAAAGAGCAAATAAATTTTCAATAGTTTGAAGCACTTCCTAACATTACTAACAAACAATTAACAGAATGGAAATAATTTTATTGACTGGTAAAAATTGTTAAGGACTACATTCTAGCTGTGCGATAGAAATAGTAAGAGCAAGATATGTGAAGACTTGAATAAAAATACAATCAAAAGAATGTTTAAGTTTAAAGATTGATCGGAAGATAAAGAAACAAAAATCAAAGAGAATAAAAACAGAAAAGAAAAAAGTGTTGAGAATAAACAAAAAACTAATGTGTTTATGATGAAAAATAGTTAGAATTAAAATGTTTTAAAAAAATAGATTTAACTATATATTTATGTCTAAGAACACTTCTTCAAACAAAGATGATGATAGTTTGACAATAGAAAAATGTTAAAGTCAAAGTTACTAGCTTCATCATTTTAAAACAATTCTTTTTTTTGTGTTGAATGGTGATTAGTTAATGACTGACTACCAGCACAAACCAATCAAACCTACCTGTGATGACAATACCAAAAATATTGCATTCATTACAACACCAGTCTTTACATTGTCTTTATAATGGGAGTGTATAAATTCAACTCTTACTTTCGTGGTGTGAAGCCAAGAAGTTTAACCCATGGGATGTATAAATTCAACTCTTACTTTCGTGGTGTGAAGCCATGAAATTTAACCCATGGGATGTATAAATTCAACTCTTACTTTCGTGATGTGAAGCCATAAAGTTTGACCCATGGGGTTTATAAATTCAACTCTTACTTTCGTGGTGTGAAGCCATGAAGTTTAAACCACAGTTTTTTGGTCAGATCCAGCAGTCTCCTTGGGGTGCCATCTTGCAGAAGGTTGGTGATGCCTCCAACAATGACATCCTGACATACTCTCAGTGTTGTGGTGTCTCCACAGTGAAGTAAGTCCTCTAACAGTTTTATAGCTTGGGAAGGCTGACTCTGAGCATTGGACATGGCTAGCAAGGAAAAACAACATTTTTTAACCAACGACACAGTAAGAAGTGAGTGTCGGTTGAATCCAATGTTAAAAGTGTCACCTATAAAGCAATTAACAAAGTAAACTTTAAATCTCCATACAGCCAACACATGGACAGAAAAGTCCAGTAATTTTTATGTTTACTCAGTAAAATTAAGATGGAAACTATGTTAAGGCAATGTCATCAGCTACTTTGTGCTGTGAGTTTTCCACTTACTATGTCTCTGATGACCCGACAAAGACCTTATTATGATAAAACAGACCTACCCTCTTTGATCATTTCTGGCTTGATGTTGACTGGAACGCGTCTCTTCTTGACAAGAGTCTTGTCTCTGGACATCAATCCCACATGGGCATCCAGCCAGTCTTCAACAAGGCACAAGTGTGGGAAGTGGGTGTTGAGCAACCTGCAGGGGATCAGTACATTTACACTTAGCACATTTGATGGACTGGTCACATAATGGACCATCTCCAGTACATTTACACTTAGCACATTTGATGGAGTGATCACATCATGGACCATCTCCAGTACATTTACACTTACCACATTTGATAGAGTGATCACATACTGGACCATCTCCAGTAGATTTACAATTAGCACATTTGATAGAGTGATCACATCATGGACCATCTCCAGTACAATTACACTTAGCACATTTGATGGAGTGATCACATCATGGACCATCTCCAGTACATTTACACTTAGCACATTTGATAGAGTGATCACATACTGGACCATCCAGTACATTTACTAAGCACAGATCACATTCCAATTATAAATTTCTAAATAGATCATAGACAGTGTTGGAAAATGACATTTGGAAAATCCGCACAATCTATGTTGTTTGAAGACCCACAGACATAATGTCAATCATTTAAAAAGGTAGATGGGAAGTTCAGCTGCTCAGATTATCTGTAGGGAAGCAAATATAGAGTATACTGATAGAACAAAGAGGTAGAAGGTTAACAGACTGACAGAGACTGAGATGGTTGAGAAAGACCTACAGCTGCTGGGATCGGAGCATGGAGTTGAAAGGCACCTTCTTTGCATATCAGGATACAAAAAATTATCACTTAACAAATTATTTGTTATTTAAAATTTCTCATGCACTTTTATTTTTCTTGTCATAAGAGTCTTCTAAAAATGAGCTTACCTGATCATAGGAGGGAAGGCATTTTGAGTTATTATGGTGCTTACCTGATCATAGGAGGGAAGTCATTTTGACAGTTATTATGGTGCTTACCTGATCATAGGAGGGAAGACATTTTGACAGTTATTATGGTGCTTACCTGATCATAGGAGGGAAGTCATTTTGACAGTTATTATGGTGCTTACCTGATCATAGGAGGGAAGACATTTTGACAGTTATTATGGTGCTTACCTGATCATAGGAGGGAAGATCATTTTGACAGTTACTATGGTGCTTACCTGATCATAGGAGGGAAGTCATTTTGACAGTTACTATGGTGCTTACCTGATCATAGGAGGGAAGTCATTTTGACAGTTATTATGGTGCTTACCTGATCATAGGAGGGAAGACATTTTGACAGTTACTATGGTGCTTACCTGATCATAGGAGGGAAGTCATTTTGACAGTTACTATGGTGCTTACCTGATCATAGGAGGGAAGTCATTTTGACAGTTATTATGGTGCTTACCTGATCATAGGAGGGAAGACATTTTGACAGTTATTATGATGTTTGAGCGCCTCCTGGACCAGGTAACTGATGGGAATCTGTGACATCACTGTGTCACTGTACAGGGAAAGTTTGGTCACATCTGAAGTACACGTCTAAATGTTAGTGCCAAAAAAGACTGTGCCAAGTTTTCAAATCTTTCAAGCAAACTTTCATCCCAACTACATTCATGTTGGGGGTGTTGTATGGGGTCCTTTACGCAGCCCAATAGCCTTAATTCGGATTTCTCTTAATCTAGCTATAATTCTGCATCATCAAAATTTTAAATGTTTTAATTAAGATCAGACAGCATGTTTTTATTTATTTTAAGTTCAAAACACCACATCACATAATTTTAATTTACTTAGCAAAAATGAAATGAAAGAGAATGTGAATAATATTTGTAAAAGTTCTTTACACATCAGAAAAAGTTTGGAAATTTATTTTTTCAATACTTTTGACAAAAACTAAATAGCGTGCTTGGTTTGGCCTGAATGTTGCGGTTACCTCACACATTGCAACCGACGTGTTTGTTGTAATTACATTGTTTGAGCATATGTGTTGTGAGGTGAACCCGGAGTGGCTATATATATGGCTATATATGTATATATATATATATATATATGGCTATATATGTGTGTGTGTGTGTGTGTATATATATATATATATATATATATATATATATATATATATATATATATATATGGCTATATATGTATATAAAGCAAATGCCATTAAAGTAATTTGTTACACAGACCACAGACTGATGTTTTGATCTGCGGTGTTAAATCACAGTTGAGTTGTACTATTACCTACATGACTAAATTATAAAACCAAGAGAATACATATTTATAATTCTTTTACGCATAAAACTGACATATTGTTTTCAAATAATAGGATCCATCTTAACAATCTGCTGTGTGCTTATCTTTTTGAAATCACCAAGTGGTTTGCATTCTAGCATTTAATTAAAATGTGCCTGCAATTATTGTACGAATTTTAAACAATTTAGATGACCATATCCTGAAAATATCAGTTTTGGGATCAGTTACTTTTTAAAAAATAATTCTATTTTAGCAAAATACAAAATATTCATAAAATAATATAAAAGCCCAGGTCACTCTGTAACGCTAAGGGAAATAATCAGCATTTTTTTTAAAATTGGAAAATATAGACATCGTATATATATTTACCCTCAATTATCCTGCTGTAACGCTGAGGGACATCACTTTGCTTTTTTTTTAATATATAGACTTAAAAATCATAATCATTTTGGTTTCCAGATTAACATTAAACACCCTCCACACTATTATTAATTGAACAATTTCATGCGGACGTTCGAAAAGAATTATATTTTGGTGAAGCAATTTGGTGCGCTGCTTTCTAAAATTTCTCGCCGTAAAAAGATATTATATGACGTCATTGTTTTAGCTCATATTTTAATTTTGGAAAAAGGAACGATGTAAAAAGATGATTTGAGGATTGTTAATTATAAAATACTTTGTGTACATTTCAGGAATATTTGGTATTTATCATACAAAGATAAGTTACTTGGGCTTTTGAAAAAGTTGGTGCCGCCGGCGCCACAGCACAACCTAGTAAAATCATAATAATTTTGGTTTCGAGATTAACAGAGCATGTGGTGTTTCTCGCCATAAAATAGTAAATGATGTCATTGTTTGAGCTCATATTATAGTTTTGGAAAAGGGATATATATAGAAAATTTTTGAAAAATAAATCATTCTAATGAACTAAAATTTAATTATTCAAACTTTTTTTGAACTCATTCACATACCAATTTTTGGTTGTCGGACACACTGATTCGAACGCTTGCAATAACATTCACGTAAGTTACTTGGGCTTTTGAAAAAAGTGGGCGCCCCAGAATAACCTAGTATCAAATAAAAGATGCTCTAGCTTATATTTCAATAAGTCATTTAGTAAAAATACCAGACATTGTGTATAAAAACTGAACAGGCTATTTGATCACCTATGAGTTTCTTGTAAGTGTGATACAAATCCTCATATAAAAGTAAATAATACAGGATCAGCAGTTGTGGACAGAGAAGGTTTTCCTGAATTTCAGGGTTGGCAGACGCAGGTTTGGAAGCCGGGAGTTTTTCTTTCGTCCCAACAGCATTCTTTTTCTTTATGTCAAAAAGGGCCAGTATCTCGGCCTCTGAGATGGGCTCGTTGGTGTGATCAGGTTTCGGTGTCTTGGGGATGACTGAGTTCACATAGGACTCGATCAGCTGTGGGAGCAGGGGATGCAAAGGAAAACAGCTGCTGCAAATCTGGCGGTAAACCCATTTCTGAAACATTCAAATCAAAGAGATCATTGAGCCAGACACAGAGCCTATTCTACATCTTTAAACTTACACCCTCCAAAACATAAAGTTGTATTATTTAATATATGGAGCAAGGTTAGCAAAATTAACAGTTCAAATAATACTTATTGATTGTTACATACTCGTCCTTTGAAATATGATAACAGTATAACAACATAAAGAGTTTGAAGAAAGCTAACATTAGGTTATACTTATTGCTTCGTTGTAAAGATGCAATGAGGCATTTAATTATTTGTAGAACATGACAATAAATTTCACAAAGGATTAGGACAGGTCGAAACCCATCTATGTATAATCTTCAGATGAAATGCTGGATGAGGCTGACCAGTGAAATCATAAGTCGGGCTAGCTCAATCCAAACAAGATAAAGCACCATAATAAATATTATTAAAATAGCGGAACAGACCGCCCAATTTGCTTTCCCCCATGACCGTCGTAGGGGGTTCTAATGTTTCCATTAGAGCTTTCTCTGGGCTTGGTAGACCTGGCGGCACCCTTCTCCTCTCCAAGTCAGTGTTGGATTTTTTTTAGCAATAGTGGCTTAACGTGGGCTAGTTCCCATGACCTCAAGCTTTGTGAAGCTTGTGAGACGAACGCACTATAGACTTCGCTATCCAGCCGCCGACTTTGTTTTAGATTAGTCTAAATTACAAGTAACATATAAGATGTGCATGGAAAACATTTCCAAATACATTGTATAAAAATACATAAAAAAGTGGAATTTAGCCTTACCCTGATAGAAACTTTATGCTTGGAGAAAACTCTACTTTTTAGCAGTTGTAAGATACTGTGTACAGGGAGATAACCTGTAGACTTGGCATCCAGATTGGGAGTTACTGGGATTTTGACAGCATGAGCTGCTACAACCTTTAAGTTGGAAATGGAAATCAATGAAATGCTACATACAAGATGGTAATAATAAAAAAATATATTTTAAAACTGTTCCATATAAAGAACACTTCCAAATTTCTAGACTACAAAGCGTCATTACTTAGATTCTCAGTATGTCACCATGTGGATTTAACAGGTTTTCTTATTATTAAGAAACATCTATTTTTAATCTTAATTTTTGTTTTTTTGGTTGCAAACTAACCATGATAACTTTAAGGGATTAATACTGCAAAAGCTTGAATATTAAAACTATTCTGTTAATACTTTTAAAGCAGTTACTTAAAAAAAGTAATGGGGGTGAGACTGCAATCAGGTTTTTAAAAAGGTAAATGCATAAAATAAAAACAGGGTATTAGTAGGCCTGACAGGACGTTACGTCCTGTCAGGCCTACTAATACCCTGTTTTTATTTTATGCATTTACCTTTTTAAAAACCTGATTGTTACGTCCTGTCAGGCCTACTAATACCCTGTTTTTATTTTATGCATTTACCTACTTAAAAAACCCCACTAATTTTAAAGGTCTGTACCTGTTCTGTAAATAGTTCCATGGTAAAAATCTGTCTGATTTTTACAAGTGCACTTGTCTTTACAGTTATCTGTTTGAAACAATAAAAATTTGAATTGAAAAGTCTAATCATCAAACTATATAACTAAATCTAACTCCATAACTAAATCTAACTCCATAAAGCACTTTAGAAAAAATGTTCATAAAAATTTAATTCAACATTTCATGTAAATTTATTTTAAAAAATTTTTTAAAGAGAAAATTAAATTCTGCATCATTTTTTTCCCTTTCAGAAATCTAAGGTCTCTTGTAAATTGTACTTTTAATGTAAGATATATATTTTAAATCAACTCTAGCTTGTTATTTTAAAAACTCTTGCAGTGAAAGTGACAACTTACTTTCATTCCCAATGTATTACACACAAGGTCAGTAATAGCTTGCATCTGGTTATTATGGAAATTCAAGGCAAGAAGAAACAACATTTCACCTGGACTGTCAGTTTTTGATGAATACCTGAAGATACATTTTTTGATATTGTTAAAAGGTCCTAACCTACTCACATGTTTTAATGCATGAAAACAGCATTAGATTAAAGCAAAAATCTTTCACAAGCCAACCCAAATAATTATAGATGTAATAAAAATAAATCAGTACTGAGAAACTAACAGATATAACTAAATAAATAGTTTTATGCATTGTCAGGAGGAAATTTGTATGTTTCTTTTTTGTTTTTAAAAAAAGATTTATGAATAGTTTAAAACATTTTTGCTAGCAGTCTCTAAAACATTAAATTTCAGACCTATAATGGCACCGCTATTTATAGCAATTAATGCCAACATAATTAGAAAGCTTCTCCTTTTTCATTATTATTCACTATGACCACTAAATAAATAAAAGGGATTTTATGATGTTTCAAAATATATAGAATTTTTAATATGATTACTTATCAAACTGTGACTCTGATTGCATTAGCCATCGTAACCAATTCACAGTCTGCTGCTCATCATCAATAGATCTGCAGATATAAAAAGTTTTTAAACTCTTATTTAATGAATCAAATAGTTGGCAGCTGAAAACCTTAGAAACATGATTCCATTCTCTTGAAAATAAATAAAAGTTCTAGGGTGAATTGTTGATTGACAATCACTGTCCTGTCAGCAAACTGTTTTACTAACAAAAAGTTTTCTAAATTTTGTAATATTTTTACCTGAGCAGGTTGGGACTAGCTATGAGGGTGCAAATGCCTAATGATATGAAATGTGCACCAGCGCTAGAAAGTACGGGGCGAGAAATAACCAGTCTGAGTAAACAGCCTGTCTCTTCATCGCTGTATCTAAAATAAAATAATAAATAAAAAGAGAATTTAACATAAATTGACATCTGTAACAAGCCTTTTTAAATGAAGTAGCAAAATCCTTTTAGAAATATGTGTCTTCATAACAAAAATTATCAAACACTTGTAACAGGTGTGTAGCCAGACGGCTTAAATTGTTGTCATGTATAATATAAAAAAAACATTTACTAAAGAGTTTCAGATCATTGGAGTATCAATTTCCAATTCCCTTCACTCACTTCATTGTTGCTATTCCCTTTAAAGCATTGTAAAGTCGGATCAAAGAACTTGCTTCTACTGTCTTTGAATCTTCCATGGTCTGTCCTTTAACAGGTGTAAGGCTAATCAGCTGCTGTAGCAAGAAGCGTCGCAAGAGATCCAGCATTGAGGGGCCAATATCAGGTCTTCTCTAAAATGATGCAATATCAGTTTAAAGATATAGTGAAATATCATTTATTCCCAGATAAGCTTCTAGGGTATGTCCCCATTCTTAATTTTCAATGTGTGTGCTATTTCATTAAACATATGAACCAATATTTAATATATAATCAGTTATTGCTAATTGAAACGAATAAAAATTGATTTATTTCTGTTGACAAGAAAATATTTACAAGTATGATTTTGAACAACTCATTTGAATTTAACAGCTATCAATGTTCTGATATAATTTTTTTGCCTCTTTCAATCTTGTCTAATACAGCAAGTATTACTTGTGGTTTAACTGCTTATAAATAACCTTTTGTCCTGCTTTCACAAAACTTGAGATCCAGTTTCGGATTCCAACATCACTGCCAAGTAATAAACTGGTGAAATATGGAACAATGTCACTGCCACCAACTCCGTCATCCCCAGGATTCTCTGGCTGCTGTATTGACACAGCTACAGCAAACCCAGGCATGTTGCAGTATTCAGCCTGGTTTAATTGAATAACAACAACCAAATTCTGAAATATTCTTGTGGAAGTTTATTATCTCATAATGGATTCTTTACACCACTGAGTTCAAAATTCATAGATACTGAATCCCATATTTAACAATATAATTTTTAACACCTCCATCATTTATAATAATTACACTTTTGACACTGGCCCTTGAACTATTATGTCATGTAAACCAAGGAACACAATCCCAGGTTATTAACATTAGTTTTACAACATGTTATCATTTTTTGTAAAATAAACTAACCACATAAATAATTATTTACTGACAAGTTGCATTTAGAGTTAAAATGAAGAAAAAAAAAGATAACATTTACTCTCCCTTACACAATAATTTCTGACAGTTAGAGCCGCATTGGGGTTGATACGACACAACATTCGCAACAGTTCAAGTCTTCTCATTCCACCAGGTGAATCTTCTTCCTGTTTTTCCCCCCTTGCTATCAGACTGTCACAAACTAGGAGAAGAAGTTTAATTCACTTTTAAAAGTATATGAAAATTTAATCCAAGAAATTTAAAGTTAAAGTCATCATTTATTTAATCTCTTTTGAAATATTTTTATTACTTTTGTAAACAATTTCATATCAAACAGAAAGTTATAAACATACAAATCAATTTTAAAAATATATCTTTTCAAATAGAATATTTTTTTTAATAAATACAAAAAGGTTTCAATTGACTTTCTAGTAAGAATTTGTTTTAAAATACAGCTAATAAATTAGACAACCTTCAAGAAATGTTTCTGTATTGTTTGCAACTAGTTGACAGACAAGTGTTGGTCCATTGCTTACACATAACAGTGCTTCTGCCATATCAAGGATGTTTAAAAGATTTGGCAGCTCTGCAGAAAACAAATATACGTACAGTTCAGCATCTCCATATAAACCCCCTCAAAAAATGGAGAAATAAGATATAAAGGATAATTAATTTTTTGAAAGGATACACAGGTTGTTGTTTTTTAAATTGCTAAATACAATTCAAGATGTTCAATGTTTACATTTTCATAACCTTTAAGCAGGGGTCACCAAACTTTTTAATGGCGGGCCGGATGGCTGACAAGGATAAGAAATTTAGTCAGTCTAGTAGAAAGATTTTACAGTAAAAATGGGGTATATGGAAGTTGTAATAGGAATTGTGTGAACAAACTTTAATCATGGTTTACCACTCAAAGAAGTTAAGACTGAACAAAGTTATTGTTTTACAAATGGTCAAAACAAAAATATTATGATTTTCTACACAGTTCCCACATTTATAACTTAAGGTGCCGTTAACTTGCACTGTATGATACCGTGTAAGTTAGTAAAAAAATAAATTGCACGGTATGGTCCCGTGTAAGTTAGTAAAAAAATAACTTGCACGGTACGGTAATGTTTTAATGTAAAAAATAGACAACTAAACCTAACCCTGACCCTAAAACTAATAAATCTAATTTAATAGTAATTATAATAAGAATTTTAAATTGATTTCAATATATTTGTTTTTCTATTTTAATGTAAAAAATAGGACAACTAACTCTAACCCTGACCCTAAAAGTAAAAGATCTAATTTAATCGTAATTATAAGAATTTAAGAATTGTAAAAAAAAGACAAAATATTAGTCTCAACCGAAAATCGAACCCACGGCTGTTCTTCTACATTCCGTTCACCAGTCAAACTCTCAATCATGAGACCACGGAAGTTCGGTACTTTTGGTGAATTTTTAAAAAGTTATAAATAACTCACTACAAAACCGTCATTGCGCATGTGCAAATACCGTGTAACTTAGAAAAATAATAACTTACACGGTATGATACCGTGCAAATTAGAAAAAAAATAACTTACATGGTATAATATCGTGCAAGTTAACACTACGATAATTTAAGTAGGCAGACCAGCTTAACAATTCAGGGAAAAATTTAAAATGACAAAATAGGCTTCCAATTTCTGGTTGATCAAAGTAAAATTTAATCCACTATTACATACTTTAAAACTTTATTTTAAAACATAATAAATGACTACTAGGTACAAAATTAGTCTTTTAATTCAATGTAAAGCTGTGCAGAAGCATGTGACCTTTTAGGGACCTTACAACTCATAAAGATGTTTGAAACCTGTAAAAAATCATTACTAAACCAAACAGGTTGGCTTTTAAGCATTTGTCTCTATTATATAAGCAAACGAAAATTATTCTAAAAAACATTAATATGAGCTTACCTGCCATAGAAATGCATAGCGCGTCTAGGATTTCCTCTGTGTAAACTGAACATTCAAACAAATCTGACTGTTTAGTATAGTTCCCTGCTTTCTGGTCTTTCAACTAATAAAGACAATAAATATTTGAATTATTTTTTTTTATGACCTTATATTTCATCTTCCATTAGTAATGGTACTTTTTAGGACTGTAGTACAATTTTATTGTATATAATGCCATCCCATTCTCACAATGGTCAAAGGTGAGAAAAGAAAATGAGAATTTTTTTTTAAAGTCAATATATGTACAGTAATACCTTAAGATACAAAAGCCCTATATTACAAAATACTCATCTTATGAAACAAGATTCCATGTTATTTTATGCTCTATAATACGAAAAATAATTTAATTTATACTGTAATATAAAACGAGGTTGCCTTGCCGAAGTTAAATAACTTGTTTTTTTAAGTTTAGAATTTTTAAAATAGAAAATTAGAAGGGGGGGGGGTAGATAATTAAATTAAGTTTCTCGTAAAAATCAGTTAAAGCTTATTGTTAAATAAGTTATAATACAAAACAAGGACTTGGTGCCTATGTTTATAAATCTTGAAATCTTAAAAACAGTATAATTTATCATCATTAAATGATTACAAAATTAATTAATGCTTGTAAGGACCTTAGTGCTGAAAAATGCCTTGAGAAAATGTACAAATAACTATACAAAAAAAATACTAGTTTTATTTATTTAAATTAACATTAAATAATTACTGTAATGTACGCGTTCTAAAGCCGACCTTTTTTTGGACAAAATCTAGGGGGAAAAGTTGGGGGGTTGGCTTATGAGTGGGTCATAGGTGATTTATGCATGAATATTGAATATCGGTGTTGTTATTGTAAATCATCAAGGTCCTTTTCTACATTCTACAAGATTCGACTGCTCTACCAGAAGCTATAATATATTATTAAACATCTGCACTTACCTTATTTAATCAATTTTTGTGAATGTTTTAATAATTTTTTTTTAAATTTTGTTTTCAAGAACGAATTTTAATGCACGCGCTTTCGCCACTGTTTACCAAATATTTTTTTTTAAATACCGGAAAATCTTGTCTAACAAAGTGCACAAAGACAAAGATAGGCAGTACAAAGTAAACAATCATAATGAGCGATTTAGCTTGTAGTTTTAAAAAAATGTGTACCAATTTGTTTAACCTGTCATTTTATTATTGGGGGGTCGTCTTGCGAGCAGGTTATACACTTTTCTCTACCAAAAGAGGAGGGTTGGCTTATGAATGAACGGGCTATAGAACGAGCATATACGGTAATGCTGTAAGAATGGGAAAAATTTCCAATTTATTATTATTCAGAAACGCATATTAAAATTACGTTTCTCAGTTATCTACTTAAATTAAAATTAACTTTATTTACTGCCTAATAAAAAATAATTCAAGTGTCTCTGGTTAAAGTAGGAAGTCATTCTTGGATACACAAGCAAAATTAATGTTTTGGATGAAATTTACGTAGGAGTCATGGCAGTGTGATTTCCATTGGGAAATATAGTAATATAGCGATCTAAGTGCCATTGCTTTTGTAGATAAATTTAACTAAGAGTTAAGATTTAGAATTAGGTTAAGTTGTCTCTTTTATTTAAACATAATGAAAACAAAGATGCCGTAAAAAAATATACCATATATTCATTGATGGACTGTAATGTTCTCTTTGCAATTACGAAGGAAATTTTTACCTCTGAAGATATAAATAACAACTGACTGAGAAGGAGTCGAATTCTTTGAGCGGGGTCATTCTCACTTCTTTCAAACTCCAAGGCAATACCATGAGTTAATTGAGAGACCAGTACACTTTCTGTCATATTTCCACCAAGCTTGGCTCTAGAAAAGAAAACGAAAAAATTGACAATTAATACTTTGTAATGAAATTTTGTTTAAATTTGAAAGGGAATTTTAAAAATCATACTACAAAATAAAAAATTTTAACAGAAATTCAGCTGGCACAGTATATTGTTTACTTTTTTTAAAAAAAAATACATGCATACTTACTCATCATAGAAAATTAATTTATATAGTTTAGTGATTAGGTATTCTGTTTACTTTAAACTAATTTAATACTCATCATCTATGAAGTGAAGTATAAATCGAATGACTCAGAACATTGAACAAATAAAAGTTACACGTAAAATGACTATGAATATTCACTCCAAAGTCCAAACCTCTAGTCTCTATGGCAATGAGACTATTTTTATGCAGCTTTCAGTAAATACAGCATTCGACGTCCAGATGTATTCTAGATTTTATTTATTATTTTTTTAGTCTAAATCCTGTTTCAAAGCTGACAGTTCTCAATTATTTAACAATGTACCTCTCGGCTATAAAGTTACTTTAAACTATATGAGTCCTGAAGTTGTTGTGCTTGGCTTATAGTATAGGTCCTCAAATTATATAAATATTAAAGATATAACACTTCCCAGTGACTCTAAAATTGAGGTTTCCAACAAAATAAAATTGTGTGTGTCTTCTAACCTCAATTTTGATTTAACAATAGCTCAATTATGCAGCAGAGGGGTACATTTTTATTTTAAATAATTGAGAACTGTCAATTTTGAAACAGAAAGTAGACTAAAAAATAATAAATAAAATCTAGAATAATCCCGGACGTGAAATGCCGTATTTACCTAGCTTGCTAATTAACTTTAAACTGCTCTTTCTCGTTTACGAACTCTGACTCTTACCTTAATTGTTGTTCTTTCTTTACATCTTGCTCCAGGGCGTGAAAATCAATTGATAACATGTCAACTATACTATTGACAACCTGGAGTCGCGAAAGAATGGCTAAAACTTTTTTTCTTACAGTTTTTCCATTCTCACTTGCATCGAGGGGAGCACACAGTGCCATCCTGACTAGCCCTGGTAAAACTGGCCGCAAATCTTCATCTTCAGCTGCAACCAAAGCATCAGTGTCCATAGTTTGCATTGCTTTGAAAATGTGAGGTTTTACTGGCAATGAATTCCTCGACATTTTTAAAAATTAAAGTGGAAACTTGATCTGCTAATAAATTAAATTAGGCATTCGCTTTTACCCCTTCAACGAACAAAATACCCAAGATCAAGAGTGCCAAAACTCAACCCAATCAAAGAAACTAACATTATGGGGTTAGGCTATTTATCGAGATGACTATATGACGAAAACAAAATCGAGACGATAGTCGACTATAGAGATAGACAAGTTGATTTTTCTTTAACTTTAACAAACGAAAGTCACTATACTAAAACATACAATTGGTCAATAATTATATGAAGAAACCCATTCACAGTTGTATATATTTTAAATTTTAACTGGGAATATTTGGCCTCGTTTTACGGATGTAACTATACTTTCAAAATATTTTTGAAGCAAAATACTGAAATTAAACAAAGACAATACATTTTTTAAAGTGTTAAGTTAAGGGGGAGAAATGTGTGTGTGTGCGTGTGTAAATTATTTTTAAAATTAATACGAAGTTATAAATTTTACTAATTACTGGCTCTATGGCCTATAAAATCTAATGTGATCTTTTAACATTTTATGTACATGTACTTATAAAAACTGCTCTGAGAGTATTATATGAAACTGGTCTAACAAAATTGTTGTTTAGCTTGTTTTTCAAGATTTTCTAAAATCTGTCAAAGTTTTTAAAAATTAAATATTAGGTGAATGATTTCATTGGTCTTTCTTCGAAAGCGACTTTAAATTTTAAAGCTTTTTAATTCTATTAAATTTAACATTTTGTTAATATATTTTATGTTAGGAAACTTTGAATAATAATTAGTATGAGTGGTTAAAAAATTAATTTACTTTTTTAAAGGCTTAAAAAATATAACATTGCTTGTTTATTACATTTTTTCAAGATACCTAGTAAATTTACTGTTCAATTAATTTTAAAATACCGACATACTCTTTCAAGAAGATTACACACAAAAAAATGGAAGCAAATATCACTACTTTTTAAATGTTAAGTTCTAATTATGTAGTATATTCAATTAATATTAAAATTGTAGCTGATTTTTTAAATTAAGAAATAAACATATTAAACATTTTTTCAATGGTAAAAAGAGCGAAGTTATTGCAGTTTATAAGTTTACAGTTGTTCAAGTTGTATCAATTTCAATTTTTCTTCTCTCTTGATATAAAGAGTTACATTAATTTAGCCTAAAAAGTACTAAAAACACCCTCAAGCATTGACAGCTAAAATTGAAAGTTGTACAACATTTATTCCCTGAAAATGTCAAAAGAGGAAGCACCCGATATAAAAAAGAAGCGTCTTCTTAAATCAGAGGTATTATCTTCAAACGTTTTGGGAATAAGTGAAGCCAAGAAACACAAACCCGATGCTTCGTTAATAAAGGTATGCGGCGGATTGTGGCACTACTACCGTTACTAGTTACTACGTCTACTACTTACTACTACTGCATAACTACTCACTACTTAACTTTACAGACCACACTGATAATAAATCATACTACAAAGTATCTTATGACTGGTTTATTAGTTTAAATTTATATTATTTTTTAATTTAAATATTGTATAAAATTTAATAAAGTTAAAGTTAAAGTTATATTCAATTTAATTATTTATCAAATTTATCATTTGCAGAGTTTTCCACAATTTCAATTAAACTTAAACTGAACAATCTCTTAATTCACTACCTTCCATTCATTCATGATTCATTCATCATTATGAAAGTAAAAATATGATGGGCGCCGGACTAAGATGGAAATAAAAAAAATGACATTGACATGCAT
Organism: Ampullaceana balthica; assembly: GCA_944989445.1. Lineage (NCBI taxonomy): Eukaryota > Metazoa > Mollusca > Gastropoda > Lymnaeidae > Ampullaceana > Ampullaceana balthica. Next base: position 320,750 of record CALYLW010000573.1, read on the forward strand.
GAATCCTGAGTTATTACAGTAATACCTAGGAACCTGTGACCTACCGGTACATAATAATAATACCCCCCCACCACCAACACTGTTGAGCCAAACTAAGGAGTAAACAGTGATGTTAAAGAATTTTGTAAAAGTATTTGATTCATTTTCATTTGTCAACTCTCCAGAATTATATTTTAATTGAAATTTAATTCTTTGTTTTTAGATTTGACATACCAAAAGATGAACTCATGGTAATCTCTAAAACTGATACATTGAAGTTACAGTTAAGCGGTCCAGATTAAAAAGGACCAGTTCTCATCTTATAAATCACAACTTCGTGGACCTCCTTCCTACATGCACACTTCCCTTAAATGTGTGGCGTTGTTAAAGATGACTTCGGGGGAAAAATTGGACTTAATATAACTGACAAGAGAGGGGGGGGGCTGCGCATGTCTTGAGACCAACAAAGCGTCTTGCGTTCACTCACGTTGTTCTCATTTCTTAGTGCTGCTGTTTGTGTCTGTTCTTTCCCCCCTTTCTTTGCACTATCTATGAGCAAGTCTGCGGCGTATGCTATGAGGCGGGTCGTATCTAGTTGAATATATTCTAAGGATTATTGATTTCATCCATTAAAAATCATCCCCTACAGTCTATAGTGCATCACTAATAACTAATGGCCAATATGTCTTAGCTCAATGAGATATGTGTATAATGCAGAGAAAGATTGAGTAAAAAAGATATGCATTTTGAATTTCTTCAATAATTTGCTACTCAATGAAACTTCATATACATCAAAGAATGTCTACATTCAAGGTTGATTGAAAGTGTAAAAAATGTACCAACCATGGGAATGTAGATATAGATGCTCACTATAGTCTCTCTTGTTTAACCTTAAAATTTTATTTTAAGAAATAACAGATAAAAAGGCATTATTCCGATGTAGGCTTTTACATTTATTGGTTCTAATCTGCAGGCTCAGGAAACTCGGAATATTGCCTCCGAAGAAGATGAAGCAATGGAAAGAGACCCTCTAATAGATCTCAATTTGTTTCAAGCATCCTGCAATTTTCTTAAAAGTGCTATACGGGATGTGAAGATTCTAAAGGCCAGTAAAACAGAAGTAAGTTGTTTCTTTTTCAAAAAATATTTGTTAGCTTTTTGAATGCAAATTTTATAGCTCTTTTTAAAATTAAAGGAGATTGCAATATTCTGAAAAAATAATAGTAAGGCTAAGTAGGACTATGATGAATCAAATTATTTTGTTCTGAGGGTTAACCTCCTTTGCATTAGCTTTAAACAAAATTTAGAATAAGATATTTTTTATATTTGTTGTATCTGTATTATATTAACTCAATTACACTACTCAGGCTACTGCAGAAATAAATTCCATACGCACAGATGCCACCATTCACTTCATACATATGAAGAAATTGAACAGGTTGGCTCATTTCCGGTGTCGGAAGGTCAGAGAGAATACAAATGAGGTTTGTTATAAGAAATTTAATGCTTTCATATTTAAAAAAAATATCTCTCAGTGGCTCAATGTTTTTTTTAAAAACTTTAGTAGCATATTAAAGAATAAGCCTGCGCTGTTGCATATCCATCCCATTTAACATTCTAACTTAACAATCACTTACAATAATAATAAAATTGTTGAAGAAGATATTTTGGTAATAATTGTTAATTCCAAATACAGAAGTGATGGAAATAAAATTTAACCCTTGCAAAGAAGTTCATTTTTCCATAATTTTGCTAAAAATAATTTTGACCACAGGCAAAGCACAAGATTGATCAGTGTCATCTACAGTTGCAAAATTTATTGTATGAAGCTATGCATTTAGAAAAAGAAATCACAAAATGTATGGAATTCAAGTTAGTATAATTTCTGCTCTAACAATATTTTGCAAATTTTGTTTGTAATATTGGAAATAAAGTTACATCGTTTACAACAAAAAATAAGAACGTAACAGTTTTAAATGACATAAGATGTTTAAGACCATTATGCAAGCTAGATAACTTTTTTTCAAGTGAGTGTGATCTTATTAATTTTTTTTTCTTTAGATCTAAAGATGAAGAAATAGAGTTGGTTCCTGTGGAAGAGTTTTACTTAAATGCTCCAGAGCACATTTCAAATTCAGTAAATATGCTACAGCTTAATCTATACAAGTTGCGAGTAAAAATTTGTTTACTGATATGCGCCAAAAATATATTTAAAAATAATTATTTAAACTTAATTATTCAAATTTGAACATGTAATAAATTTTTGGATTTATAAAAAAAAATATATATTTAAATAGCTATAAAACCTTTAAAATATTTGCCAAGCAAAAAAAAAGAATTTTTTTTACTTCAGCTAGCTACATATAGACATGTAAATTCCTATAAGTGCTTTAATTTAATTTAATGTCTTATATTTTAGAGTACAACTTCAGACGATGCTCACTTACAGATGTTGGCAAGGCTTGAATGGGAATTGGAACAAAGAAAACAGTGAGCACTTATCTTTTTTATTTAAGTAACATGAGTAAATGTGGTACACTTATTTTTCTTGTTGACACATTATGGTTATACTAAAAGGTTATATTAAAAGTGTAGATGCTAATTTAGTTCCTTAAACTCCCCTTTAGAAGCAATAATTGCAGAAATAACATATTCTAGATTGTCGTCGAAGTTGACAGAGACTAAGAAGAGCAAAGAGCAGATAAGCAAAGAGATCCAAGCTAAACAAGATTACCTAGAAACATTGCAGCCTAAGTTAACAGCCATATTACAGGTGAAAAATGATATTTATACTTTCTGTTTTAGAATTTAAATATTTTTTTTTGAAGACTTTTCTTACTGATTATTTTTATTTTAAAAAATCTTCAGTTTCATCAAGTGTTTTTTATTTTATTTATCAGCATTTTTGACAACAATCAAGGTGACATTTTAGCCTCTATATGTTTGTTCCAGATTTGACATATGCAAGTATTTAAATGAAAATAGAAATTTAACCCCCCAAAAAATAATGTATACTGTATATACTCGTTCTATAGCCCGTTCGACCCCGTCTTTTGGAAGAGAAAAGTATTATAAGTGTGTAACCCTGCAAAAAAAAATATTCATTAATATCTGTAAGCTGTAACTACCATATATACTCGTTCTATAGCCCGTTTGTTCATAAGCCGACACCACACTTTTGGGAGAGAAAAGTATTAATAGTGTATAACCCGCTCGTAAGCCGACCCCCCAAAAATAATAGGACAGCTTAAACAAAATGTTACTTTTTTTTTAAGTACACGCTAAATCGGTCATTATGATTGTTTACTTTGTCTTTGTGCTCTTTGTTAGGCAAGAGTTACCAGTATTTAAACAAAAATTCTTTGGTAAACAGTGGCGAAAGAGCGTAAATTAAAATTCGTTGTTGAAAACAAAATTTTTAAAACAATTTATTAAAACATTCACAAAAATAAATAAAATGATTAAATAAGGTAAGTACAGATGTTTAATAATATATTATAGCTTCTGGTAGAGCAGTCGAATCTTGTAGAGCAGTTGAATCTTGTAGAGCAGTGGTTCCCAAAGTGGACCCTACGGACCCCCAGGGGTCCCCGGTATCATTCAGGGGGTCCGTGGAAAATTAAAATTGATTTGGGGGTCCCTGAACATCATCAGGGTTTAATCAAGGTTTAATATATAAAGTAATAAAATTGTGACCCATTTTTATTACTATGGAAATAAAATAGTATCTGAATGCTTTTTTCTACTAATTAAATATCATCTGGGGCGCTATCAGTCATGGAATACAATGTTGTTTTACATAGAAAAATAGTAGAACTACGGTAATTTCCACAACTATAACCAATCAAAATACTTGGTTTATTGAAAGGTCAAGTTTGATGCTTTTAAGAAATGCGGAATTCATATAAGTATGTCAGAAAAATACACATTTTTAACGTGAATCAACCAGTGTTGAAAAATTGGGGTAATTTTCTGTGTCTAGAAGTTATGTTATCTAAACTGAATACTATCATCACATATTTTTTTCAAAAGGGCTTTTCTGCAGTATTCCATTAAAACAGTTAATAATTATTAGCAGTGGTTTGGTACAACAGATAATAGATGCCGAAGAAAAGATGCCGACAATACAGTGTTGTTGAATATTTGAAGCAGGGCTAAATTTTTGGAAACAGATACGAATGGTGAAACATTATTTACTGAATTAAAAAGATTTTTTGAATTTAAAGCTTTACCCTTGTCTAGCTGGTATAATCCTGATATATTTAAAACAAGTTGAACCAAATGTATTATTAGTACATTGTTTGATTCAATGACTTCATTTATTCGCAAAAAATCGTAGTGAAAGTTTGCATGGATCACTAGAGCAGTGGTGGCGAACCTTTTTGGCATCCCAAAATTCAACCAAAACCCAATTATTTAGAGCAAAGTGACAACATTCCAATGAAATCTGAAAACGGAGCTTTGGCTTAGTTGGTTTGATTAAGGATGTCATATTTTATTCGCGTGCCGGCTAATGAAGCTCTGCGTGCCGACTGTGGCATGCGTGCCATAGGTTCGCAATCACTGCGCTAGAGTATGTCATTAGAGCAGTTAATAAAATCAAAAGGAATGCCTTCAATGAGAGATTATTTTGGTATTTTCTTCCCATTTGGTAGAACAAGAATTCAGTGCCATTTTGAGCCTCATCATAAAACAATAGTAACCAACTAGAAATTAGTGCCAGTGGGGATTTGAGGTTGCTACTCTCAAACATTGAGCCAGGCAAAAATACACTCATAACATTTCAGCATATTCATCCAAGTCATTAATTGTTTTATTTAAGACAAAATTTATGATTTCAATACATACTTCTTCATCAAAATGTTGCGTTTTTGGATTTTTAATTAATGTATTACGCATTTTGTAGTTTTTTCGCTTTGGGGTCCATAGGCAAGTTTTGACTATAAAAAGGGGTCCATGGGTCCAAAAAGTTTGAGAACCACTGTTGTAGAGTGTAGAAAAAGACCTTGATGATCTACAATAACAACACAGATATTCAATATTCATGCAGAAATCACCAATGATCCGCTCATAAGCTGACCCCCCCAACTTTTCCCCCTAGATTTTGACCAAAAAAGGTCGGCTTTAGAATGAGTATATACGGTAAATATATTTTAAAATCAAGTAAATATAGATGTGTTTCCCCAGGCCACTCGCCCTGTTCAGGATTATTTGTCTATGCCCTATGATGCCATCAAGGAGGAGCATCAAACAGCCCAACATCTGCCTGTTCCCCTTTATGTCTTGTACATGCAGACTTCAGCATACAAAGATGCGTGTGGTAAGTTTACTCTAGATATTTCTATGATGTGCTCTAGTTCAGGGTATCATTGTTTTCCATTATGTTATAGATTTTCTTGTTCTTGCAAAGTCTCATCACATTTGATTTAAAGTATTCTTAAAGCTATTGAACATGTTTGATACACATCACTATTAATTATTTATAAGCAAGTTTTATTGTGGTTGTTTATGTTAAGATACAAATAAAAAAATTTTAATGTAATGAATGCTCTCCATTACTAATACAATAAAAAGGAACAATGAGTTTCAGAACACCTTAAACATTTTTTTTTCAGACAAGTGTCTCAAAGTATCAATTGCAGGCGATGTTGATGCTTCTAAATCTTTATCAACTTGGACTTTTGAGCCTGGTGGGTTATTCCTATTTCATACCATGTTGCTAAAACGTCATAAGTTTTAACAAGACTTAAAATAAACTATGAATAACATTTATAGTAGCACCTTTCTTACAGACAGTTTGGATCAAGTGTAACCTATCCACTTGACAATAACATTTATAGTAGCACCTTTCTTACGGACAGTTTGGATCAAGTGTAACCTATCCACTTGACAATAACATTTACAGTAGCACCCTCTACGACAGTTTGGTCTACCACTGCTACATTTTAGTGCCCTTTCTTACGGACAGTTTGGATCAAGTGTAACCTATCCACTTGACAATAACATTTACAGTAGCACCCTCCTTACCGACAGTTTGGATCAAGTGTAACCTATCCACTTGGCATTAAAATTTATAGTAGCACCTTTCTTACCGACAGTTTGGATCAAGTGTAACCTATCCACTTGATGTTATTCAGTACAGTCATTTATAACAATTTGTTTTTAATGTCGCGCTGATGCTCAAGCAGGGTTCATTCTGTTCTTTAAAATAAATGTTCCAATTTCTACTTATTATTTTTAAAGAGGTTATTTTCATATTTCTCCTTCTAGTGATCCTCAAACACTTTTATCACCTATACTGGCATATTTTTACCATCTAACAGATATTAAATGTTCACACAATGTTCATATATTACACAACAGTGTTATTCTTCTTTCGGTGACCTGCTAGTTTTCATTTACTGGTCCAGTACCAAGCTATGACCCCGCATTGTAAAACTCTGATTTAAAGTAACAGATACTTTATGGCATTTCCTTTTCAGTTTATAAACTTTAATGGAAAAATTTTCTGATGTCTTTTAGTAAAATATTTATTGGTAGTATGTTTCTGAAAGGATAACGATCATTTATTTCCCTGGTGACTCATTTGCAGGTAAACACCAAACCTATCAAAATATACATGCTAATTTATTGGAATATAACTTAACCAACATTTTCATATTGATCAAACAATTTTGTTTTTAACCTTTGAAAGTTTCATACATGAAATAGCAATTGACGATTAAAATTAATCATGTGACTAAAGATGCTCATATTTTATTAGCTATTCTTTTACCATAAAATTTATGGCTAGGAAAAACTCAGTTTTTTAGATGGAGTAAATGCTATTATTATTTTTTTTCTCATTAATTTAAGATTAAATACACAATCTAACTTGTCCAAATTGATAGTTTATATTTAGTTTAAAAGCATGTACAAAAATACATATTGTTTTTTAACTAAGAAAGCATCTTGCAGTAACAACAATTTAAACACAGGGCATTAAGAATTTCTCACGTGTAATAATTAGCCATCTCTAACCCCACAGAATTAAATTTTCTTGGTGCATAATGACATCAGTGATCATGTGTAATGGTGTAAAAAAATTTGTATTTGTTTATGTTGTTTAATTTTGTAAATAATGGAGATAACAAAACAAATAATGTAATTAAATATTGCTCAATAGTCACTCCCAACGTTAACTTAATTTAATCAAATTATGCAAATAAGCAAGGCCTTAATAAAAAATAAATATAATTAAAAATTTAAAAACAAAAAATATTTGAAATGTTTATTTTTTACCAACACAGATGATGAGTCTGACAGTGACCAGGAAGATCAGGAAAAACAGGACACAGTAAGTCAGTCAATCAATTCCTTTAAGTATTTTTGTGTATATCATCTAAAAAAAACTTGACCAATAGTTTTTTTTAAAAGCCATGATTTAAATAAAAAGATATGTATAACAGGTTTTTCTGCGAGTGACATAATGTTGGCAAAGTATATATAAAATCTTATTTGAAAATAAATGTAATATATTTATTAGAGCTCTAAAACTAGCACATTTTTTTAAGGACACGATTAAAAATTAATTTCTGGATTTATAATTTTTCCGTACTCATTAGCTATCAAAGACTTGTGTGTTTTATCTAATTGTTTTTTTAATTTGCCGTTTTGTTTATAAGTTGAGATTTTCAAAGTGATACAGGGTAATTTCTTTTTAAAAGGTCTTTTTTATTAATTTTTTTTCTCTTTGATTCTTCTTTTGTTTACTAACATATTTTGTTATGGTAAATTTCATTGATTGAAATCATCAATTTCCTTGAAATAATTGCAATCATTTTTATATTTTATAGAAACGCCGCAGAAAAACATCAGAAGCTCGAAGTCAAGAAAAGAAAAATAGAGTTTTAAAGAAACATCCTCTCTCTGTTATTTTAGAAATTTGTACTGAAGGTGACTTTATTTGTAGAAATTATAGTAGATAAAAGTTAATGATTATTTTAATAAGTTAATTTTTTTAATTGCTTTGAGCTGAAATACAAATATGAAATTTAACAAAGCATCAATTTAACTGTGTCAACTCTTAAAGTCTACTAGGGGATCTCAGATAATCATTTACTACATATATTAAATGAAACCAGTATTCAACTATAGGTTATACGATTCTTAGCTAGGAATCCAAGTGGAGCATTGCGGTTTCCTGGCCTCGGGCTAGGACTTATTTAATACAACTTGAACAAAGATGCCATTAAATTTTAACTTTGTTTCAAACAGATGGAACTGAACTCCAGCTGACATTCTGCTACCTCCTGGCCCTAAACATCATAACGGTAAATGTCAAGTTTACTCTGAGTGAGAAGGTTGTGGTCAACTCCGTCACAGGAGAGTAAGTAACCTATCATCATGATTCTGTTTCAGTGGCCATTCGGTATTACTCCTTGGACACATGGATTGTTTCTAATTGACCTAATCAACAGAATATACTCTCCCGTGTTTGTCTTACAGTTAGAAACTTGTTTCAGTCAAAGTTTTGTGGATTAAATTTCTTTCCTATGAAATCTAACCACACACAAAATGCTAAAATAACATGAAATTTCTAAAAGATACCATGATTAATAAAACATAATTTCAGTGATAGGTTAATGAACTATTAAAATCATATCAAGGCTAGCCATTTTTATAATTATCCATTAACCCTAGTTATAAACGAAAAAATGTGTTTTTCCCAGAGATCTGATCTCCTCTGATTCCATCCTTGATGAGCTGTATCCTGGTGACCATGGAAACGACTCACCTAACTTGGCTAACCATTTTGAGCTGAAAAAACATGGGTGATTTTTTTGTGTCTTATTTTCATTCATTTATTTTGTCTTAGTCTTACTTTAATCAATATTTAAAATCATGAGTGTACAAAAAATTTTCAACAAGAGATGACTTAATTGTGCTATTTTAAAACTCACAAATGAAATATGAAATTGTGAATCTGCACAGACTTGAAGATCTGTCCACATACATCCCCCTGATTGGTCGACCTTATCTGTGGTGTCAGTGGATGGGTGGCTTGCAGTTCCTCAAGAAAGATATGAACAACATTGAGGAAACAGTGGCTGGAGATGACAGTGCTGGCATTGCAAAACTCTCAGCAGTTAGAGCTCGGCACAGCATCAGCGCCGCCAACATGCAGAAGACCATTTTGCTACTTGGTGAAAGAATAGACGCAAGAATAAGTCTTTTACATCAGCTGTCGTCCTTGGGTCAGTTTGGATAAAGAAAATAAATTCATAATAATTACACTGAATGTGCTTTTTAAAAACTTTCTATATTCAAGGATAATTTCAAATTTTAAAAGATAAAATAAATTTTACATCATTGGTTTAAAAGATGTATTGTCATATATATTGTTTTATTTCTGTTAAGTTTAATCATTGCATCAACTTAATACCTCTTAGAAATCAGTTTGACATGTTGACATTAAAATAGTTGTGATAAATAACACAAACAAAATAGAGTTTTGGGGTAATTTTGGCTACCTTAGTTGCTTATCAAAATTTCTAAAATATTTAACGTTTGTATGTCAAATTTGAAAAATCTTTCAGAAAGGGGAAAATTGTTTTTATTTAAATGTTGTTACTTGTATTACAGAGAGAAGCATCATCCCAGTGTCTGCAGATTCTGTGAAACTTTTCCCTGCCAAAATAAATGCCCAGTTGTCATCATGGCGACGGTCTACATTTGAGGATCTTCAAGCATTACCTCAAGCTGAAAAATTCTTAAAAGCTGGCCTGATAAGCTCATCTGACATGATCTTTTTGGCCATTATAGACAGAGGATCAGGTAGAAATCTTATTTGAAAAAAAAATATATTGTGAGAAAATTTATTTTCTGAATAACAAGGCTCATAAATTATATAAATAAATATAAATTATGTGAGCTATGAACTTCTTTGAAATTTATTGGACTTACACTGACACACTAATAGCAAGCTTGTTTTCTAGTCATGAACTTAAATAACTTGTTAGTTTTAAAAAAAACAATTTCCAAAACAAATATATTATGTTTTTTAAAAAATTTTAAATTTTCATAACTTTTGTACCCTGGCTTACTGGGCTCATTACACTTTCCATGAAAATAGTAAAATACACACATTAATCATTCAAAGAAATTTCAGATTGTCAGTCCGGAAAGTAAATTTTGAAAAGATGTATTTTGAGTTCAGTTTTTGAAGTTCTTAATAGTAGAAATCTTACGAATGTGTAATGGTAGAGAACTCCAATGTTTTTGAGTACAAAAAAGAGAATGCGCTTCGCTGAATGTTGTGCTTACATAAATTTTATTGGTCACGGTTAGTTTTTTTCTGTTCCTATATTCATGACCTGTGCAACAGCCAAGCCAGCTGGTTCTGTGTATTGATAAAACTTGTTATAAACCACTCAACACAGGACAGCTGATTTGTAATAATTATTAGTGGAAAAGTAACAGTACTTTGCTATGAAAGAATCAGCCACTCAAAAATGTAATGATAATAATAATAATTTGATAACTTATATAGCGAGGTACCCCAGCTGCTGCACTTTACATAAAAATACATAGTAACACTTATATTGATAAATGCATTAAATTTAAAACATTCATATCCTAATTAATCAAAACACATAAGCCATGTTTATCAGTTAATTGTATTAGTGGTTTCATTCATCATACAATCCTGTACTTTGATGTAGTGGCTGAGAATACCAAATATCTTTCATCTTATTGTGCAATCTATGTATATGAAAGGATAATTAATGTTGTTTTCTGCCTGTTTCATAGCAAAGATGACCGCATATGTTGTTCTTACTGCTGACTGCCCACAAGTTGCTCCAATTATCATTGTTGATATAATGTGGCAGTTTCAGAGGACAGCTCTAAATGATATATATGTCATGGTAAAAAATATTTTTCAACTACCCTTTTGAATTCACCCTTCGTAAGAATGTCATTGGTTTCTTAAGTTAGAATTTTTTTAATGTAAATGTTCATAAGCTATAAAGAATATAAGATAGACATATATCAATCTTTAATCACTAATAATGACCATGTCATGACTTTGATGTTAGGAAATGGAGGAGGAGATCAATTTGCACTTTCATGAACTCATTGTTGGCAAGACGCGCAAACAGCTACTCCCCAATCAGTTGCAGAGACTTCTCATGTGTTTTGATGTGTACTTGGAGACAGATACCCCAGCATCTTCTCTGGTGCCGGTGGAGATACCTAAGGAGAAAATGATACCCAGGACAAGCAGGTTAATAAACGGCTATAAATTATTTGAGTAATTAAGACCAAGGTTCGTTGGTCAGTGTACAAAGTAAAAAAAACTTGTGTGCAAAACTGCACAGCATCCATTTTTTGTGCTATGTTTTACAAAATTTGGTTGCAGTAATTCTAAACTGCTGCACGGCACCAGTCAGATATCTGGGCAGCTTAAATTTTATATTGATTTAGAACAAAAGTTGATGATAAATCAGTTTCAAAATACTCTTAACATTTAAATGAAATACATTAGTATAATATTTTAGTTAAATTTATCATTAAAATTTAATTTTGTTCCTCCAGTGTGTGGAATATTTTGTCCATATTATTTGCATGGATAGCATAATAAACCTTTTTCAACATGTATTATTAATGAGCCTCATCTCACAGCCAACTATTTTTCTCGACAGGGGTCCAGCTCGTTCCAAGCCCTACAAATATGTTCCAGAACTTGGTATATTTACCCACAGATGTTATAATTAAGACTATGTCATTAAGAATAGATGTTCTTAGAAGACAAAAAAAATTATCGTGTAATAATTCTCTTTGTGCCTCATTTGTATGTAGTCAATAGAGAGCTTTAAAAAAGGAAATATAAAAAAAATACAAACTACATTTTTTACCCATTTCTATTTGAAAGCAAGGTCTTCCTGCTTAGTCCCTGTTTTCAAATTGTACCTGACTAAATGATCTTCTCTGCCTTTACTCTCACAAGTAAAAACTATTTATATTTTAATTTTAGTAAAATTTATGACATCTAAACATTCACAGGTAATGATAATGTGAAACTAGTTAAAGATTTATTTATTTATTTTTTTTAAGGAATTTCTGCTAGCATCCTCTAGTTCCCTTTATCATACAATTTTACAATGAAAGAAATGTCATTCTGTTAATTTCTAATTTGTGTTTGTGTGTGTATTAAATTAAATGTTATTAACTTCTACTTATGATTATATTACCATTTGTTTATTACTGGAGAGATAAGTATTATTATCCACAAATAAAAATATGGGAAACGAAGTATTGAAAAGCCATTTTAAAAAAGAGGGCATCTAAATAACACACATACATTTTTTTTAAAAATACAAGCATCATTAACATTGTTTTCTTAGGTTTTCCTTAGATTTTTTAAAAACATGTTTCCTTGTACCTAACATCTCCCTCCTTAAGTTAACAAAATTAATGCAATTTTTTAATTTTAAAAATGAAAATAAACCAAAAAAAGTATTGAAAAAAATGTATTAAAATTATTTCATTATTTGTTCCGTTTCACTCTTAAGGCCACCCTAATTTGTTGTTGAAGTTAGTTTGATTCATCAATATATCATTCAATGGTGAGAACTAATGTAATAACTGGTTTGCTGCCCTTGAAACTTTTGTTTTAAAAAAATATGTACTCTGTACCAAGCATGTTTATATCAACCCCAGATATGTCTTTGTTAAGAGGATCGTGATGGAGACTTTATCACTTTCTAATAAGAGCAGGAGATCACTGGTTACCTCCAAAAGAGAGTTATCTGTGCTTTGAAAATGTCTATAGACATAGATTATATTATTTGTACTTTGAACACCCCAAATTTAAATGGACAATACCATAATTATAATATTTTTTAAAAATTATTTTTAAATGAATAGTGAGACAAGGCTATCTGTTTCCACATTTCTGAGCCTCAATTTCTCAATGCATCTAAAGCCTTCAGTCTTGAGTAGGGGATGATTTATCATATTATATTAACATCCTATAGCACCAGCATGCACAACGCATATGCCAAAGGATATTTCTTTCTTTCTCTCTTTTTTAAATTGATGATGGTTAGGAACTGCAAAGATGTAAAAAAAAATGCTGATGCCAAATTTGTAAAAAAAATATTTTTTAAATGGTCAGTTCGACCCAATGTCCGCATCTAACTGCATTGGAAACAGTCCACGATATCATTTTAAATGGACAAAATATGGGTGAGACTGCAATCAGGCTTTTAGATAAATAAATAGGCATACATGTGTATGTTATTAAAAAAGGGTACGTATAGGCCTGTTTTGTTCTGTGACGTCTTGTCATTTTAAATTGCCCGCCACAACTTGGAAAACTTTTATGGTGTAATAAAAATAATACAGAATGTAAAACATTTTTAAATTACATAAATTTAGTTTAGTTAACAATCCAGATGACAGAACATGAGTTGTAACATGAAATAAAGTGGGGGGTCATAAAAGTTACTGAGTGGCAGTTATTTACTATTTACGTTTAATAAAATCTGATGGGGATCCCTTCTTTTTTATCAGTTGTTTAATTTGTTAAATTATTACAAAATTTTTATAACTTTGCTTTCTTGTCTTTCTAGATCAACTCTTGGAATTTGAATATTCACACATTTCCCATTGTTCAAATCGCTTGAAAATATAATTTGCATACTTATTGATAATGGATTTTTGTTGTTGTAAAGTCGACTAATGGCAGCATATGCAATCAAATAATTTTAAAAATAGCCTCATTTTCCTAACCTAAAAGCAATTATAGCGGAAACTCAAAAATTACTTTGGTAATCAAGTAGGTTTGGCATTGTGGCCAAGGGCATCACTTAGGGGTGTGGGGTGCGGACTGCACCGGTTGACACCATCAGAAGTGGTGACACCAAAGTGTAAAATTCTGTGTTCCCGTTATTTGGCATTGGCACACTCTGAAGACATCTATGGGGTAAGTCGTGAGGGGGTGACACCAACCTTAGTGGCGCCTCTGATTGAGGAACATTATTTTATTTAATATGCATATTCATAGCTCTCATGAGCATACATATGAGGCATTGATTTCAGCAGCTAGTTGTGATGGGAAGGTATTGAAATTGGATTGTCAGAAAATGATGAGACTCACCTTGATCATCAAAACTGAGTACATGTATTTATATTTATCATACACACAACAATAAAAAGAAAATAATTAATTTTTAAAAAACGTAAAAAACCAAGTTTTTCACTATAAATCCTTTATGTACTAGACGTAACTAAAAGAATGTTCATTATAATATGCAGCGCAAGACCATCCAAAAATACAAAATTGCAGTTGTGTCGTAAAACATGTTTAATATAATGCTCACCGATCACGAATATGTTTATAAAAAGTGTTGTCAATAAAATATGCACCTTATTGCACGACAGAAAGGTTGTTCAATATACTACGCACCGCGACACTCTATCCCAAAAAATAACATGATACATAGGAATAAATAAAATAATCTAAAAATTCAATAATTTAATTACAGTACATGCGATCGATCTGAAATTTTGATACATAGTTTTTATCATCGCCACAAAACTGCTTGCTAAATTTCAGCTTGCTAGCTTACGAGGAAGTGGGTTAAAAATCGATCCAAAGTTTTGGCGAGCGACAATCAAGCAAGCAATCAAGGGTTCAAACAAACAGACACCACGAGTTAATATAATATAAAGGATTTAAAAGGGACTTTTTTTTAATTTTAAATAGGATTTTTAAAATTTTAGTTTTGACTATGGGGCCGTCCATAAATGACGTCATGTGATTTTGGCCGATTTCCCACCCCCACCCTTCATCACACATTGTCACAAAAAGTTAAACACCCCCCCCTCCAATTTGAGGTCACAAAGCTTTGCCCCCCCCCATCAAAGCGGTATTTTCTATTTGAAAATGAGCATGCATAAATCACATTTTTTGTCATTTAAATATGCATTTAGTGTGAGGCTGCACTCTACTATCGTAATACCCGTGATGCCATGAAAAAGTCATTAAATAAATTGTAAGCAATCAAATATTTAAGTGGAACTTTAATTTAAAGTCTCGCGTTTTGATGTTACGTCACATTTACGTCACACATCGTCACAAAGTGTGGACCCCCCCCCCTTTAATTTTTTTTAGGTGCGTGACGTCATTTATGGACGGCCTCTATGACTACGTGTCAGTGAGTTTGGCTAGGGGTAATTGAGAACTTTTGCATCATGTGTAACTAAAAAAAACCACTTCAGGCGCACTAGAATATATTAGTGTTGACTGTTGACAAGTGATAAGTTAATCACAGTTTTCATTTGTATTTTGAAGAGATGATTCCTTGCCTCTCTATATCCTTCGCATCAGCAACCTGATATTTTTTGTAATTTATTAACCAACAAAGTTGGTGAAATTCATGTGGCAGTGTGTACTTCAAAAATATTTTTGTTAGCTCCTTCATTTCTTTTTAAAATTTATTTCTTGGCTTTTCTTTTGATAAAAATTCACCTTTATTTTAACCTTTTCATGTTTTGAAGGTAATCAATGATCAATGACGAGGAATTTTCCACCCGTAACAAAGTGCCGCCCAGGGGAATCCCCCCCCCACCCCTCCTGCCCCCATTTCACCACTGGGTCGCGGGCACTTTGCTTTTTTAAAAAAAAAGGGGGGGGGTTCGCTTCGATACTCGAAAAAGGTTGGGAACCTGTGATCTACGTGCTAAAATATCGAAATCGGATTTGCATTGGGCATTTAAAATAATCGACAAATCCCGCTGATTGCCGCTGAGCTTTGCGAAAACGAAAGAAGCCAGAAAGGCAATTATAGTCGAGTGAAAGTTTAAGCTAACTTCCAATGCAAACGATAAAAACCTGACAGGCAAGTGTATCGTTTCAGACAGTTTCAGTCTTCAGTATCAATTTTCATTGTGAGCCTCACCTGTGCAGAAAAATGAACTACTATGCTTCTAATTACGATGTAAGTATTTAGGTACTATAAGGTTTTTTAAACAAATAACGATAAAAATTACGGTAAATCTTACAAAAAGACCTAGGCCTAGATGAGATGAATACTAATACTACTAATAATAATTTAACTACTAATAGTAATAGTGAGTATTTCTTACCAAATTTCCAGGAGTTTTCCACTTTCCATCAATGATCAATGAAAATGAATTCAATGCCATCGCAATCATTATCCAGATTATAAATCCAGAACAGTAGAACAGTGTCAACTGTTAAGCTTAAGAGTAACTTAGTAAAAAAGAAAAGAAAATAAATAGAATTTATAGATGCAAACTATTTCATTTTCATTCACGGAAAACAAATAACCAACTAATCCCAACTTAGGATGCAAAATACTTATGAGCTAGACTAGGGCTAGGAGTTATGGGTAACAATAAATAAAATGAGAAATTATCATGACATGGAATTCCAAGTCCCATGTCCATGTCAATGAAGTAATTAAAAAATCAACGAAGTGTCTACTGCTATGACTATGCCTAGTTGTAACAGTAGTTTACTGGCTACTGTTACTGTTATTTATGACTAGCCGTAGCAGTAGTTTAGTGGCTACTGTTACGACTAGTCGTAAAAATATGCTATGTCATGTGCTTACAGTTTACGACTAAAGTAAGCTATATTTTAATTATGCATTACTAATACTAAGACTAAACATTAGTTCTCATAATCATATCATGATCATGATTACTAGGTAAGCCGATTAATTGATTAATGAATTTTAAAGGTAAAAAAACTTGATTGGTGTCCATTTAACAGCAAATGGTTATAATTTTTAAAAATAATAATTTAATATGAGCATCTCTAGATGAAGTGATAGGCGGATGGATGATTGATTGTTGTTAATTGTTAATACTGATATGTGGTTCGAACCCAGATGCCGGCGATTTTTTTAAAATGTAAGTTTTTCTTTTAAAACCACAACGAGGGTGCTGGTAATTGTAGTTTTTGTACTACTTATTCTGAAAAGCGGAGACGTTTATTAAATATATTTTTTTTAAATTTAGATTTTAGAATTAACACACACATTCCTGCCTGTAAATAAATAGCCTATAAAGCCAGATCTATTAATATTGTATATTAGGAGTATCCTATATAATAAAAGGCTATGTTCCGTGCGGTCATCGATAGCGATTGGTCCCTCAAACACATATGACTCCTACAGCCAATCATATTGAACATGTTTACGCGGACGTTCAAAACGAGTTATTCTTGGTGCAGTATTTCTTCCAAGACTTTATTTTGAGCTATGCGCATTGGGATTTATAGTCAAAAGCTCTTTTTTTACGAGTTATTTATTTTAACTATAATGAATAGTATTTTTGACGTGATGCACATGTATGCCGGTCGAGACGGCTGTTGGAGGGGAGTGACAACATACCACCGAACGGTGGAGAAACGTCCTTGGACGGCTTTGTTGCTCGTATATATATATATATATATATATATATATATATATATATGTATAAAGTAAAGGGGCCGTCCATAAATGACGTCACACGTCGTCACAAAAAAAGACCCCCATCCAATATGATTTTAGTAAATAAGTGAAATGGTCGGACCAATAATATTCCTATCTTGTGTTGTGACTAGTTGTAGCAATACGAAATAATTTTATTGCTATGACTAGTAGTAGCAGTAGCATCAGTTGCCAATTTTTCTGCTTATTCTGAAAAGCGGAGGCGTTGATTAAATATATTTAAATAAAATTTAGATTTTAGAATTAATACACATACTCCTGCCTGTAAATATGTATTTTTTTGTATAGTCGTAACAACACGAAATAATTTTATTGTTACAACTAGTCGTAACAATAACAATAGTAATAGGCAATGTGCTTACTGTTACGACTAAAGTGTCTAAAGTTGTATTTAATCATTTATTCACACAGTTTTGCCTTTTCGACGCATGTTATTTAATAGCGTTATTTGGCCTAGGTACACCGCTGCTGAGGAGACCATCAACATTTAAAACTTAAAATGCAAGACTAGACATGAACCATGTATAAGCATGGGACACAATAATCTGCTGTATAGAAGGAGCGTCAGTAACAGATAAGATAAAATTCTTCGTATTTTTTAACCCACTAGTACAAGACTGTAAATCAGTTATTTCCAAAGTGGTCGCTGCAGCAATTCAGGGGGGCGGTGATGGCCACAGGTGCATTTGGGGGGCGATGAAAGCATAAAAGAAAGAAGAGAAGATTTAGAAAAATTAATTTATGTATGCCGCTCATAACGCTTTATTTTTCTTTGAACAAAGATAACTTAATACAACCCTCAGATAGACATAAGGATAAAAACACATTTCTTATTCCGTATGCAAGAACAAAGAAGAAAGATATTGAACATCTCCTACACAGCGCACATCACAAACGAAGCGGTCTGCAACACAATAAGTACTGTCATTGGCCCCTACGAGGACCTTCTCACCTCCATTAAGAAGAGGAAATTACGATGGTACGGACACGTGACAAGAACTGGAGGTCTCGCCAAAACTATATTGCAAGGCACAGTCCAGGGAGGAAGGAAAAGAGGCAGACAAAAGAAGAGATGGGAGGACGATATCAAAGAGTGGACCGGCCTGTCATTCAGCGACTCTCAAAGGGCAGCACAGGACCGGCACAAATGGTGTGTGTTAGTAAGCAGTTCACTATGGTGTCCCAACGACGGGTTAAGGGATAGTTCAAGTTCAAGAACAAACACATACAAATTTTCGTTTTTCCCGTCCGGAATTCGGGCGTGGAATGAGTTGCCTGAAGAAACCAGGAAAACCAACACTTTATCAACATTTAAATCTCTAATAAAAATGCAGGACTAAACACAAACCATAGATAAGCGTAGGACGCAATAATCTTCTGTATAGAAGGAGCGTCTGTAAACAGATAAGATAAGATGTACTGGACTTTGGATCATTTCCCACATACTCTCTCAATTGCATCCAGATTTTAATCAATGATTTGATGTTGTAAAAATGAACATGCCTGATTGGATTTTGGATACTTTTTCAAGTGCAAACAGAAAAATCTCCAGTTACTAGAAGACCTGATGGATGTAACTACAAATGATGAATTTAAATGTAAATTAAAAAAAGCGGCTACCAACAACTCTTGCTGCAAAAGGAGATCACTATGGCTTATACTGAAGTATGGGCTGTAATTCAAAAGTTCTCAATTGCATTTCCTACATCATATTTAGTGGAAAGTGAATTCAGTGCAGTAACCAATTTATTAAGAAAAAAGAAAGAAAGAAACTGAAAACCGAATGCAAATAGTCAATCACTGTGATTTAAAATCCTTCCTATCTTACTGAACTTCTGTCGGTCTACTCACCCAGTCGTCAGCTACGCTCTTCTGCAGACACACGTATTCTATGTGTTCCTAAGAGACAAACGACAAACTAAAACTTTTGGTGGAAGGGCATTCTCTTTTTGTGCGGCCATACAATGGAATTCTCTACCATTACACATCCGTAGTATTCGAACTACCAAGTCCTTTAAGAATGCACTTAAAACGCATCTTTTCAAACTCCAAACTGGCTTCGGTTGCAGCATCTTGTATTTAAGACTCTAGGTGAAAACATTTTGCTGCTTCTTTAAATTATTAACAAACTTCTTGCATTTTCTTTTTCTCTCTTGGTTCGTTAAATTGTGCCCGAAATACAAATGTTTTGTTTTGTGGTAATTTTTTAAGTCGTACTCCTTAAAGACGCTCACACACTTACTGCACAGGCAACCATGCTGCTTTCTCCTATAGCCGTGAAGCAGTATTTAACAGTTAATTCGTCATTTAAAAAAGTCATTCGTACTCAATCTTACACTCTTTGGTAGCACTCATTGTTAAATCAACGTTTTTCTGCTTTTAAATTACAAATTTTTAAAACTGTTCGAAATATTGACTCGTAATCAAAAGCCAATTCCGGTTGAGCTGAAATGTAATTTCGAATAGGTATGTTAACAATTAATGACTAATGATTCTGGAGCCATTAAACCGTTTATATATCTCTAGATTCGAATCAAATCCTCGATATAAAACTTCAAAAATACATTAAAAAATCCTAAGCAAAAACATTAATTAACATGACATAAGATCGCCACGTGTACACGCCTTAGGGCCCCATAATATACTCTGGCTGGCCGCATGTGACCCGCTGGCCCTGGTTTGACCATCCCTGTGTTAGAATAATAATAATAAAAAATTCAGGGGGGGGGGCGCTGAGTAATTTTTTTTCTGGAAAGTTGGCGGTAAGCTAAAAAAGTTTGGGAACCACTGGTCTATCTATACACAATAAAGTCAATTATTAATTAATAAATTATTATAAATTATATTTTCTAATTAATAAATAATGCTATTCATACCAATTTTAAGCTAGACAGACTTAGACTAAACAACTAACTTACTAAATACGTAATTAAACTAATAAGAGAATAAGCAATATTTAAATTTTATTACATGAAGTGTTATTTTGTAAGTTATTTTATTTTGATTAAAAAAACGTAAGTTGAAGGGAAAAAAAAGTTAAAATTAAAATATTCTCCTGACCTTACAAAATATTTTTCCTGAGACTGAGAATTACTTTTCCTAAATAAATAAAATTGTATTATTTTAGTGGAGTTTTCCTTACAAAGGAAAGGTCAATGATTTTGGATAAGTATGACAAATTTATTTTTGAAGGAATTATCATAAAACTAGGGGCAAGTACCCGGCTTCTCCCGGGTTTAACAACAACAACAACAGCAACAAAACAACAAAAACAAACAACAAAAACAAAACAACAACAACTACAACAACAACAAAGCAACAACAACAACTACAACAGCAACAACAACAGCAACAACGACAAAACCAACAACAGAAACAGCAACAGCAGCAAAACAACAAAAACAAAACAAGAACAAAAAACAACAAAATCAACAACAAAACAACAATAAAACAACTACAACAACAGCAACAACAACAAAGCAACAACAACAAAACAACAACTACAACAGCAACAACAAAGCAACAACAACATGAAGGACATTGTCGTTGCAGGGCAAGGGATGTGGACAACAACAACAGCAAAAACAACACAAAAGCAACAACAGCAACAACAACAGCAACAACAACAGCAACAACAACAAAAACAAAACAACAACAAAAAAATCAACAACAAAACAACAACAAAACAGCAACTACAACAACAACAGCAACAACAACAAAGCAACAACAACAAAACAACAACTACAACAACAAAAGCAACAACAACAAAGCAACAAAAAAAAATTATTTTATGGCGATAATCGCCTTCTTGTTAATCTCGACACCAAAATGTTTATTAATTTGCGTCATTATTTTACTTCTTAATTTTCAATAATTTTTATTTTATATAGCTCATATAGGGAAAAACTACATTTTGGGCCCCCGGCCCCCAGTATCTTATATATATGGAACGAAACCCGTTTAATAACCTTTCCGGTATAATTTTGTGTACGTGTACCAAATTTCACGTTATTTGGTTGTCTGGATCTTGAGTTATTAGGGAACAGACAGACAGACAGACAACAAATGCGGCTTATATATATAGAGATAGATGTTACTTTTTTTAAAAAAATAACAACATGGCAATCATATGTAATAACCGTAATGAATATGAAAAAAATGTACTAAAATATTAATTATGACTAAGTCTAAGTCATTAATATTAATCAAGAATGTTCTTATGGGGCACATGACACATGAAAGTGCCTGCCCATCTTTTCCATTCCCACAAATGATTCACCCAGTCCCTATGGCCTAAACTGACAATAAAATTTTCATTGACTTCTGCAAAACGACAAGACGGAAGTTTATAAATGATGACTTAATTTTCAATAAAGTATTTTTTTCCCACTGCAATAAATTTTTAATAAATTCTACAACCCTCGCAGGTGTTATTGCTAACCTTCAATGACAAAACGTATGTCTTAAGAGACCATCTATTCAATCCAAGGTTTGTGAGGGGGAGAGAATTAATTTATTCATTATCAATAAGTTTATTTTGGTCAGAAACCTAATGAATTTACCACTCTTATTAAAAAAATTAGGATGAACTTGAGCCTGTGACACGCCTCAAGACTGCCATAGATATTGCAGAACTTGGAAGCGTTGATTCCAAAGGAGTGGATTTTGAAGTAGACAATGAAAATGAGGGTATGTTGAAAAATGCTTAAGTAGTGCTACATCAATTAATGACTAAAATGACTAAATCAATAAAATTTCTCTGATGTTTATAATCTATATCTTCCCTTGAACTTAGCTATGTTAAATCGATGTTTATTAATTTAAAATGGCAGTGTTATCTTAGCTTGCAAGAAAAATGTGTATATGTTTTTTTTTCACATAATATATTACTAAATTAACTAAAAAAAATTAATTTGTTACAGATTTTGTCCAATAACGTATCTACTTTTACACTTGGAAAAATAGGTGTTCTTACAAAATAACTATGTATGAATAATATGATTATTTAGAAAATATTGATCATTTCAGGCCAAGAAGAAGAGACAGATTTAAATACTTTTGACAAATCTGAACTGGTTTCAAACATCTGTCTTATATCTGATGATGAGGATGAAGAAAATGATGGGGAGTATCTTACAGAACTAGAAAAACTTTGGAAAAGGTTTGCTCTTATTAAAGATGGTGATATTACCCCATCCCAAGACGGAGGTGTTCTAAAGCAGTTGAAACGTCCAGGCACCGGGGATATAATACCCAAAGAAGCCCTTGTTACAGGTTAGTGTAAGTTAAGTTAAAAGAACCTTGAAAATTAGTTTTTTAAATCTGTATGATTTATGGTTACACAATTTGTGGTGCTCTGATCTTGGGTAATTTTTAAAAATAAGTTTTTGATGTATAAATAATTTTGTTTAAAGCTGATCCAATGCACCATTTATTTTTCTCTTCATACTCTCTCCATTTCATTCATGTTTTAATGCAGAGAATACTTGGATCATTTATTCTAATGAGAGTTCAAGCTTGATTATATTAATGTAAACAAAAGTTAAATTAACAAAAATTTGAGGATTGTGTTTTACAAATAATTTTTCCTCAGTACATTATAATGCCTACACTGATGTTGGTCAACCACCATATGATAGCACCCGTCTAAGAAGGGAACCAACAAAGATTAGACTCACAGCAGGTAATTCAAACTTAAGATTAAATCAACTTGTGTTCCATGATTTTGTTTTCCTTTAAAATTTTTTAGATATGTCATGGATAATGGTTGCCTTTAATTGTGGGTTATCTGTTATCAAATTCAATGTGACTTGTGTGACCATACTCCATACTAATTATACATTCTTTCACCTTCCTTTTTCGCACACTACAATAATATTTCTTCACATAAATTCTTACATCTTTACCTCTAGAACATGAGGTGGCTTCTGTGCATTTTCTTAATGTATTGCATCCATTTCCTATGTCATATACTTTAAAAAACCAATCCATTTTGCTTATTTATTATTATATTATTTATGATTCACATTGTTCCGTTACAGCAGTGATGCTCAATTATTTTCTGTCACGCCACCCACCCCCCACCCCCCAATAGGAAGAAGAAAACATTTCGCGCCACCCGTATCATTTGTCTATAAAATTTTTATAATTACACCATTTCGCGCCCCCCTTTGGGAGCCTCACGTCCCCCCCCCCTGGGGGGCGCGCCCCACTATTTGAGAAACACTGCGTTACAGTTACAGAGTACAACACATTTTAGATCAGTTAAGATTTGATAAACCTAAAATTACATTTTTCTTTTTGCTGATGATTGTATAATCTATAGAACAATTAAATCAGAACAAGATAGCAAAATTTTACAAAAAGACCTATCGGCATCCTTCCGTCTCGCGAGACGATGGTGCATCACTGTTGAGTTGGGTTGCATTTCCTCGAGTGGCTGTGCAGTCCTATTCTTGAGTGACAGTCTTTACCACAGCTTTTACACACGAATTCGGTGCTACCAAATGTTTTGGCCTTTCTCCTAGCTCTGCTTTCTGTAGCCTCTTCCATCCTTCGCTCCTCGGCTACTATGACGCCCTCTTTGACAACTGTGCGCCACGTAGATCAGTCTTCTGCCTTACACTCCCAGTCGCTTGTGCGTATTCTGGCTGCTTTCATGTCCCTTTGGCAGACATCTTTAAATCGCAGGCATGGGCGACCTGTCTTCCTCTTTCCCGATGCCAGTTCTCCATATAGCAGGTCCTTGGGGATTCGGCCAGGGCTCATTCTTTTAACATGTCCTAGCCATCTCAGGCGTCTTTCACTAAGGATTGAGAACATGCTTTGGGTATTGGCACGCATTAGGACCTCAGTATTAGGCACGTTGTCTTGCCATTTAATGCCTAAGATGCGTCACAGGCATCTCAAGTGGAAGCTATTAAGCTTGCGCTCTTGGGATCCATAAGTGGTCCATGTCTCGCTCCCGTATAGCAGTGTAGTAATGACGCAGGCTCTATAGACACACAGTTTGGTTTTCTCTGTTAACTTGGTGTTTTGCCAGACCCGTTTGCTTAATTTAGCCATTGTGGCAGCTGCTTTGCCAATTCTACTGTTTATTTCCTCTTCAATGGACAATGTATTGGAGACCTTGGAACCCAAGTAGGTGAAGCTGTCCACAACCTCCAAGTTTTCATTGTCGATATTGATGGTGGGAGGAAGTTGTGTGTCTTGGGCCATGATGTTTGTCTTTTTCAAGCTGATTTGCAGATCTAATTCTTTGCGGGCGTTGGAGAAGCTTGACACGAGTTGATGCAAACCAGTTTCTGTGTGTGCTGTTAATGCCGCATCATCCGCAAAGAGTAGCTCACGAATTAGGATATCTGTCGTGTTGGTCTTGGCTCGGAGGCGGGCAGTGTTGAAAAGTCCTCCATCAGCTCTGGTGTGTAACCAGATTCCATCACTGCTATCCTTGAATGCGTATCGAAGCAGTACAGAAAAGAATATCGCGAACAGTGTTGGTGCAAATACACAACCTTGTTTAACTCCGCTGCTGACAGGAAAGGCTTCTGACGTAGCTCCATCGAACTGCACTGTGCCCTGCATATTTTCATGGAACTGTCTGATGATGGCGAGTAGGTGTGGGGGACAGCCGATTTTTACCAGGATTTGGAATAGCCCGTTGCGACTGACGAAATCAAAGGCTTTCGTAAGGTCCACAAAGGCAATGTATAGTGGCATCTGTTGCTCTCTGCATTTTTCCTGGAGCTGCCGTATGGAGTACACCGTGTCTATGGTAGACCGACCAGCCCGGAAACCGCACTGAGATTCTGGATAGACACGGGATGCTAGACTCTGTAAACGTGTTAGTATGACACGGGCGAAGGCCTTTCCTACAATACTAAGGAGTAAGATGCCGCGATAGTTATTGCAGTCACTGCTATCACCCTTGTTTTTATATAGTGTCACTATATTTGCATCCTTTAGGTCTTGGGGGATATAGCCCTGTTCCCAGCAGAGAGACAGAAGCTCGTGCAATGGCTGTAGTAAAGCTGTCTTGCCACTCTTTAGAGCTTCCGGTGGTATGCCATCATTCCCAGGGGCTTTTCCAAAAGCTAGGCTGTCAATTGCTTTGCTCAGCTCTTCAGAGGTGTAATTTTGCCTCTTTTAGTGATCCGTTGTCTGGGAGCCTGGTCTCCTGAAGGCATGCTATGTCAATATTTAGCCTCTTGAGCTGTCTATCGATTATACCTGTCTTTCGTGTGTCGTTTATTGACTGCAGGTCATCAGTGATGCCGGGACACATAGTCCTCACGTTCCAGCTAGTGATTCGAAGAGCTGGGGTCTTCTTTTTATGTTTTATTTTGCTTGGTGCAGGGCTTTATGGCCCACTTGTTGAGTGGAACTCTAATCTCCACGCACCCAGTGGAGAAGGCAGGCCATGACGGGATAGCACCTATTTGACTGGGGGCTGCCCAGTTTGAGGCGGGCAGTAGCTGTCCAGTGAGATTTTGATAGTCTCTCCCACCGTCGGAAGCGGCCCCTGGCGCCTACAAAAAGACCTAGATGAATTGATAAAATGGGAAACTAACTGGAGTATGAGTTTCCACCCAGAAAAGTGTCAACTGTTAAGAGTAACAAAGAAAAATAAACAAATAAATTCAAAATATTTCATTCATGGAAAGGAACTAACCCAAACTAAAGATGCAAAATACTTAGGAGTCATAATAATAATAAATGAGAAATTATCATGGAATCCCCATGTCGATGAAGTTATTAAAAAATCAAACAAAACCTTAGGCTTTATAAAAAGAAACCTTAACAAATGTAATAAAGATATAAAACTAAAATGCTATCTCACTTTGGTGAGACCTGTACTAGAATATGCATCTTCTGTATGGGACCCATCCACCAAAGAAAACATTGATAAACTAGAACAAAGAATTACGGACACTTCGACCCCGGACGTTTCGACTCTGCCAGTTCGACTCTGCCAGTTCGACCCCAGGACGTTTCGACCCCGGTCGGTTCGACCACGGACTGTTCGACCCCGGGCGATTCGACCCCGGACGTTTCGACCCCTTCGTATCTACACCGTATATTTTTTAAATATATTTTTAATATACTTTTTAAAAATTATTATTTTTAAAAGTAATTTTTGGTATAAACATGTTTACATGTTATCCATTTACGAAAAATAATTTAGCTTAAAATTATTATCCATTATAAATTAAATACAGTTTGAAATTGTTATTGACAACCAGTCAATATTCAACGCGAATTCATGATTGTGATCAATGTGTCATTCCTCTGAGGTCGAAAGTCCTTCCAATCCAACTCCACCCCCCCCCACCCCCCCCGCCCTTTCCGATGTAATCGGACAAAACAAAGGCAATGTGGTCAGACAGTCCTTTCAAAAGGTGCCTACATTCTCTCTGCCCCCACTTACTATATTTACCCTCGCCAGGATACTGCTTGCTGTGGTGGTCACTGAGTGTAGCCTTCGTAACACGGGATTATGAAAGCCTCGGAGGAAATGTAAACAACAACGTATCGTTCAGTCCGGTCATACGGGTCCAGCAGCTTAAATGTTATTGTCTGCTAGGCAGTGGTATAAACTATTGAAATTGATGAACATTAAATACTGACAACTTTGTATGTCTTATTAAAATCAGTATTTCTGCTAGGGAGGTATATACGTGTTAAGAAACAGAAGTGAATGCAAGGACGCGGGTTTGTTATTGTTTCAGTGACTGCGTTCAGCATGTCGACACTTAAAAAAGATTTTAAAAATAATAAATTTAAAAAAATATTTTTAAAAAAGGAAAAATCAACTTCCGTTTGTTTTTGTTATCACGGTGAAAACCTTTGAACGACTTAAATATAAACATTTTTAAAACCCAATAATAAATTAGCTCCTTTTTAGTTTTTTGTTTAGTTTGGGATAGGAGTTTTTAATTTTTAATGGATAATATACCAAAAAATTAATTTAAAAAAATATTTAAAAAAAAACCATAGAATAAATAAAATCATTTCACAATTTAGAAACGAGAGGGTCGAAACGCCCGGGGTCGAAACACCCTGGGGTCGAATCGTCCGGGGTCGAACCGCCCGTGGTCGAACCCACCGGGGTCGAAACGTCCTGTGGTCAAACTGGCATGGTCGAACCGCCCGGGGTTGAAGTGTCCGACCTCCAGAACAAATCCAAAAAAGAGCTGCTAGATTCATTACTGGAGAATATTCAAAACTGACTAGAATAACTCCATTAGTTAAATCATTAAACCTTGAAACGCTAGAGGATAGAAGAACCAAGAGTAAAGTAGTAATCATACATAAAGCAATTAACTCTAATTTGGAAATTCAACACAAAGATAACTTAATACAACCCTCAGATAGACATAAGGATAAAAACACCTTTCTTATTCCGTATGCAAGAACAAACTCATGCAAATTTTTGTTCTTCCCTTTCGGAATTCGGGCGTGGAATGGGTTGCCTGAAGAAACCAGGAAAGCCAACACTTTATCAACATTTAAAACTCTAATAAGAATGCAGGACTAAACACAAACATAGATAAGCGTATGACGCAATAATCTTCTGTATAGAAGGAGCATCTGAAACAGATAAGATAAGAGTAGTGTTAATAAACAAGCCTTAAAATCTTTTCTATTTCTATTGTTGAAATAAAATTAGTTTGTTTTTATTTTAGTATCACTAAGAAATATTCTAAGTGTAAATTGTCTATGATTTAAATTATTAATTTAAAGACTTAAACACATTCAAATAATCATTTTACATTTGATAAACTTCAGGAAAAATCATTAGAGGGTTTGAATTTGCTCTTTTGTCCATGAGAAAAAATGAGCTGTCCAGATTTCTAATTCGTCATGATTATGCTTATGGTCCAATGGGATGTCCTCCTCGCATACCTAAAAATGCAACCAGTAAGTATATCATCATTGTTTTCTGCTTTGGCCTTCATGGTCACAGGACCAATTTGCTGATAAAGAATATACATTTGATTGATGGTTATCTTTGTTCTTCATGCAGTTGTTTGGTTTGATTAAAAAAACTTATCAAAGATGGAAACAAACATTTTCTTTCTTTTTTTGTGTTGTTGTTAATATGATTGAATAATTAGAAATAAACAATAAAGAGGATTTAATACCAACAGGAAGGTTGCATTTTTCGCACAGAGAAGATCCAGCACTATTTTTAAATTTCTCACTGATATTTCAAATTTGCCCCCTAGAAAGAATGATATAAAGGCTATTACATTAGAAATAATAATTATTTTTAAAAAATTTCATTACACACAGTTGAGAAGATTTGTCCTAGGTTTCATGTTCTACCATCAATGATCCTATAATTGCATGAAGAATAGGATCATTGAAGTAAATAAGTTTTCATCATTATAAATGTACAAGGAAACAGAACCATCAGACCAGCAAGCCCACATGATTTATGTCATGATTATATTACATATCATGATTATTATATTACATATCACTATTATATTACATATGATTATATTACATATCATGATTATATTACATGTAAAATTAAAATGGTAAGGCTCTTGCTCCTAATTTCTTCCATGTTCTCCAGTTGTAATGGACGTAGAGGTGATTAATTTTGTTTCACAAGAAGGAGTGGAGGACTACTATGAACTGACCCCTGTGAGTATCCATTACAAGATACTATAGCGTGGGAATAGGAAACATATGGCGCTAATAATGAATTTAATTCTTTGTTTTTAATATATATCGGATTGTATTAATAATTGAACAGTTTATTTTCAAAGGAATTAAATCTATTGACAGGAAGAGAGAAGGATAAAACTCACCTATGATGACATTGAAAGAGTAGTTAAGGCAGAAAATGCTGTGAGTAGTTTAATCAATTTCTTATTAGTGTCAATAATTTGAATCTGGTTCTTGTTCTTTGGTATTGGCTTTAAAAGTTGTAGAAGTTGAAGAATCACCACATTTTGAACTCATTTGCTCTTGGCATCCCAACATCACATTATGATGACGGTGCTTATTTCACAAGATGATTTTTTTTTAGATGACAAAGCTTGGTCCCTAAAAAGCTAATTCATTATCTCTCTCCACACAATTATATGGATAAAATTATATGTTGGTGTTATTATCATCAGTGTCACAGGAGTCGCTGGAATTTTCATTTGTTGCAATTTCATACCACCTATGAGACTGTATATTCAGGGTTCAAATTCAAGATGAGTCGGCACAAATGTTCCCTCTAAGCTGCACAGCCGCTCAGCTTTCTGCCAGATGCGGCACAGCAGTTTAGAGTTACAGCGCAGCAGTTTAGAGTTACAGCGCAGCTAATTCTGATAGGATGATCTCTTTGTGTAAAATTTTTCACATAAAAAATGGATAATTTGCACATGAGTTAATGAGAACAAACGAAACTTAGAGGGAACATTGGTTGGCACCTGTGGCAATTGAAATTCAGTCCACAACCTTGGGTATATAATATAACATTAATCTAATGTTTAATTAAAAATTGAAAGGACTTTATTTGGTGCAATATTGTTTCTCTGCCTTTTTTAATTTGTTATTTTTTAATAGGAGGCAAAGCAATATTTTGATGGCAAAAACTACCACAAAGCTTTTGGAAAGTACAAGCATGTAAGTTAAATATTGTAATCTAAAAATAGTAACTTTTATACAACTGTGTTTGTTAAGGGTTTTCATCATCAGGTGTGTGATATAAAGTATTGCTTATTGAACATGATAGATAATAAGGTTGTTAACCGGTCCTAAAATCAGGAGTTGTCCTGCTTAATCTGGACCGGTTAACCATAAATTTAATTCATCCTTATTAGAGTATTAACGGGCGTTAAATTTTTAGTGTGTCAAATCGGTCAAAATATAATTCCAGCAAGTTGACAAATGAAAAATGTTGTGGTATTGAAAAAAAATCCCTAATCATCATTGTTCACTCCTTAGGCGTAACATTTTTTTTTAATTCGCCGAATGGGTGAGCATTGTGCCAGAGAGCTGTGGGGACGCGGTGGTCGAGTGGCAGCGCACTGGACTGTCGTACCGATGGTCACGGGTTCGAATCTGTGTGAAGGCAAGGGTTTGTTCCCAGGGCGTCCCTGAGTCACCCGGCTCCGAATGGGTACCTAATACTACATGTAGTTAGGCGGCTGGGTAATGCGTGGAACCCACAAAGCCGTGGCCTGTGAATGCTGCATCACTTGCCAACAGATCATCTGTCATGGTCTGTGGACGCAACTATCTTCTGCATAGAAGGAGCGTCTGTATAGATAAGATAAGATAAGATAAGAGAGCTAAATCACTAGTGGTGGTGACATCAACACACCTTCGATGTCATCAATGGATGAAGCGAGGAGCTTGTTTCTCAGAATTTTTTAATTCACTGTTCTTCTATGAGCCAACAAAATCTTTATTTAGGTTAAATTAATTTTGTTCCAAAAAATAGCCACACATATTCTCAAATTTCTAAGTAATAAACCTAGTTCAAAGATTAGATGGATTACTTTTACTGATCATATTGAAAAAGAAAGAAAAACCATGTCCTATTTAAGTATGAAAAATTAATTTTTTTATTTCCTCAGTCAATAAATGTTTTGGAGAGTTACCACTTAAAGAATGAATCAGAAGAAGTTAAATGGAAAAAACAGTTACAAAAAGTTCACATGAATGCTGCTATGTGTTGTTACAGTTTGAAACACTTTCGTCGTGCAATCACTTACTGCAATTTAGTTCTCAAAGATGATAAAGATTTCATTAAAGCTCACTACTACAAAGGAAAGGTAAGTAGTACCACATAGGAAACATTCATAAGACCAATTTTTGCTCAATTAATGTGTGCTAAAAAATTGTGTAATCAAATTTCAATAATAGTGAAATATTACAGGTAAATTATATCTGTTCACTCAACTCTTGACATGTGCAACATCTATTCTCCAAAGATACAACATTAGTCCTGATCAATTATTGTATTAAAAATTAATGTACTTGTTCTCTTTTTCTTGGAGTATCTGAATACATGAAAGAGAATACTATTACAATGGTAATTGAATTGTGAAGCGGGCCAATAATAAATTAGTATTCTACTACATGAAAGAGAATACTATTACAATGGTAATTGAATTGCGAAGCGGGCCAATAATAAATTAGTATTCTACTACATGAAAATGACTGACAAATCACCATTCATGAGTGTTAATATTACCCGAGTCATCAAATATGACGGAGTCGATAAAAATAAAATGAGAGTGTTTCAGCCACCTGTCCTTTCGCTATCAGCTTAAATCCACTTGTCAATCTGGAGACTTCATCAACTCGAAGTGTCAGCCATCTTGTAACTTCATATAAATATTAGTGGTCAACTCCTTTAGTGCTGTTTGAAGTTTATTTATCTGGACAGGATACAAGGATATAGAGAGACATGAGTTTTAACCAAATAGCTATCAAATACCTGTGCTACTATGATGCTCACTGATAAAGTTTGAGTCCAGAGCCAGTCTGATTAATACTGTCTTTATTTTAATCTTACTTATTGACTATACATACAAATTGTTTTAAAATTCTGCAAAGTGCTAAGGTGAGAAAGAACCTCATGTGGAACCAGGAAATAAGACACATAATTGGTGTCTTAGCAATCAGCTATGTTATTTATTTTGACCACTAGGTCAGAATGCTTGTTTGTTCAGTCAATCTATATTACAAGCTTACAATGAGGACATTGCAGTTTGAAACGGAAAAAGACTTCACTGATGCTAGAATGACTAAGTCCACAAAGTGTATCTCCAGCAGGCCTCGTTTGTTACCTCAGGGGGCCAACTACCTTCCAATAGATATTGAGAATCGGGTCACCGGGTGTTTGGGGCGCCTCCCCCATTGAAGCAGAGGATGTTTTTAAAATGTTACTTCCAGTATGCTCTCACTAGGTTCAGTCAGCTTCTTTTCTCTCCCAAGTAATGGTAAATAATGCAAGATTGAGTTTGGATATGAATACTTTCTTAATTGCATTGATATTTAATGGATTTTTGGCACACATGCCTAAATTCTGGATGTCTCTAATTCATCCAGTCTCCATGCAAGGTTGCTTTCTCACAAATTTTCACCTTCCACATAATACACAGCATGTATGTGTGTGTGTGACAAATCACAACTATCTCATGGATTTTATGTCAGATTTCAAAAACAGGAAAATAATTCTAATTCAGCCTAGTAAATATATTTTGTGAGTGGGGGGTAATAACTCACAGCCATAACATGTCTTGTATGACAGTTTACAATAACTACAGGGAAATGTTCCATCCTAGTTAATATATTGCGAGGAGGGGGTGTGTGTTCTAGTCCCAGTTTGAGCCTAAAATGTTGAGTCTAGTTTTTTTCATAAGTTATTTCTTTGGTATTGGTAGGCACTTCATGGTCTTGGCAGCTTTGAAGATGCAATAACAAGCCTGAAGACAGCAAGGAATATTGATCCCAGTAATGCACCGGTGTCAAATGCATTGAAGAGTTTAGCAAAGTAATGTATACAGTATAAACTATAAGTTGACACTTAGTCATGAATTATGACAACCTACAATTGTTTATTATTCAGCTCACTAACTCATAGAAAGGAGACGTACTAAAGAGGGGCCGTCCATAAAGTATGTCATGCTCCAGAGGGGGGAGGGGGTCTAAGAAAGTGTGACAGGGGGATGGGGGGATCCGGCCATGTGTGACGTCACGGGGGGGGGGTCCGAGATTTGTGACAGGTGGAGGGTTAAAAATGGTCAAAAATATCGTGACATGCTTTATGGGCGATCCCAAAGCACATTATTTAAGAAAATAATTCAAATAACATATTTGTTTGCAGATCAATAAAAGAATACCAGCAATTTGAAAAAAGCATGTGCCAAAGAATGTTTTGTAAAGCAAATTCAGGTCAGTCCATGTACAAGTTGAAGAAAAATTCTATTTGTTGAGTTGAATTTATCATTTTTAAATAGTACTGTAACATTTATTTATATATTAATGAAAATCTCTACTCTTTTATATTTTATGTTGTCACAAATGCCAGGTAATCAAAGCATTAATTTTCTTAAATGATCTTTAGGCACTGATCACACAACTAAATTTAACCCTACCAAGTCGAGTTACCGAATTTTAGGTAATAGATTTAATTACTATATAACGAGTTATCGAATTCTAGGTTTTTGGATATCCCTTGAAGAAGTACTAAAAATAACAGCCAATCATCGTTAAATCTCACATTTGCTGCAAGATTAGTGTTTACAAATGGTTTTTTTTCTTGAATAAAGCAGTAAATCAATGATTACATTGATTTTTAGTGTCCTTGAAGAAGTTGGACAAGCATGCGAGAGGTAAAAGTCGCTATCGATGTCAGGGCAGCATAACCTGTAAGGTATGGCAGGATCGGAGACCAATTACATTCATCTCAAACCTCCATGACCCAAAACAAATAGGAGTAGCAAACAGAAGTAACAAAGATGGAACACTTGATGGAGTTCCGATGCCACAGCTCGTCCAGGACTACAATCGCCACATGGGCAGTTGTGACAAAAATGATCAAATGACGCGCCTCCATCGCTCACGCCATCATTACCGGTGGCCCCGTCATATTTTCATCAAATTTTTTATGTGGGCCTGCTACAATTCATTTGTTATCTATGTGTCTAAACTAGAAGCAGCTGACAAAAAGCCCATGTTTTACACTAGATATATCCAAAAACTTTGCATTGAACTGATAGGCAATTAATGCTCAACAGCCATTCACCGAGGACAAATGGTACCATGCCCCCAACGCCACACACCAGGCAACCACTGGCCTGAAATTCCAGAAGCTACTGCTTTCTACCATTTCTGCACTGTCTGCTTGGAAAAACCACCTTCAATACAACAGAGCACACCCTGGTGTAGCATACAAGGACAACCCACACAAGAAGGTCAAGACCAACGTCAGGTGCTGTATGTGCAAAAAGTACCTCTGTGTAAAGCATGGCTCATCCTGCTGGGAAGACTACCTCTCCAATGCGCAATAATGGCGTTAGATGGAAGCACTGTTCAACTAATTAAACAATTATTATCTTATAAAATAAAATATTAAAAAAAACAATTATTTAAAAAAAACAATTAAATTTTAAAAAAATACTACACGGTAATTCTTAACTGCTGCGCGGTCTCGGTCGAAAACCTTCGCGGCCACGTGGCTTCGCAGCTCGGAGGGAATATTGGTGCAAAGTTGCACAGCATCCATTTTTAAATAATTTTTTTTACTAAATGTGATGTGCGGTAATTATAAAATGCTGCGCGGCGTCGGTTAGATATATGAGTGGCCGCGTAAGCCGCGCAGCCACTCAGCTTAAATGAACATTGGATAGAATGTAGGCCTATTTCCTGCTATATCTAAAAGTTTGAGCTCATTCTGACCACTGGTTTTCATGATACTAGCAATTTCCTAACCCATGTACATTTTCTTTTTTTTTGCTGGGGAGGCCAGGTGTAGGAGCAAATTAGCTTGGGGAGCTCGGACCTGGTAGGGTTAAGGCACCTATTATTAACATATTGCTTGTAATGTCTTAACTAGATTCAAAACCCAGTGAAGACCCTAAAGAAGAGCAAGAATTGGTCGAAGAGAGTGCTTATGGACCCTGCTCAGATGAATTTAAGAATCTTGTCCTTGAACAGTTGAAGTAAGTTTACTTCTACTTATTGCAATGGGCCCATGATGCTTCTTGGTTATAAAATATGGCACTGATTCGGAAAAAAAATATATATATATTCACATTGTAATAAATTCTTTCAATTTGTGATACTTTATTTCAGAACTTAATTTGATAATATATTATGTAAGTTTGCACAACCTTGAGAAATTACAGTTTGGAATTTCTTGCAATGTTTAATCAGTTGATAAAATGTTTCTAATTTTGTAATGCTATTCAGAAATTTGATAATATACTATGTAAGTTTGCACAACCTTGAAAAATTACAGTTTGGAATTTCTTGCAATGTTTAATCAGTTGATAAAATGTTTCTAATTTTGTAATGCTATTCAGAAATTTCCAAGACAGCACAATGACAGAGATGCCATTTCCCAGTATCCACATGACAGAATCTGAAATTGCATGCATCCTTGAAACAGCTGTCAGTCTTGGCATGGATGTTAAACAAAGAGGAACAGTAAGTTGTTCATATGCAGAATGTGGTGTCTTGATTACTTTTAACTATACAAATGTTAATCGTGTAAATGAGATTTAAATATGAAACTGATGGTAAAAAG
This sequence comes from Ampullaceana balthica, assembly GCA_944989445.1. Classification (NCBI taxonomy): domain Eukaryota; kingdom Metazoa; phylum Mollusca; class Gastropoda; family Lymnaeidae; genus Ampullaceana; species Ampullaceana balthica. The sequence goes on from CALYLW010000573.1 coordinate 356,504, forward strand.
TTATTTATAAGTAGTGTAGCATATACAAAAAATCAAACAATTCACATACTTAATTTTTAAAAAAACATTTTGGTTTTGACATAATTTTTTAAAAATCATAGTACACACAGTTGTTATTTAAAATATGGGAATATTTTCTAATGTATTCACAATATTTAGCAAAGTAAATGTGATTAATATTATGTATTTTCTTCATATTTTTCAGGGTAATTCATTGCACTATGAAGTTTATAAGAAGTCTGTCAAGCTTGATTAGAGTAAATTTCACAAGGTCTGCAATACTATTGTTTTATGTTATTTTTCAGTTCCTAATTTACTTGAAACATAAGACTTATTCAAGTCATTTTTAATTTTCATTAAAATTTAAATCTTGTATATATTTTTAGGATCCTGAACTGATATTAATAGGCACCTGTGTCTTAAAAGTATTTGAAAAATTATCAATTTTGTTGGATAAGTGTGTAAATACTTGCTTATAATAAGTTTTTTTTGGTTAAAGTTTATGAGTGAAAGATCTGTGTCTTTGATCTTAACTATGCACTCTTTTCATTTTATGTTGACTTCAATTATTTTATAATGTACTGGCTGCTGCTGGTAATTCCAGGATTTATTTTACAAGTTAAATATTTTGAATTTGATGTTATTTATATATGGTTTAAAATAAAGAGACTGATTGAAGTTATTCACAACTCTCTTGCTTTAACTTTTATAATTTAGGCACATTTTTAAAAAAATTGTCAAATTAACTATCAATTTTTAAAAACAAAGCCAAAATTTTTCAGCTGAATTGTTTATTATAATTTTGTTGTATTATTTTCCCCTCATTAATCATCCTGGTTTTTCTAACAACTCTTCCAAATTGATGTGAGGGACTTCATTCACATTCAACTTTTTAGAAACTGTTATAGGCATTTGATCAGTAAAAGTCTCCTTTGTTAACACTGGACTTTCTCGTTTTGTCTGGAAAAAAAACATAGACAAAATGATTATTTTAGTATTTCAGGTTCGACAGAGTATGTATCATAGGCCTTTGATATTAAAAAAGAAAGTTGCTAAGCTATGTAAATGAAAACACCTTGACAATGTTAGAAACACAATGTCAGATACAAATGTTATGTAAATTATTGAATAACTAAAAATCAGGTAGGGCAAACAAAATAAAGAAGTTGCAGGGTATCACGTTATTTGGAAACTTTCTCTGCACATATTTGACACCGGAACACAAAATGAAAACAGCTTAATTATATATTGTATTTAGTTAATAATCAAACCAAGAAATAAGGAAGTAAAGGAATAAAGTAAAATAAAACCAGACGACGAGAGCTACAGCTAACAAAGGATTTTATTTGAGATATTTTCCTTTGATGATACGGAATAACAATCTGAATGTGGCACCTGAAATTATATAGCCCTTATATAACACAACAAATGCACCACTGCCGATACCTTTAAAAATTGTCTTGTGTTTGACATCTAATTTATACTAGTTATTGATTGATAGAATGTATAGCTATATTAATATTAAATCTCAGTGTAAAGTCATCTTAGGAACTCATGCCTGTCATGTAAATAAACAGTGATTGTAGTATGCCAAGGCCAGGGCTCCTTCAGCAAGGTAAACGTTTTAAGGATTGAGCATTTAGTGTGATGAAATTAATAAGAAAGAAAATGTGGAATCGCGTAACCTTTTTAATGTTGTCCTTTAAATTTAAAAATAATTTAAAATAGATGGAAGTCCTTCAGCCATGATCATAATATAATCCTCTATAACTAAGCCACAGTCCAATCTAAGTCTAAGCATTCAAGATTAACTATGGGAGACTTAAAATAAAATTGCTAAAACTAATAAAGTAATTTTAACAAATTAAAGATGTAAATAATGTAATTATTATTTTTTAATGTTAAAACAAAACAATTAGCGCACAAATACACTATTTCTATAAATAAAAAATACCAAAGAAAGATTTGAATGAAAACAATTAAGTTGGGGACATTATAATTACACTGTGTTTCTTTTGTGCAATGAATTTAAGTTTGGACTAACACAAAAAAAAATTGGGTTTACGTTTAAATAAATCCTTATATTTTTAATACATCATTTAATTTCAGGACAGGGATAAGCTTCTTAGACCGCTGTGAAACTTTGCTTTATGTTTTGTTTAATATTTCTACCCTTCCTCTCACATTTTAAATAACTTACTGGCACTTCTATGTGCCATGAGTTGTGAAAATTAAATATAAACTTTCCAGAAAGATTTCGCAGGTTCAGCTAGCACTATAATAATCACATATCGGGGTTTCAATTGCCAAAATATATATTTTACTTACTCTTGACTCCTTTTCTGCATGTGTTACAAAGTGTTTTCCCTCTGCTTTAAGGGCCAAGAGTGTTTCATTAAACAACTGATCAGTAGGAACACTTTTTTTTCTTTGCATTTCTCGATATTTGTCCACAAACCTGTGCATTAAAAACCAATGTAATTAGCTTTTAAATATACTTTAAAATAAGGCTGGCAGCTTACTTTCTATTTTGAAAGGGGAATACTGGTGCTCATGAATCAAACATAGTATAGGAAAAAATTATAATAAATTTATTTGAGAATTTAAGTTTAAATTATAAAATATTTATTGAAAGAAAAAAAAAGTAACTTAAATTAAATTGTAGGGCTGCGGAAATTAACGATTAATTAATCAATTAATCGTTAAAAATTTTAACAGGTAAAAATTACTTTGATAGATTAATATTTAAGAAAATATATTTATTTTTTTCCTCCAATAGGATATGGGGAAGTGGGTTAAAAATCGATCCAAAGTTTTGGCAACAAGCAAGCAGATGCCACGAGTTAATATAAAGGATTTTAAAAAAAAGTTTTTTCTTCCTTATTTCTTGCATAGCAGAACGTATTAGCTGTGTTATCTCACAAAATTTGGGAGACATGGAATTACTGCGACTTAACAGATTTCGCGAAATAATGAATCGCGACTTAACGGGATCTATATATAATATATGCGTTATAAAAATATAATTAATCGATTACATTTTTTCCAGATTAATCTAACAATTTTTTTTAAAATCAGTACCAGCCCTATTTAAAATCTGCATAAGTAAGGGAAAAAATCTACCTCTGCACTACTGTCTTGTTCTTATGGTCATTTAATCTAACTGGTTCTGGATCAGCATAGGTTCTGTAGAAATGCCTGAATTAGAAGTTATCAGAAATATTTAGTTACAGCACACACACACAAAAATTAAATACTAACACAAATAAGTTAATAGAAAAAAAGAGTTTTTGGCTTTTTGATATTTAAAGTTTAAAATGAAAGGCAATGAAGTGAAGGACATGCTTATCTAACAGAGCAAGTGCAATTTTTTAATGTAAATCTGGATCCTTCCACTGAATCCACTCTGCCTTAAGTCAAAACATTAGCAAGTACTAAAATTAAAAGATCACCAATTTAAATACGAAAATTATTTAGTTTACCGTTAGACAGTGGTTAACAGAGTACATTTTAGTGGTAAGAACAATAACATATGAGTTAAATGATCAGCACAAGGTAAGATAGTATTAACAAATATCAAAGAATTGGAAACAGCAATTTAACCATCAGGTACTGATGAATATGAAAATAATTAGCCCAAACCACAGTCACTACATTCATAACGGCCTCTGAGGCGTATCTTCATGGATTCTAGGAATGTGTTTAAAAACAACCGAAAAATTGTTCCCACTTGAAATAACACAGGGTTAAAAACTTTATACGCTATTTCATTTTCAGCACCACCCAGTAAATATGAATTTTCATTTCTTTCAATGCATCCACTTTTGAGTGCATGATTCTGAAACCAAAAAACAAGAAGAGTCTCCCAGGAAACAAAAAAAAGGCTATCAGTGCAGAAGAGTGGTGTGGATGCAAAGTTTGGGAACCTTTAATATAAATATTTTTATTATTTGTACCCAATTTTTTATGGGACTAACAATCAATTTTTTTTCCTTCAAATTAGAACATATTAGAGAGATTATACATCACACTAAATTATAGGCAGAGCATGTTAAACAATTTAAAGTTTTTATAAGGAACATTTAGCATGTATTAACTATTCTATTTCTTGATCATCTGATTTATTTTCCTCATTTAACTTTAACAGATCTGTTGTGCATAACATTTTATTTTTTAAAACTTTTTATAGTTTTTTTTGTTTTTTATTATAAAAACATTCACTTTATTAAATAAATACAAGGAGTTGGGGACATTAACAGACAATACAAAGTTGTATTTCCATTGTCAAGGAAGGACACTCATTGACTGAGAGCACAAGCTTATAAAAAATATTTAAGCATTTTAGAGTAAAGAAAAGTCACATCTATTTAACTTACAAACTCCAGACTGACAAATATATATTTTTTAAAGTAAAAATTGAAATTGAACACGCATTGATCTGCGGACAAAGAGTAAAAATTGCTTTAAAATTATTAAAGTTCTTACGCTATGACAAAGTCCTCCGGATATAAAATGTTTTGGACTTGCTTTGGAGGTGGAACAGGCTTTGGTGGTATTGCTTTTACTACATCATACCAAATAGGTCGATCTTCTTCTTTTATAGCACCAGATCTCAACAATCCAGACATTCTAAATACAAAAAAGATAGCCATTTGAAATAAATTATAGTAGACTGATACGCTTAGGCTCCACTGTAAATTTCAAATTGTACTTTAGACAGTTTTTTAAAGATTTTTGTCAAATTGTGAAAATCTAAACTTTAAGTAAATATCACAATCAAATGAAAATCTTAATTTTTTTTTATCTGTGAAGTCATAATACATTATAAAATACTGTTTAATCCCAAACTGGCTAACTCCATGTTTAATTAAGTCTCAACAAATGTACCCACTAAGGTTCTTTGGTCTGTGTGCAAATTAACAAAACTTAATCATGTGCAAAGTTGCACAGCATCCATTTTGTGCAAAATTTTACATCCCATAAACATAATTACATATTATTCTTAGCGAAATTTGCTGTGCGGTTATTCTAAACTGCTGCACAGCATCTGTCAAATATATGCGTGGCAGCGCAACAGCGCAGCTTAAAGGGAACATTAAAGGAAAAAAGTTTTCTGCAATGGCCATTATCAATACGAAAATTGTCATAGCTTTAAAACTACAAGTAAGCATTTATTTCATAACTGGAATTTATATTGTGATAATTAAAGGAGAAAATGATTGCAGCTATGCCAGAAAGTTTGTAGTCAGGTAAGTTCAGATTTTTAAAAAAAATTAACACAAAAAATTGATCCCCAAAAAAGTATAATGAAAATTAATTATTTTTTTTTGGTGGTACAGTCGAAACCGGTTAAGTCGACGGCGTTGGGGTATGAAAAATCGCGTCGAGATAACCGATGATCGAGTTAAAAAGAAAACCAATATGGCGGCAAAATATTGACATGTGCTTGAAATTTCTTTATGTACATGATGTGCGTTAATTAGTGATGGGACGATTAATCGGAATCATATCGGATTCCTAATATTTCTTCACACTTTCCTAAGGTTGTAATGACCATTAGTTTTTAAGGACCGTTTAAATATAACCATGGTTCCCACTCGGGAAAAAGTCGGGAATTCTTTAAAAAAATTTCTCGGCTTTCAAAGGCGGGAAAAGTTATGACTAGTCTGGAATTTTTATATATATATTTTTTTATTCCGAAGCAATGGACTTTGATTACGTCTCTGTGGTCATGTTTCGATTCCATTCAATTTAGTTAACAGTTTATGATTGTCTGCTCATGCGTTAAAAGGTCAAAATTTTCGCCTTGCCTCGTCCCATGGCGCGTGTGGCGTGGCATGTCACAGCCGCTCGCGTTTGCAATATCCGTCAAATCAGCGAATTTTAAAAAAATAAATAAACATATCTATATGGTAATTTTAAGTTAAATGCTTTTGACATGCAGGATATCTGTCACTATCAGACCGCTCTCGAATTTCCTCAGTCAATCAAAGTTGTAATATAAATAAAACTATTGCGGCCTTGACCGTTGATCACAGCACGCTGTGTGTTAGACCTCGGCCGGCAACTAAGTCTAAGCGAATTTTTTTAAAAATCATTCCTTATCAGAATTCGACCTACAAAAGTGATGACGTGTATATTATATATATATACTGGAATATTAAGAAAATGATTTGATTTCACCGTCACGCGCGTGTTAGTCACAGTCACGTATCTTACTGGTAACAAAGCAACAACAAAGTTTTAAAAGAATAATAATTTTTTTATTTAATTAAATAAAAACCACCGTTGATTCTCGATACAAACCTTTATTTTCATTTCTAAAGATATTCGTTTATCTTAAAAAATAAAATGATTAATGCATCAGAAAATGAATTAAGTTTAATAATAATATAACATGCACTGCAAAATAATGACGGATTAAAGAGCGCTAACGCGATACGGGCACCTCGGGTGAATACATACTGAAACTAATTCACACATGGATCGAAAGTGAAAGAAGATAATAACATCCGGCAATTTTTATTGAAATCTCATAGAATCACACAATAGCCGGAAGGAAGTCTTGAAGAAAGCGAGATGTCAACACAGTTTTGAACTAAAAATGGCAAAGTGCATTGCTAGGCGAACATTCGAGGATCGAGCTAACCAACGTTAAGTTGCTAATTTGGCCCTCTTTTGAGCTCGAGGTATTAGGTTTCGGAGGTTAAAAAAATCGAATTAACCGATGAGAAAATGCTAAGACAAAGAGAATTTGGTGGTTCTAATAAAAAACGTCGAGTTGGTAGGGTGGTCAAGTTAACCGAGCTCGAGTTAAGTGGGTTCGACTGTAATAATATATAGTATAGGCCGATTCATACTTGTCCGACTGTGACGTCACAGCGACGCAACCTGTTGCTGGCCGAGAGTTGCTGCCCTTGAAAAATATTTGTTTTATTATAATTCCGATTACCTCCCCTTAGGCGGGAAGGTAAGTAATTTAACAATGGAAAGGATGGGAATGTGATCTTACGCGTATCTTGTCATTGGGGGTGCGGTTGTTGGGGGGGGGGCGTATGGGGTGGGGTTAATTAGATTAATTCTAAATTAATAAACATAAATGGGGGAGGGGTGAAGGGGAGGGGTGAGCCATTTTTTGGAGTAAAAATGAGTATAAACCATGAACTATTTGCTATGCTCATTTAGAGCGGAGTGCTGCTAATTACCCGGGAAAAAAGACCCCAGGCGTTTTCCTTTTCACCTGTAGCTCTGGGTGCGCTGACATCGCAGTTCTTTTGTGTTAATTTTTTGGTAAATATTAGCAACAATGGAGTCTATATTTACTGCCCGTTTTTGGAATTGTCTAGAGAGAGAGGGCAAAAAATCTGTGATTGAATGACTTATGACTGCTGGATTGATTGCTGACCGGTATGAGTGTCCTGTCTGTAAGAAAGCTATGAAGTTGGGTGCACACACCTGTGATATTTCGGATGGATTTACATGGAGATGTCGCGACAAAAGCCATGGTGACATTAAGCGTAGCATAAGAAAGGGAACCTGGTTTAGTGACAGTCATTTAAAGTTAGTCGACATTCTTCTACTGACTCATTACTGGATTAGGGGCATGCCATTTCAAAGCATTGAGAAAGAAGTGGATGTTTGTAACGCCACAGTGACAGACTGGACTAGCTTTTGTTGCGAGGTCTGTGTGGAAGCGTGTGTTAGGGAGAGTGAACCAATAGGTGGAGTGGGTATGATTGTTGAAATAGACGAGTCCAAATTCGGTAAACGTAAGTACAATAGAGGAAAGCGCGTGGACGGTAGATGGGTGTTTAGTGGGATCGAAAGAGGATCCAACAAATGCTTTTTCAGGGTTGTTGAGAACCGAGACAAAGATGTCCTTCGGGCAATAATTAAAGAATTCGTGTGGCCAGGGACCACAATCATTTCTGATTGCTGGAGGTCTTACGACTGTTTACAGGACGAAGGGTTTCACCACCTGACAGTGAACCATAGCCTCGAGTTCAAACACTCTGAGACTGGTGCGCACACCAACACAATAGAGGGCACCTGGAGCGCACTAAAACGGTCTCTGCCCGCGAGAACCTGTTCTGGGGAGGAGCAGTTCGATTCGTATTTATTCGAATTTGTTTGGCGAAAATCGTGTGGCACTAATGACCAAATGGGTGAATTTTTAAAAGCGATTAAAAAAGTGTATCCTCTCCCTTGTAGTGATTCCGATGCCTGATTGGTGGGTACCCTATGTTTTCTTCATTTTTTAACACAATTTTAGTCGTCCAAAATCACTAAAATAACCTTAAACTATTAAAATTCCCCCCACCTCTTTTTTCTGTCACTATCTTTTTGCTGGTTTTCAAAAGCGGCAGGTAGCTAAAAAACCTAGAAATTTGAGAATCCCCGTTCACCTCTACCACTCTAAATTCCTGGGTTTCGCACTACTTTCCGGCAGTCACGTGCCTTGGCAACCAAGATGGCCGCCAGAAATGACCTCATTTTGGCCTGGTCGGAGTAGTCCATTTTCACCATACTAATTCAGTGTAATACAAATAAAATTGTGAAATTTTCTTTCAGAGTTCTTGTTCGCCAGTCATGGTTACACTTGTTTCGTTATTTTAAGTTTATGACGAAATCACCAACCAGGCCAACCGAATACTTGATTCAAGATAATTCAATTTAGGGGCTGTCCATAAAGTATGTCACGCTATTTTTGACCATTTAAACTCCCCCCCTCCCCCATGTCACAAACTGTCACACATCTCGGACCCCCCTTCCCTCCTAAAGTAGGCCTACGTCACACTTTCGAACAAAAATTGTGTTTTTTAGTAACAAAATAATCAAAATTTAATATAAAACAGCGTGACTTCACACATGGCCAGACCCCTCTCCCCCCTGTCACACTTTCAGACCCCCCCCCCTCTGGAGCGTGACGCACTTTATGGACGGCCCCTTAATTTAGGCAATCAAGGCGAATCAAGGGTTGAGACTGAACTCAAAGTCTAAGTCTTAATAAGCAACATTATGAACCTCAAAGATTAAAATAAAGTCATTTGGGTAGTTTTATGTATTACCTGGAAAATATGGTGCCAAGCTTCTCTCGACGACTTCCAGCCATGTATTTACTTTGAAAATATTTCTAAGTTATATTAAAAAAAATATATTTGTTTTACCGTCTACCAATGACAATCAACTCGTTTGGGTTAAAGAATACAAAAACTGTGTTTCTTCATTAGAGAGTGACTCCGTACTTTACTGTTGTAAATCGGAAACGCGGTCATATAGCTATTATTAACTATTATAACTAACGAACACCAAGTAGTCCATGTTCTGGACTATCGAAGTCCAACAGATCTACCACCACCAACAACCCTTCTTTCTCTTAAAAATGAAATTATATAAATGAAACCCAGTCTAAAATTCATTTAAATTGTGAAGAGAATGCTTATTGGATTTAGACAGAAAAATCGAATACTAATATTAATATTAGGTATAACTATAACTTAACTTGAGTGCAAAATATTTATCATGTTATTATCAATAACCACACTTTTCCCTAGTAAAAGCTTACTATTTCACCTGTCAGTCATTACACACATATGATACTTGGTCGCCTGGAGATGCATGAAATGTTGAAATAATTGTATTAAATTTTATAAAAATTGCATTGAAATTTGTTACTTATCATTCTATCGCCTAAAGTATAATTTTTAAAATAAAGAAGTTCAAAGTTAACTAAAATTATAGTATTTTACAAGGCTAAAACGGGCTCCATATGGGCCGTACGTGTCATCAGAGCACAAACCAGGCTAATTGTGAGAGTGAGTTCCCATGGCGACGGGCGCTCGCATGTTGGCACCACCCACTGGTTCACTTAGCGCCGCCTTCAGTGACCATGCAGGTTCTAACGATCATGCAGATTCTATTAAAATAACATTTGCCCTCCTCCCTTTCAAAAACTTCTGCAGGCACCTACGTTTACTTTGGTCGTCTTATAGCCTATAGGAATTAAAAAAATTAAATTAACGTTACATTAAATATGTTATTAGTTTCCTAAAGTTTTGAAATTAACCATGAGTAGGCTAGGAGCCGAATTCTTATGACAGGATCAGTGGCGTAGCGAGGGGGGCAGGGGGGATATATGTCCCCGGGCGCCCCATTAGGGACGCCAAAATTAATATTAAAACTCATTATTTAATTTTATTTTGATGTAAACTAATGTATCCCAAATACGTTTGCAAGATTGAATTTTGGAGCTCCGAAAATATCTTCATAACAAATCAGTTGGCAAGCATGATTTTGGCACCCCCATTGAGCGTTAAGGGGCGCAAATTCTACTCATAAATAAATGACACATCCACAATGTAGGATTGCTGATAGCGATTTTTAAAAAAAACTGTGAGTTGCTGGGAGTGAGAGTAGGGGAGCAGTAAGAGACAAAGGCGATTTTTTTAATAGAACAGACAGAGACGACACTAAAAGCAACCAAAATGACCTAGGAGTGGCTTAAAGCAGTGGTTCTCAACCTGTGGTCCGTGGGCTAGAGGTCCGCGAAGATGTGCCTGGTGGTCCGCGAGCAAAGCATGAAATTTACGCACTGTATGATTCATCGAGAAAGACTAGCAAGTAAAATAATTAACTCAGACTTAAAATATATTTTTGATCTGGCCTAAATAGTTTTTAAATTTTATCAAGGCTCGTCTATGAAATTCTCGTTTCTTTGATTTCTTATGTTCGGATATGAACAGTGGCGTAGCGAGGGGGGGCAGGGGGGGGACATATGTCCCCGGGCGCCACGTTAAGGGGCGCCAAAATGAGTATTAAAACTCATTATTTAATTGTGTTTTGATGTAAACTAATGTATCCCAAATACGTTTGCAAGATTGAATTTTGGAGCTCCGAAAATATATATATTACAAATCAGTTGGAAAGCATGATTTTGGCGCCCCCATTGGGCGTTAAGGGGCGCCATTCTACTCCTAAATAAATGACACATCCACAATGTAGGATTGCTAGTGGCGATTTAAAAAATAAATGGGAGAGAGAGTAGGGGAGCAGTAAGAGACAAAGGCGATTCTATTAATAGAACGGACAGAGACGACACTAAAAGCAACCAAAATTACCAAGACAAGCAAAAGGAGTGGCTTAAAGCAGTGGTTCTCAACCTGTGGTCCGTGGACACTAGCTGTCCATGAAGATGTGCCAGGTGGTCCGCGAGCAAAGCATGAAATTTACACATTGTATGATTCATCAAGACGGACTAACAAGTAAAAGAATTAACGCAGACTTAAAATATATTTCTGATCTGGCCTAAATAGTTTTAAATTTTATCAAGGCTCGTCAATTAAATTATCGTCTCTTTGATTTTTTATGTTCGAATATGAATCTTGAACATTAACAGTTACTGATGTATACTGAAGTTCGCTGGTTATCAGACTGTTTGAATTACGTGACGACGTAAGAGAGTTTCTTGTAGAAAAAAAACTCAAAGCTTGTTGATCATTTGAACCATAGTTTATGGTTGCTCTTCTGGCTTACTTGGCTGAAACTCTTGAAGAACTCAATAAACTTAATTCAACTCGGCAAGGAAAGAAGACACATTATATTACTCTCAGTGACAAAGTGTCTGCTTTTACGAAAAAGCTTGATCTTTGGAAAAGAAGATTATTTCAAGGTAACTTTGAGATGTTTGATCAATTATACGAAATCACCAAGAAACCAGAAAATGCTGAAATAAATAAACAACTGTTGATAAATTTGATTTCTGGTCATATTCGATCAATGCAAGCCCAATTTTAATTCTACTTTAGTGATTTTTTTACGTTCAGTGGTTTTTAGTGGGTTTCCAGTCATAATCTCGCACGCATTGTCTCATCAAATAAAATTACCAACATCATAATTAAACCAATTCATTGAACTGACTAGCAATGCCACTTTGAATATGTTGCATCAGAAAGTGGGCTTAATGAAATTTTGGAGTACTCCGAGCTGTCTCGGATAGCTTTTAAAATACTTTTACCCTTTGCAACTTTGTGAAAGTGGATTTTCTGCATTGCTTACAATAAAAACAAAACATCGTTCGTACTAAATAAACTAATATAGCAGTCTTTTTAATACAAACTACTGTTTATGACTTAAAGTTTTTTTATAGTTAGCAAGTAAAATTAAATAAGATGACTGTAAGACTAATATATATGACATTTGTTCTTTACAAAAGAAAGCCATTACAATATTGTTTTTGGAGCACGCAAAACGTAGCATATTAGTATAGTTTTACTAACTAACATGTATACTACTTATATATATCAATAATCTTCTGTATAGAAGGAGCGTGTGCAACAGATAACAGTATAATTATATTTAACTTTCCAGCTCAGCAGTAGCACAATTTTTAGTAGTGGTCCGTAGCTAAGACACACATTTTTCAAGTGGTCCTTGAATCTCAAAAGGTCGAGAACCACTGGCTTACAGAAGTCTCTCCTCTCAAGGGATTGTGTCGGTGTGTCAAAGCAAGTTGGATTCCTTTTATATGAAACATCAAACACCGCCTCTCTTTCCTGTCTCTCTGTGATCAAACTTGATCATTATGATCCACTGTTAGAAAGCACTTACAAGATACCCGAGAAAATCCAGGCTCAGTATCTTATTTATACAGGAAATACAAAATGAATTTATCCACCTACTTTCATCGACTGTAAGGAATCAGCTGTTGAGTGAAATCAGAAAAAACAAGTACTACGGCGTAGACTACGGTATCCTACTTGACTCAACACCCGATCTAAGACAGATTTCTCAAGTCATCAGATTTGTGGATGTGGATTTTCAAACTGAAAAAGAAACCACCAAAGAATCATTTTTAGGTTTTATCTAGATACATTCCAAAGACGCAGCAAACATTGAAAGAGTTATCGTAGAGAAACTTGAATTTAATAACATACCTCTAGCCGACTATCGGTCACAATGTTATTACAATGCTGCTGTAATGACTGGGCATATATCCGGCCTTCAGCAGCGAATATGTGCCAGAAATCACAGAGCATTGTTCATCAGCTGTGACAACCAGAGCTTAAACTTACCAAGAGTACACTCAGCTAAACAGGATCCAGTTGTTATCACTTTTTTGGAACAGTTGAAAGTATAAATTTTTGTTTTCTCTCGTTCAACAATTCGTTGGGAAGAATTAAAAAGAGTTGTGCCAATCACAATGAAGAGGAAGTCTGAAACACGTTGGAGTGCATGATCAGAAGCTGTTAAAGCAATTTATGAAGGACTAGATTTCACTAGATGAACTGGTAGAGCTGTTGGAAAAATTCTCAAAACATACAAATATGACGCCTGACACCAGAAGTGATAAAGGAAAATTTGCTGGCAGGTATATTTAACTTTAAATTCCTAGTTTTGTTAAATTTCTGGAACATCATACTTGGGAAAATTGATCGTGTCCAGAAACGAGCAAGAGGTATGTTGAGCAAGAAATTGTAAAAATTCGAGATAATTTGAGCCAGGTTGCGGTAGATAATGGAAAGGAAGATGCACAACTTTGGGAATCGAGGTTGACAGACTAATTAGACGACATCGGAGGATGCCTGGAGAATCAACAAGAGATGCAGGACTTTCTGCAGAAGAAGAATTGCACGTGATATGAACAGCGTAATTGATAGAATCCAACAGGAGAAATCAATACGTTTTTTACGTCTAAAAAAATCCAAATAAATTTGGATTTTTACTAGACGTCAAAACTCTACTTGCTGAGACAAAAGTCGATACACTTCGTTGAAATTGCTTAGATTTTGCTAATTTATGCGACACTGACGTCAATGGTAATGACTTGTGCACATAAATCAGTGACTGAAAAATGCTTCTCAGTACCCGGACTGAATTTCTATCGGAAACTCCTTTGGATGTTCTTGGTTTTATTGTTTCATATGGATATGACTTATTTCTGAGTCAAGCGCATTTCACTTCTAATACTTCTAACAATTGCTGTTTCAACTGAAAGCTGTGAGCGGTCCTTCAGCAAACTGAAGCTTATTTTGTCTTATTTACGTGCTTCAATTGGAAAAGATAGTCCGAGTGATCTTATCACCAAAAGAGAAACACTTGAGAATATTAATTTTGACAACGTGATTGACGAGTTTGCGACAATCAAATTAAATCAAGGAGAATCAATTTTTTGTAGACTATGTCTAATCGTATAATTAGTAGAGTATTTTTGTTTTCCAAAAAATTGTTTACAATCGTAAAGAGAATTATTAGTCTGTATTCTATTTCATTAAAATACCAGAAGCTTCGAAAATGAACTATATAAACCGTAAAATTTCAAATTTTTCTTATGGGCTCAATGAGACAAGGGGCGCCGATTTTGTGTCATGTCCCCGGGCGCACATGACCCTAGCTACGCCACTGGATATGAATCTTGAACATTATCAGTTACTGATGTATACTGAAATTCGCTGGTTATCAGACTGTTTGAATTACGTGATGACGTAAGAGAGTTTCTTGTAGAAAAAACTCAAAGCTTGTTGATCATTTGAACCATAGCTTGTGGGCTGCTGTTTTGGCTTACTTGGCTGAAACTTTTGAAGAACTCAATAAACTTAATTCAACTCGGCAAGGAAAGCAGACACATTATATAACTCTCAGTGACAAAGTGTCTGCTTTTACCAAAAAGCTTGATCTTTGGAAATGAAGATTATTTCAAGGTAACTTTAAGATGTTTGATCAATTATACGAAATCACCGAGAAACCAGATAATGTTGAAATAAATAAACAACGGTTGATAAATTTGATTTCTAGTCATATTCAATCAATGCAGGGTCAATTTTAATTCTAATTTGGTTATTTTTTAACGTTCAGTTGTTTTTCGTGGGTTTCCAGTCCTAATCTCGCATATATTGTCTCATCAAATAAAATTAACAACATCGTAATTAAACCAATTAATTGAACTGACTAGCGATACCACTTTGAATATGTTGCATCAGAAAGTGGGCTTAATGAAATTTGGAGTACTCCGAACTGACTCAGATAGTTTTTAAAATACTTTTACCCTTTGCATCTTTGTGAAAGTAGATTTTCTGCATTGCTTACAATAAAAACAAAACATCGTTAGTACTAAGTAAACTAATATAGCAGTCTTTTTAATACAAACTACTGTTTATGTCTTAATTTTTTTTTATAGTTAGCAAGTAGAATTAAATAAGAAGACTATGAGACTAATATAATTGATATTTGTTCTTTACAAAATAAAGCCATTACAATATTGTTTTTGGAGCACGCAAAACGTAGAATATTAGTATAGTTTTACTAACTAACATGTATACTACTTATAGCTAGCAAAAATCTTCTGTATAGTAGGAGCGTCTGCAACAGATAAGATATACACCGTATAATTATATTTAACTTTCCAGCACGGCAGTAGCACAATTTTTAGTAGTAGTCCGTAGCTAAGACACACGTTTTTCAAGTGGTCATTGAATCTCCAAAGGTTAAGAACCACTGGCTTACAGAATGGTTAATTCTCGTCCCTTTGCTGCATGATGTGACTCTTTTTAAAAAGAAATATCTTACTTCCCCAATTCTACTGTGGAGGGAATAAAGTAGGGGAGGGAGTGAAGGTCTCTCCTCGCACGACTTGTGTCGGTAGTCAAAGCAAGTAGGACTCCTTTTATATGAAACATCAGACACCGCCTCTCTTTCCTGTCTCTCTGTGATCAAACTTGATCAGTATGATCCACGGTTAGAAAAACACTTACAACATGCCCGAAAAAATCCGGGTTCAGTATCTTATCTATCAGCAGAAATCAAAATGAATTTATCCACCTACTTTCATCGACTGTAATGAATCAGCTGTTGAGTGAAATCAGAAATAAAGTGCGACGGTATCTTTCTTGACTCAACACCCGATCTAGGACACTGGGAACAGCTTTCTCAAGTCATCAGATTTGTTGATGTGGATTTTCAAACTAAAAAGAAACCATCAAAGAATCATTTTAGGTTTTATCCAGATACATTCCAAAGACGCAGCAAACCTTGAAAGAGTTATCGTAGAGAAACTGGAATCTAATAACATACCACTAGCTGACTATCGGTCACAATGTTATGAAAATGCTGCTGTAATGACTGGGCATATATCCGGCCTTCAAAACTATGTGCAAGAAATCACAGAGCATTGTTCATCAAATGTGACAATCACAGATTAAACTTAGCAGGAATACACTCAGCTAATCAGGATCCAGTTGTTATCACGTTTTTTTTGAACAGTTTAAAGTATCAAGTTTTGTTTTCTCTCGTTCAAAAACTCGTTGGGAAGAATTAAAATGAGTTGTGCCAATCAAAATGAAGAGGGAGTCTGAAACGCGTTGGAGTGCACGATCAGAAGCTGTTAATGCAATTTGTGAATGGCTAGATGCACTGGTAGGGCTGTTGGAAAAATTATCAGAACATACAAATATGACGCCTGACACCAGACGTGATGCAGAAACTTTGCCGGCAGGTATATTAAACTTTAAATTCCTAGTTTTGTTAAATTTCTGGAACATCTTACTTGGGAAAATTGATCGAGTCCAGAAACGGTTGCAGGATCCTACTGTGAATTTCAAGGAACCAGCATCTGCTCTTGAATCGCTGGTGCAAGAACTTGTCAACATTCGTGATAATTTGAGCCAGGTTGCGGTAGACAATGGAAAGGAAGATGCACAACTTGGGGAATCGAGGTTGACAGAAGGATTAGACGACATCGGAGGATGCCTGGAGAATTAACAAGAGATGCAGGACATTCTGCAGAAGAAGAAATTTCACTTGATATGAACAGAGTAATTGATAGACTCCAACAGGAGATATCAATACGGTTTTCACGTCTAAAAAATCTAAACAACAAATTTGGATTTTTACTAGACGTCAAAACTCTTCTTGCTGAGACAAAAGTCGATACACTTCGTTAAAATTGCTTAGATTTTGCTAATTTATACGACACTGACGTCAATGGTCGCGAATTCCACATATAAATCAGAGACTGAAAAAATGCAGCTCAGTACCTGGACTGAATTTCTATCGGAAACTCCTTTGGATCTTCTTGGTTTTATTGTTTCATATGGACATGACGTATTTCCGAATCTGCGCATTTCACTTCAAATACTTCTAACACTTGCTGTTTCAACTGAAAGCTGTGAGCGGTCCTTCAGCAAACTGAAGCTTATTTTATCTTAATTACGTGCTTCAATGGGATCAGATCGTCTCAGGGATCTTGCACTCCTTAGCATCGAAAGAGAAACACTTGAGAATATTAATTTTGACAACGCGATTGACGAGTTTGCAACATTCAAATCAAGGAGAATCAATTTTGTGTAGACTATGTCTAATTGTTTAATTAATAGAGTATTTTTTTTCTCAAATAAATTGTTTACAATCGTATAGAGAATTATATATTAGTCTGTATTCTATTTCATTAAAATACCAGTAGCTTCGAAAATGAACTATATAAAACGTAAAATTTCATTTTTTTTCTTGTGGGCTCATTGAGCCCCCAGAATCTTTCAGTCGTACAAGGGGCGCAGATTTTGTGTCATGTCCCCGGGCGCACATGACCCTAGCTACGCCACTGGGCATGATAGAGATATAACCGAATTAAGAATTTCGTAGGCCAAGACAAATTAAATCTTATTGCAGACTTTGATCCAGCAAAAATGTATTTTCGAAAAACCCAACAGCATAAGAAATTGAAATGTGTTCATTGACATGCATAGAAAGAACAATAAATGCACTGACGTAACTACGGAGCGTCTCTTGTATACAAGATTAAACAGGGAATGTGTTAATAGCTTTTAACCCTCCTTCCCTCTCTTAAGTTAGTACAGAAGACTTGTCCACATTTCAAACATACATGTATCGGCATCCTTCCGTCTCGAGAGACGATGGTGCATCACCGTTGGGTTGGGTTGCATTTCCTCGTGTGGCTGAGCAGCCACTTAAATAATGAATAAGCTGAAGTTAAATGGAAAAAAAACAGTTAAAAAAGTTCTCATGAATAATAATTAGCATCCTTCCGTCTCACGAGACGATAGTGCATCACCGTTGAGTTTGGTTGCATTTCCTCGAGTGCCTGTGCAGGCCTATCCTTGAGTAACAGTCTTTACCACAACTTTTACACACGAGTTTTGTGCTTCCAAATGTTTTGGCCTTTCTCCTAGCTCTTCTGTCTTTAGCCTCCTCCAACCTTCGCTCCTCGGCTACTATGACGCCCTCTTTGACAACTGTGCGCCACGTAGATCGGTCTTCTGCCTTACACTCCCAGTCGCTTGTGCGTATTCTGGCTGCTTTCATGTCCCTTTGGCAGACATCTTTAAATCGAAGACGTGGGCGACCTGTCTTCCTCTTTCCCGATGCCAGTTCTCCATATAGGAGGTCCTTGGGGATGCGGCCAAGGCTCATTCTTTTAACATGTCCTAGCCATCTCAGGCGTCTTTCACTAAGGATTGAGAACATGCTTGGGTATTGGCACGCATTAGGACCTCAGTATTAGGCATTTTGTCTTGTCATTTAATGCCAAAAATGCGACTCAGGCATCTCAAGTGGAAGCTATTAAGCTTGCGCCCTTGGGATGTATATAAGTGGTTCATGTCTCGCTCCCATGTAGCAGTGTACTCATGACGCAGGCTCTATATAGACACACAGTTCGGTTTGCTCTGTTAACTTGGTGTTTTGCCAGAAATGTTTGCTTACTTTAGCCATTATGGCAGCTGCCTTGCCAATTCTACTGTTTATTTCCTCTTCAATGGACAGTGTATTGGAGACCTGGGAACCCAAGTGGGTGAAGCTGTCCACAGCCTCCAAGTTTTCATTGTCGATATTGATGGTAGGAGGTGATTGTGTGTCTTGGGCCATGCCGTTTGTCTTTTTTCAAGCTGATTTGCAGACCAAATTCTTTGCAGCCATTGGAGAAGCTTCACACGAGCATTCACATGAATGATGCTGTTTTTAGAGTTTTCATTTTATCTGACTAAAAAGTGTGGGGCACACACGAATTTGAACTCAGCCTCTTTGCAAATCGTGCATGGCAAAATTTCAATCATTAAAGGAGCTTTCTTTCATGGAGGCCCCACATAATAATGTAACAACTTTTTATTATTTAAAAAATCAATTTCATTCTTCTGAAGTTCCACTTCTCATTGGCATGATCTTAAAGGAAAATTTGACAATTAACATGATGGGTGGGTAACATGATGGGTGGGTGAAAATAAGATGGAGTTTTTAAAATCACGATCTACACGAATTTGATGAGTATGACAAAGAGATGATAGAATTCTGGGAAGTGTTTAGAGATTGTTATTAAGGGAAAGTTAGTAAGTATGGTGTATTGTATCATGGCGTATGACTTTTGTTTTCAAATTCTTTCAATTTTGGAGTACAATACTAACCAAAATGAGTGATGTTTAGATTCAGCGCAAGAAAAGGCTTGCACTTTAACAAGATGTTACAATGAGTTGTGTAAAGGTAGAAATATTGGCTCAATCGTCGCATCATATCCGGGAAGTTTAGGGTGGCGAGCGAGTCCTACGCTCGGAAAATGTTGTATGCCACCGCTCAGAAAATGTTGTATGCCACCGCTCAGAAAATGTTGTATGCCACCGCTCAGAAAATGTTGTATGCCACCGCTCAGAAAATGTTGTATGCCACCGCTCAGAAAATGTTGTATGCCACCGCTCAGAAAATGTTGTATGCCACCGCTCAGAAAATGTTGTATGCCACCGCTCAGAAAATGTTGTATGCCACCGCTCAGAAAATGTTGTATGCCACCGCTCAGAAAATGTTGTATGCCGCCGCTCAGAAAATGTTGTATGCCACCGCTCAGAAAATGTTGTATGCCACCGCTCAGAAAATGTTGTATGCAACCGCTCAGAAAATGTTGTATGCAACCGCTCAGAAAATGTTGTATGCCACCGCTCAGAAAATGTTGTATGCCACCGCTCAGAAAATGTTGTATGCCACCGCTCAGAACATGTTGTATGCCACCGCTCAGAAAATGTTGTATGCCACCGCTCAGAAAATGTTGTATGCCACCGCTCAGAAAATGTTGTATGCCACCGCTCAGACGATCGAGCACGTTGCTCAGGTGTTAGTCAAATCTTTAAGATAGTAATTTCAAGCTTCCAGAATATGCGACTAGACCTCACTTGAGAGAAAGGAATGCAGAGTCGCTACATTAATCCAACTTGAGAGAAAGGAATGCAGAGTTCTTACATTAATCCAACTTGAGAGAAAGGAATGCAGAGTCGTTACATTAATCCAACTTGAGAGAAAGGAATGCAGAGTCACTACATTAATCCAACTTGAGAGAAAGGAATGCAGAGTTCTTACATTAATCCAACTTGAGAGAAAGGAATGCAGAGTTCTTACATTAATCCAACTTGAGAGAAAGGAATGCAGAGTCGCTACATTAATCCAACTTGAGAGAAAGGAATGCAGAGTTCTTACATTAATCCAACTTGAGAGAAAGGAATGCAGAGTCGTTACATTAATCCAACTTGAGAGAAAGGAATGCGGAGTCGCTACATTAATCCAATTTGAGAGAAATGAATGCAGAGTCGCTACATTAATCCAACTTGAGATAAAGGAATGCAGAGTTCTTACATTAATCCAAGTTGAGAGAAAGGAATGCAGAGTCGCTACATTAATCCAACTTGAGAGAAAGGAATGCAGAGTTCTTACATTAATCCAACTTGAGAGAAAGGAATGCAGAGTCGCTACATTAATCCAACTTGAGAGAAAGGAATGCAGAGTTCTTACATTAATCCAACTTGAGAGAAATGAATGCAGAGTCGCTACATTAATCCAACTTGAGAGAAATGAATGCAGAGTCGCTACATTAATCCAACTTGAGATAAAGGAATGCAGAGTTCTTACATTAATCCAAGTTGAGAGAAAGGAATGCAGAGTCGCTACATTAATCCAACTTGAGAGAAAGGAATGCAGAGTTCTTACATTAATCCAACTTGAAAGAAAGGAATGCAGAGTTCTTACATTAATCCTACTTGAGAGAAAGGAATGCAGAGTTCTTACATTAATCCAACTTGAAAGAAAGGAATGCAGAGTTCTTACATTAATCCTACTTGAGAGAAAGGAATGCAGAGTTCTTACATTAATCCAACTTGAAAGAAAGGAATGCAGAGTTCTTACATTAATCCTACTTGAGAGAAAGGAATGCAGAGTCGCTACATTAATCCAACTTAAGAGAAAGGAATGCAGAGTACTTACATTAATCCAACTTGAGAGAAAGGAATTCAGAGTTCTTACATTAATCCAACCCCAATTTCAGAGCCATCAAGTGAGGAACTTTCCAGACCCTTTGGGCAATGGCATCGAAATTCCCATGCAGAGAGATTTTTAAAAAAATACCTAAGCCATTTTATGCATTTCAGCTTACTTTGTGCGGCGTCATTGTGGTAGGGGTCACTTGACGCTTTAAACTAGTTTTATCTCCCCCCCCCCGGACACACATTCCCTTTCGGACTCCACTTCCTTCTTTTCCAACTTGCACTGACATTTTCTTCACATAACATGCAACTTTAAAAACTGAAACATACAAATTGTGTTATTAAACGACAACTTTTCAATTTAAAAACAAACAAAACAACAACTACAACAAACAACAACAAACAAACCTCAAGTTGTTTCGATTTATTTCACAAAAATAAACTAATCATTCCACCCAACCCCCCCCCCTTTTTTTTTCTTCTTCAAACATGCCTAAATCGCCCCGGTCGATACCAATAATCACTACTCAGAGGCGTAGTGAGGGGGAAAGGGGTACTCGTGACCAGGGCGCCAAGGTACAGAGGAGTCAAAATGAGACTTACAGCGTTACATTATTAGTCATGAACAAGAATAAGATTAAGATATTCATTAAACGAAGGTGGTTTCCAATCTAATAGTTTGTACTAACTTTGTACCCAGTCCAAAAAATCATCCCCTGTCACTATGCCACATGCAACAGCAATTCTTCCCCGTGCTGTAGAACAGTGCTTCTCAAAGTGGTGGTCCGCGGACCGGTGCCGGTCCGTGAGCCATCTGCTGCCGGTCCGAAGAATAAAACAAATAAAATAAAATAAATAACATTTCGCTACCACGTTAGTACAGTGAACATTCACCGGTCCCTGGTGCAATGGAAAAAATTCCTGCCGGGCCGCCATACTAAAAAGTTTGAGAAGCACTGCTGTAGAAGACTTATCCGATATATACGTTATCATATTGTTAGCCACAGAGTTGAGAGGAGCACCGACCAGACACGAAAACTTCGCCATGCTCCTTATTTCCTTCTAGCAGAGTGAGTCTGGTCTCTCTCTTAGCGGCCCCCTCCTGCTAGTCTTCTCGTTAAATCTTTTCATTGAAATTGTGGTTTTCATGCAGATAAGGGGCCGTCCATAAAGTAAGTCACGCTATTTTGACAATTTTTAACTCCTGTCACAAACTGTCAAAAATCTCCGCCCCCCCCCCTAAAGTATGTCAAAGTTTTTGAAATTTTTTAAATAACAAAATTATTAAAATTTAATATAAAACGCCGTGACGTCACACATGGCCGGACACCCCCCGACCCCCTGTCACAAACTGTCACACTTTCTTACACCCCCTCCCCCCTCTGGAGCGTGACGTACTTTATGGACGGCCCCTAATGTCGTGGGAAAGTTATCTTGGTGATCTTTTTGTCACGAGTCAAGTCCTGCGTGTCTGCAGATTATGTTGCGGATAAGAGCCCCAAGTATAATGTTTCCCCAAAAGTCAAAAGGCAAAATTAGAGAAATATAACTGTTCGGTACATCGGTTATATTACTTTTCACGATGTCATAGGTCATAGAGCCGCAATTCCCGCCAAAAAAATGTGTAAACTGGTTTCACTTTTGCTATAAAATTCAGATCATCAGAGCAAAACATATTTGTATATATAAAAAGTTGGGGGTTGGAGTATTTGAGATTGTATGGAATCTGTCCGTCTACTAAAGACGACAGATTTATCCTTATTTTTTGCAGATCTTGGGGTGGCTGATGAGACCAATCCGTGAGTGGCAGTCTCCTCTGCATGTCACACACACGAATGCGGTGGGGCAGTTTTGCCTGGCTTTCCTCCTCCTTCTTTTTTCAACCGTTTCTGCCCTGGTTTGTTCCTCGGCTTTTAGTGATCCTTCTTTTACTATAGCCCGCCACGTGGACCTATCCTCTGCCAGGTTTTCCCAGTTTTGTATGTCGATGCTGGCTGCTATAATGTCTCTTCTGCACATATACTGTGTATCTGAGACGTGGCCGACCAACCGCCCTTTTCCCTGTCGCCAGCTCGATGTATAGAACATCCTTGGGTATGCGACCAGTTTGTATTCTCTTGAGGTGTCCAAGCCATTGAAGAAGTCTTTGACTTAATATGGCTGGAATGCTGCTCATGCTTGCTCGTGCCCAGGACCTCTGTGTTGGGGACTTTCTCTTGCCATTTGATGTCATATAGGATGCGCGCAGGCATCTGAGGTGGAAGCTATTGAGCCTCCTTTCATGCCTGGTGTAGGTGGTCCAAGACTCGCATTCATAGAGGAATGCATGTACTCAGTACGCAGGACTGATATACCTGCAGCTTAGTTCTTGCTGTGAGTTTGGGATTGGACCAGACTTTTTCGTACAGCCGAGCCATAACAGGTGCTGCCTTCCCTATCCTACTACTTATCTCATCTTTCATTGATAGGGTGCTCGAGATGTTTGATCCCAGATATGTAAAACTGTCAACAACACCCAGGTTGTAGTTGTCAATGGTGATAGTGGGGAGGGAGGCAGCATCCTGTGCCACAATGTTGGTTTTCTTTATGCTAATGGTCAGGCCAAACTCTTTGCAGGCCGCGGATAAGCTGGATACAAGGTTCTGCAGGCCGTCTGCTGTGTGAGATATTAAGGCGGCATCTTTTGCAAATAAGAGCTCGCGCAGCAAAATCTGCCTTATTTTGGTCTTGGCTCTAAGTCGGGCAATATTGAATAATCTCCCATCAGCTCTGGTGTGTATGTATATCCCTCGCTGTTGTTCTTGAAGGTATACTGGAGTAAGAGGGAGAAGAATATTGCAAATAGAGTAGGTGCCAGCACGCAGCCTTGCTTTGCTCCACTACTTACTGGGAAAGCTTCTGAGGTGACACCGTTATGGTATATTAGATTCACATTGCATTTACCACACACACACACACATACACACACACACACATATGTATATATATATATATATATATATATATATATATATATATATATATATATATATATATATATATATATATACATTCAACAAAAATAAAATTAATAAGGAAAAAACTACAAATTATAGATATCTGTAAAGCATCATCAGCAAATAGTGGCTGGGCTTCTGACCGCACAGCCAATAGACCACGTGTGCAATTCATTTGAATTTAACTGCACATAGACAAGCAATGTTTTTCTGCCTTTGCATGATATCTACATATCAAATCACGGTGGGCAAAAGAAACGCTTCAAAGACACACTAAAAGCCTCAATGAAAGCGTTTGCTATCAATCCAGACACGTGGGAACGTGTTGCAATGGACCGATCCACCTGGCGCTCTTCCATCCACGAAGGTGCCAGGTCATGCGAGGCAAACCGGATCACCGCCGCAGAAAAGAAGAGGCAAGCCCGAAAGGCCCATGCTGTCAACCCTCCAGGAGATGTCCCACTCATCCCTTGTCCCTTCTGTTCCCGAACCTTCCGTGCAAGGATCGGCCTAATCAGCCATCTGCCCACGCACAGACAACCCTCGGATGACTAGAGTGGTCCTCGTCGTATCGACGGACGAACGAATATAGCAAATAATTTTAAATTTCCTCATTCTCTCTCAGCTATAGTTTTCGATTTCACGCTATTTTTGGACGATGAAAAAAAAATCACAACTCTTGCTGCTTAAATATATTCGTTATTCAGGCGACGAACTTGATGATAATCTACGTATAACCAGTGGCGTAGCTAGGGGGGGGGGTGGTGGGGGCGGTCCGCCCCGGGCGGCACACGATTTGGGGGCGGCATTTGGGGGCATTTGAAAAGTACAGCCCTTTCGGACAACCGCCCTTTTCTTTTGAAAGAGGAAAACCCGGGTTTAATTAAAAAATTCGTACTTTCGAGTCGTAATTAACGGATTCTCAAGACATTTTTTTATTACAATTTGTTTGTTATAACTAACGCATAACCGTTAAGAAATTTAAAATCGTTAAAAAATTGTATCGATTTGTTTTGAAAATTAAGCGGTATACATCACAGATGATGCATTTTATAAGAAAACAACACAAAGAACACATCACTGCTGGACCGAATATACTATTAATATCGCCGCGACAGTTATTGCGTGGATTTTCGACATGCACAGAATGATACGCGAAAAAGTACCTACATGGCATTGTGGTTCAAATATTGTGTTTAACTTGCAAGTAGTAATTTATATTATTGTTTGAGATTCAGAAAATTATTCTAAGGTAATTTATTAAAAAGTATTGTTTTTTTTTCATTAAAGTAGCACAAACAAAATGTGTGTGTTTCATTAAAATACGTTTATTCACTAACAATTGTATGCATATCCTATTAAAGTAATGTTTAGATAGTTTGAATTAGTCTATTTTAGTGAAAATTATTACGATTTTTCACAAGAAAGATTAATCGCGATTGTTGTTTTTTCCCCCAAAATTTTGCATAATGGTGAAAATTTGTTAAGATCGTGGATGGTGTATTCACCATTGAAGAAAATTATATATTGTTTTTGCTGTCAACTGTTTGATGATTTTTTCCAATCAAATTTTAACACGGAAAATAGTTTTAACAAATAGTGGAAATTTAATCTCAAAATAAGTCAACACGAGTTGAGACTACTGAATAAGTCAACATGAGTTGAGTCTACTGAATAAGTCAACATGAGTTGAGTCTACTGCAGATTCGATCATTTTCCCAATGGAAGGAATTAGAAATAAGAATTGGACATGGTGCAACTTTTGATAATCTACAACAACAGAATATTTGATAAAGAAATAAGAAAAAATGAAAGGAAATTCTCACAATACTTGATATAATTAGATTCTTAGCTAAACAAAATTTGGCGTTGAGAGGTCATCGTGAAAGTATTCATGAGGAAGACATCAATTCAATTGAAAATATAGGACATTTTCTAGAGCTTTTGGACTTGTTGGCCAAGTACGACCCAGTATTATGTGAACATTTAGTACAAATTAAGATGGGTAATAAATATAGTGTCTCCTATTCGTGGAAAATGATTCAAAATGAATTCATAGACCTATTGAGAGGTGCAGAGAGAAAAATCAATAATGGACCAAATAAAGCAAGCTAAAAACTTTTGTATGATATTTGACAGCTCTCCAGATATTTCACACAAATATTAAACTAGTCAAATTAAAAAATACGTAGTTATTGATGTTGGCGAAGTTAAAGTTGTAGAATCGTTTATTTACGTTTGTAGAAAATAAAAGAAACGCCAAGTTAGAAGGGAAAAACATGTGAGTGGGGAAAATTCACAAGACGTGGTCCTATCTTTTGGAACATGAAGTACAACGAGAAATGTTTTAATCCATGGATCGAATTATAAAGGAATTAAAAGAACTCTTTGATCAGTTGCATGTCCATGTAAGAAAATATTCGTGTATAATCCCATGTAACCTACTAAGTGAAGAAATTGAATGTCAAATAAATGATTTTATTGACATTGATAAAGAACAGTTCCATAATGAAAGAAAAATGATCCAGGTTTTGTGGCTGTACCTATACTACAAAAAGAGGCATTGCGTTGGGAAAATGGAGGAAAAGGCCCGCTTGTCGTATTAGTTTATAAATAAAGCTTAAATATATTGTTTTCATTGCACAATTTGTTTGTGTATTTTGTATTCTAAGAATTTTTATAACAATTATTGTTATCAGTGTCGCTAGTTGTGAAAGGAGCTTCTCCAAACTGAAGTTGATAAAAAATTATCTTCGTTCCACAATGAGTGCATGATTTAAGACATGGGTTGGGAAACCATGGCTCGCGAGCCAGATGTGGCTCTATTGATGGCTGCATCTGGCTCTCAGACAAATGTTCGACTATTCTTTAAAAAAACGTTTATTCAGATTCCTTTGAATTGCATAAACAATAAACAGCATAACAATGATATTAAAAAGAATTAAGAGACATAATTATGGTACTTTTAGTGTTGAAATTACACAAAATGCACACATTTACTTGAATTTTTAGTTTTAAAAATAATGTATGGCTCTCTCAGACAAAAGTTTCCCGACCCTTGATTTAGACTACAAAATCTTGCAATATTGTCCATAGAACAAAATATAACAAATTATTTAAATTTTGATAGCATAATACACGATTTTTCTACTATGAAAGTTAGGAAAATAAATGTATAAATAATATGTTTACATACTAATGTACACAATTTGTTTGTAAAAATATAATTAAATCATTTATTTATAAATACAAAATAAAAGCATACTAATTGGTAATTTAATTTTTTGGTGTAAATTTGGAATACGTTTGTCTCATGGGGGGGGGGTGCAACCTCAGTAACTTTCTTGTAACCTTTAAAAAAAGTATCTCGTATTTTTATAAAAATATGTATTTATAGGTATAACATCTTATTTGGCCTCCTTTATTGCCACTAACTTAAATATGGCATTCAATGGTAGAAATGTTCGCCACCTTTACTTTGTTTCAATTACAATTATTTATATATGAAGACCTCAAGGGAAGAAACGGGTGACACACACATTTTTGAAATTATTTAGTTATCCCCTGTATCTGATAGAGGATCAAAAATAGAATGCTCTGAATGAAGTTTTATGAACAAATTATTTCTCTGACCCTATTAAAAATTCAAATTTATTTAGTTAATTTATAGGAAATCTGTATAATTTTAACGTTTCAAACTTTAATATCTCAAAACTACAAAAATGTGACATAGCCGTTTCTTCCCTTGAGCTCTTCATATGTTTATTAATTGATGGAGATCACGACACTACCTACTTAGAAAGGGCGGCAAATTCGAGACCGCCCCGGGTGGCAAAAGGTCTAGCTACGCCACTGCGTATAACCCAGGCATGCATGCAATATCTCGTGAACCTGTACATGGCTAATCGTAGTACACAAGTACAACCATGAACAACAGACTCGCGAAGCGGCTCAGACACAGCCTGTAACTGTTGTACTGCAAACTTCAGGAAGCTATCTATTTAGATCAAGGTCTGTTGAAGTGTTTACGTGTCATATTTGTGTTCCGGTGACATTCAGTAGTTTATCAGTTCATTCCTAGTTGTCTAGGACAACAGAGCTTTGGATGATTTCTATAATATAGGTAATTATTTGAGGTGCACAATCCTATAATTACTGGTAACAGGGTGCGACTTTGTGAACAAGACATTTTCTATTAATAGTTAATTTAAAATATCTTTTAGAATTTATTGATGTGACTTTTCAATGCACGGGTATATATGAAGCTACTTTATCACGCCCACGTACGATTTATTACTTCTGGTGTTTTTAATGCAGTATTCCCATACACTAAATTAAGAACAGTAGCTTCTTCATAAAATTAACTTTCTATAGTTGTTTATGTACTTAGAATGCGTTTGAATTGATGATTGTGATATTTCTAGAATGAGCTTATAACAATAGTTCTTGCCCTTGCATTTAAACTGAAAGTAATTCTCACTGCTATAATATTTATATCGAAAGTCAATCTGCTATTGCTATAATTTTATTTACACTATTTTCTACTACATCTATTATTTACGTCTTCCTCTTTCCTTTTCCCTGTGGATGCCTATGCATATAGGGCAGTAGTGGCGAACCTGCCGATTGCCCAAGATTTAACGAAAACTCAACTTTATCTAGAGCCAAGTGCCAACACTTCAATGAAACCCGAAAATGAAGGTTTCGCTTCATACTTACTTTGATTAAGGAAGTAATATTTTAGTCGCGTGCTGGCTGATGAGGCTCTGCGTGCCGACTGTGGCACGCGTGTCATAGGCTCACCATCGCTGCTATGGGGGATCGTCTACGGTCTTTTTAAATCCCTTATATTAACTTCGCGGCCGTCTCTGTCTTGGGCTCGGCGGGCGGGCGGGCGGAAAAACAGAAGTCAAAAATGAACCACTTCCCATGATCCGATCGAACTGAAATTTGGCACACGGACCCGTCTCACCTAACAATGCATCGTATCAAAATTTCAGATCGATCGATCGTACCGTAATTAAATTAATGCATTTTTAGTTTATCCTTATATGAGGTATGTAATTCAAATTCACGGTTTGTTATTGTTTTTTTCTACCACTTCCACGTGAGTTTGAGTTGACGCCGACCGTCTGACGCACGTCGTGCCGACACCCCCTCACATCCCACCCCCATTTATTAAAGACAAGGGACATCACTCGGTGTCAGTCTGTCAAATGTTTGTGAAAATAATCAATACTGTTAGTTATGTCTCATATATAAGGGATTTATAGTCAAAAACTTTGTTTTTACGGGTTTGTTTTATTAAATCCCTTATATTAACTTCGCGGCCGTCTCTGTCTCTCTCTCATCTCATCATCTCATGGGCTGGGCGGGCGGAAAAAGAAAAGTCGAAAATGACCCACTTCCAGTGATCCGATCGAGCTGAAATTTGGCACACGGACCCGTCTAACCTAACAATGCATCGTATCAAAATTTCAGATCGATCGAACGTACCGTAATTAAATTAATGCATTTTTAGTTTATCCTTATATGAGGTATGTAATTCAAATTCACGGTTTGTTATTGTTTTTTTCTTCCACTTCCACGTGAGTTTGAGTTGACGCCGACCGTCGTGCCGACACCCCCTCACGTCCCACCCCCATTTATTAAAGACAAGGGACATCACTCGGTGTCAGTCTGTCAATGTTTGTAGCGTTTGAAAATAATCAATACTGTTAGTTATGTCTCATATATAAGGGATTTATAGTCAAAAACTTTGTTTTTACGGGTTTGTTTTATTAAATCCCTTATATTAACTTCGCGGCCGTCTCATCTCATCTCTCTCATCATCTCATGGGCTGGGCGGGCGGAAAAAGAAAAGTCGAAAATGACCCACTTCCAGTGATCCGATCGAGCTGAAATTTGGCACACGGACCCGACTCACCTAACAATGCATCGTATCAAAATTTCAGATCGATCGATCGTACCGTAATTAAATTAATGCATTTTTAGTTTATCCTTATATGAGGTATGTAATTCAAATTCACTGTTTGTTATTGTTTTTTTTCCACGTGAAAAGTTTGAGTAGACGCGTTGAGGCGGCCCATCGAAGCACCGCGGCGCTTTTGTTTACATTTTACGTGTCACGCTGAGCTCGGTCAAGCGAATCGGTGACCAGACTTTTCCCCTCTCACCCTCCCAGGGTTATGAAGCAAACTTGAGTTAAGACAGATTCAGTCTGTAAATGTTTGAAAATAATCAATACTGTTAGTTATGTCTCATATATAAGGGATTTATAGTCAAAAACTTTGTTTTTACGGGTTTGTTTTTTAAATCCCTTATATTAACTTCGCGGCCGTCTCATCATCTCATCATCTCTGTCTTGGGCTGGGCGGGCGGAAAAAGAAAAGTCGAAAATGACCCACTTCCAGTGATTCGATCGAGCTGAAATTTGGCACACGGACCCGTCTCACCTAACAATGCATCGTATCAAAATTTCAGATCGATCGAACGTACCGTAATTAAATTAATGCATTTTTAGTTTATCCTTATATAACGTATGTCATTCAAATTCACGGTTTGTTATTGTTTTTTTTCCACGTGAGAGTTTGAGTTGACGCGTTGACGTCCATCGTCGTGCCGACACCCCCTCACGTCCCATCCCCCATTATTAAAGACATGGGACATCACTCGGTGTCAGTCTGTAAATGTTTGTCGCGTTGGAACATAATCAATATTTTTAGTTCTGTCTCATATATAAGGGATTTATAGTCAAAAACTTTGTTTTTACACTTCTTTTTATTACCACGTTTTTATTACACGCTTTTATTTAAGTCACACTGTATGTTGCATACATCCTTCCCTCAAATCTTGTAACGTAAAATTAAACCACTTCTGATGGTCCTAGAGATCTCGAAATTTTACCACAGATAGATCTTGGATGACAATACATTGTATCAAACTTTCAGATCGATCGAATGTACCGTAATTAAATGAATGTATTCTTAGTTTATCTCTATATATTTCTCCTCAGGATAATCAGGTCAACACCAACATGGTGGTTGAGGTGCGTGGCGACACGAATCCACGCTCTTCCTATTGGCTGAATTCGCAGGCGGGGTTTGAGGGTGTGACACGAAGGCAGCAGTCAAGGCTGACGCGATCAGCTGATGTTTTTCGACTTTGTGTTAAAGACGATATTCATGATATTCGTTTATTTTGGCGCGCGTTGTTTTCCGTGTGTCTATTTCTCCCTTCCCACCCCCACGTCCCCCTTCCAGTTAGATATCCCACATTTAAAAAAATAAAATTTGAAACAGAAAAGTAGAAAATAAAATAATATAAAATTTTTTTTTAAATTACACGCTTTTATTTACATATAGAAAGTGCACTAAAAAGAAGCAAATAAAAATTTTCTATGATTACAGGTGAAATCCGTGAACCTATCCACTGCACATAAAAGCGTGGGGCGCTCGCCACAACTCTCTATCATGTACAAAGCTGCGAAACATAAATACAAATTTGTATCAATATTGATAAACATTAAAAATTTTACAACTTTGATCATTTACATGCTACTAACGTATTAATTAGAAATATTTATCTATATGCAAAAGAATAGTTGCAAAGAGAAATGAGTTGTGATATGCGCCCCATGCTTTTATGTGCAGTGGATAGGTTTACGGATTTCACCTGAAATCATAGAAAAAAATTTATTTGCTTCTTTTTAGTGCACTTTCTATATGTAAATAAAAGCGTGTACTTTTTAAAAAAAGATGTTTTAATATTATTTTATTATTAACTCACTTTCGTTCCTGTTTGTGTGTCCGTCCACAATTTTTCAAATCTGCCAACGTAAAATTAAACCACTTTTGATGGTCCTAGAGATCTCATAATTTTACCACAGATAGATCTTGGATGACAATGCATTGTATCAAAATTTCAGATCGACCGAATGTACCGTATTTAATTATTGAACTTTTAGTTTATCTATATATAAGCCTATGTATTATCCGTATGCCCTTGTTTACATTACATTAACGTGCCGAGTTCACACCAACCCCGACCACAAAAACCATGTTTAACATCAAGGGGAGATCAGTCATTTCCAGTCTGTAAATGTTTGTCGGGCAATGCGAATTATATTTG
Source organism: Ampullaceana balthica (assembly GCA_944989445.1). NCBI lineage: Eukaryota > Metazoa > Mollusca > Gastropoda > Lymnaeidae > Ampullaceana > Ampullaceana balthica. Next base: position 388,872 of record CALYLW010000573.1, read on the forward strand.
AACATAATCAATACTTCAAAAATCACAATAGCATACATACACTTAGACTAAAAAGAATAAAATAAATAGAAGTAAAAAAAAGATTTAAAAAAACACGTTTTTATAAGCGGACTAAAAAGAAGAAAATAAATTTTAAAAATTTAAAATTACTACTATGATGTACTAAGACTAATAACGTGGGCGGGGGATTTTTAGGCGTTTGGCTAAAATGATTAAGGTTTACAAATGACGAGTAAGAAAATGAGTGAATTGAATTAGTTAAGCCTGAGAAGCGCCGCCCACGTTTTTAGTCATATTACATCATAGCACTTGAGCACATAAGTTTGAAATTTGTTCAATCCAGAAAAAGATTTTTCCTTCACAATTCTGTGAAAAAACATTATTTTCTTCTTTTTAGTCCGCTTATAAAAACGTGGTTTTTAAAAATCTTTTTTTACTTTTATTTATTACCTCTGGGGATTTATGAAGCGTCTGCCCTATCCACACTTCCACCATTTATAGGCATTGGGCTCCAGAGGCGTCACTAGGGTTGGTGTCACCGGGGGTGGCCCGCCCCCACCGCACCCCCTAAGTGACGCCACTGATGGCTCTAAGACCTTCAGGCATGTTCTTTGTCAGTAATTCCTTGTTGGTGATGTTTGACAATCTTAGATGCACAATCTTTCAAAGTGTTCGTGAAGGTTGGCTGCTATTCTCCAAGTAGTCCAAGTCTGAGCTTTACAAACTATATAGGAATAGTGTCACGTTTGTGTTGTAATTCTGACCAGACGAGTCACTGGGGAGGGGGGGGGGTTGATGACCCGACCGGGTGACACCATCACAAGGGATGACGCCAAATGTAAAAAAATTATGTACGGTCCCGTTGTTTGGCACTGGCAGACTCGGAGGAGATCTATGGGGTAAGTCATGACGAGGTGACATCTTTAGCTATCACCCTGGTGACACCAACCCTAGCAACGCCCCTGATTCGACTTTAGTTTTCAAAGTCGACTTCTCTCATTTCCATAACATCACTATTGTTGACACATGTTTTTAAATTTTAGCAACGAAGCTAGATTCTGACCACGTGACTAGAGCACACAAATTCCAACACTTCCAGATATGTATCTTCCTTAGGGGTATTTCTTGTTTTAAATTATTATTTGAGTCTATATTGCCAATTAAATTCCCCACTGACAGATAAAGGTCTCACACTAGGGCGATGCATATTAAAAATATTAATATATATACTGTCATTTTAAATTTCTTATCTACCAAAAGATGCGATGTAGTTTCTATGATTCCGTGTTTTTAGTCTGCCCACAGATCAACATGTCAGCTGCTCGCGCCGCCTGGTCCCCGTGGTCAGACAAATACGTCATCGACGAAGAGACCCTCGCCGCCACCCAGCACGCTATTGATGCCGGCTTCAAATCCTTTCACGAGCAGACGCTGGAGGACGCCAAGCGGCAGTATTCCGTGATGTTTCACGAAGGACTCGACCTCGGGCCCTTCGACGGCACCATCACCGACCTGACGGTGCCTTCTAAAAACGTAGCAGCGGGGATACCGATAACCGTATTCAAACCAAGCTCGTGCCACGAAGTGCCGGTCATCTTGATCTACTACCACGGCGGCGGGCTCGTCGTCCTAAACAAGAATATGTTCAACTACTGCGTGCGGTCATTGGCGAATAAATGCAAGGCCATCGTCGTCAACGTGGAGTACCGCCTCCTGCCCTGCCCCGAAGATCCCTTGGCGCCTTTCAACGACGCGGTGGACGTGGCCAGGTGGGTGCTGAGCAACAAGGAGGCAGTGGGCGGGAGGAGTCAAAGTATGTTAGGCGTGGCAGGAGACAGTGCCGGCGGGCAGATCAGTTGCGGCGTGACCAATGACGTCAGAGACATCGCCTTCCAGGTGCTGGCCTACCCGGTGACTGACGTGACCTGCGCCCTGCCCTCGTTTGAAGAGTTCAAGGACATCCCGGCTTTCAACACCAGGGCCATGGACGCCATGTTTAACGTTTATCTCCCGTTCATCCCCGACGCAGTCAGCAACCCACGTGTCAACCCATCGGCCAGAGTTGACCTTGAAGCATCCCCGCCAACCCTTATTATACTCGCCCAGCTCGACCCCCTCCTTGATTGGGGCGTGGCCTATGCCAAGAGGCTCCGCGAGGCCGGGGTCAGAGTTGAAGAAGTCATATTTGAGGGCGTTCCTCACGGGTTCTTCACCATGCTTGACTTCCCGAAGAACTTGTCTAAGGCTCACGATGTTGTGGCTGAATTCGTTCGTTCATTCCAGTAGACACTTCTGCTGCTCTGTGGGGTCCCACACACACACGTCACTTACTATACAGATACAGCCATGTTGTTGCTTTTTTTACACTGACACAAAGAATTACTTTTTATATACCATATTAAATTTTTAAAATTTTCATAAAACTTACAACTGATTGTTTTTTAAAAGTTTATTTATAAGATGGCATGTTGTATCCAAATACAAAAATACAATAAGATTCAATGTGATAGTCTTCTCAGAATTAAAATTACAATAAATTTAATCTAAGCTCACTAATGTGGAGGAAAATCGAAAATTTATCAAAGTCAGGATCAGGAAAATGACATGATATAGTTGGAGAGACTATAGTACGGTACAGCATACCACAATTATTAAACTTTCATTATCCCTATGCTAAGTTTTAAAAGTGTATTTTGAGAAGCGTATTCTTATATTTAAAGTCATATTTGTATGAAAACTTGCATATATTAAAGGCGTCGAAGTAAACGACAGCACAATAAAGCTTTAAATCATTGTTATATAACTACACACTCAGTTTGCACCGGTACCTTTTGCATGGATCATTGTTATATAACTACACTTAACTACACACTCAGTTTGCACCGGTACCTTTTGCATGGATCATTGTTATATAACTACACTTAACTACACACTCAGTTTGCACCGGTACCTTTTGCATGGATCATTGTTATATAACTACACTTAACTACACACTCAGTTTGCACCGGTACCTTTTGCATGGATCATTGTTATATAACTACACTTAACTACACACTCAGTTTGCACCGGTACCTTTTGCATGGATCATTGTTATATAACTACACTTAACTACACACTCAGTTTGCACCGGTACCGTTTGCATGGCTATACTTTTCACGTCAACCAGATTGCTAGAGTTGGAGGTGTATTAGAACTCTTCATTCTCTGTGACCAGTTTAGCTTGAAATTATGCGTTAAATAAAACCTGATACTGAGAGTTACTTTTTACTTTCTGTTGTTATCGATGTACTCTTTCAAGAGATGTCAATGGTCTTTGTGACAATTAATCGTGTCATAATTCTGTCCATTTCAATTAAACTACAATGAACTGAGTGTTTCAGTTGTTTTTCAGTTCAATCATTTTTTTTAGATGTCTTTTGGTAAGACAGTGAGTTTATGTGATTTTACTTTTAAGCCTATCTTATACCTTCAAAAATAGACTTTTGTGGAATCGGAAAAAATTGCGAAATTTCAAAATTTTTAACAATCATAACATTAAAACTACTTTAGTTATCTATACATGAACAAGTTTGGTTATCACATTCTTAGAATAATGAGTTCTGTTTTCTTCACATGATAATAGCAATAAAGAAAGCTAGAGGACCATTTTGAAATTTTCATACTATGGTACCTACTATGAGTATTTTGTCATTTTAAAAAAGTTAGTTAAAATTGAATTGAAAAACGCCAAAAAGCGTTATCACTAACAATGCTCCCTTTTAGCTGCGTGGCTGCGCAGATATCAGAGCGATGCCGTGCAGCAGTTTAGAATTACTGCGCAGCAAATTTAGTAAAATACTGCACACAAAATGAATGCTGTGCAGCTTTACACACGAGTTTTTTTTACCTTGTACACACACCAACAAACCTTAGAGGGAACATTGGTCTTGAGGGGCTGACACCATGAGCTACCGCCCCGGGTGACATCAACTCTAGTGACGCCTCTGATTCATTTATAACGTTATTTGATTGGTTTGTTCTCTAAACATGAAGATAATTTTTCGGAACTTTAATTAGAAGCCTTATAAAAAAAAATATTTGATAGACCTGCAACCTTTGTTTCCAAATATTGATGTTCTGTCTTATAAATTGATCTTATGTATTGTATATTGATCTTATGTCTTAGGCTATACATTGGTATATGATCTTATGTCTTATATATTGGTATTATATATCTTATTTTTTTTTACAGGATTATACATCTTGGGTTATACAAACTTCGAAACAAAAATTCACAATGTGGAAAAAATGCATCATATACAGAGCCGTCTTTACACCAGTTTGGGCCCATGGGCAAAGAAAGATTGACCCCGCCCCGCAAGAATAAAAATAAATATACATAATACATCTAAACATATTCCCATGGGGCCCCTATGCTAGTGGGCCCCCGGGCAAATGCCCAACGGGCCTATGCGTTAAGACGGCCCTGATCATATACAGTAATAAATGTTAGTGTTATGAGTGAATATCAATCACAGTCTATATATCCACTGTTACTCACTCCCCACTTTCTGCTAATTTTATGACATACATTTCTTAACATGATCAGATCTTAAGCAAACCCGGCGTTGCTGTCAATACATGAATGTGTAGATCCTTCGCAAGCTCCACGCTACCTGGAAGATGCCTGATTTTCATGGAATATTGATCAGCCTATGAGTGCGTCATCCGACGGGAAACCTTGGCCATAAACGCCATCCTGTCTCCGCCTATGCCGCTAACATTCTCCCCCTCAGCGTTGACGCCACTGTGGATCTGACCGTCGTAGCCCCAGGCGTCGTTGCATCCGACGATGTACACCAAGGCGCCGCTGCTTCCTGGGCATGTACACGTGGTGTACGTGTACCTGATCGCCGTCTCCACCTCCAGCACCCGTAGACATCGGCCTATGGAAATCTGTTTGGGGCACCCGTGTGGGTGGGATACGATGAAGGTCAGGGTGCCGCATCCTGCTGCGCCCCCAACACGCGTCCTGTTGGTCTGGTTAACCCACGCCCTCACGCCCCGCCACTTACTTCTCAGCTTCTTCAATCTCTGCAGCAGATTCAAGTCGCAGGTGACTAACTTCAAGCGACATTTATCTTTGATGACGTCAGCGTCCACGGAACACCCCTCTGCAGTGACCAGGGGGCTGTCCCAGCGGTCGAAGAAGAATCTGCACGTCGCGTGTCTCGCCTCGGCGTCGTCAAAGACCACGTGGGTGGCCGTGTTGACGTAGATGAACCCCCAGACGCTACTAGGCGTGTCCGAGTGTCGACACTTCTGGCACGGGCACGTCTGTCCATCCCAAAGTTCAGACGACATCGCCAGACGCCACACCCGCCCCGTCCCGGTCCTGAGGAGGCTGCTGCCACGTCTGGCGTGGAATGGGTACGGCTGGTCAGTTCCGGGAAGGAGTTCCGGTCGTCCGGGACTGACGAGGGTGACGGTCACTCGGACGGTGAGGTCAGCGGTAGCTCTGATGACCTCAGCCATGTCGTCGTCACGGTAGTCCCCAGGGAGGTGGCTGAGGTTGAAATCGTGGGTGGGGATGAAGTCATTGTGTCCAGGGTTTTTCCTGCAGCTGTGGGCGGCGTCAAGGAGATTGTCTTCACTTTCGGCAGACTCCGTCTCATGGTGGTCTTGTACAGAGAAATAAAATACGATAAGGCAGTTGATTTTATCAAGCGTTACTACAGCTCAATTTTAATTATTAATAACCTTAAAAACACACCAGGGGAGATAAACAAACAAAACCAGTGACGCGGAAAGAGCCTTGCGTTACGTTATCAATGATTCTTAACCAGTTTTCCTAAATGAGATTGAATAATGAATATATTGTGAACGTTATATACCAACCTGCAATATATCCCGCTGAGATGAGTTTGTTGGAACATTTAAAGTGAGGCATTTCGATACTGTCTGTAGGTTCGTTTCTTTAGTTGCCAATCTAAAACGGTTAAATGGTAATTTTAAAATTTAATAGAGAAATTATTTCTACAACCACAGGCCTATATAAAAACTATCCAAATACCAGTCTCCCATACAATTTAAGTCTCCCGTATAATTATCTATACAAGTAAACCATTCATTTCTAATATGATTAATAAATCTCACATAAAATTAACAACTTTTCAAAGTTAAACCAGTCTTACATGGCCTAAATAAACAGGGGTTCTTTAAATTTTCCCACCATCACTTCCAATGTTAATCTGCTACTTCTGTGCAGGTAGACAAGAACGTTAAAATCGAGAACCTCTGGTTAAAAGTTGAGAGTTTTAAAAGAAAAAAATTCGCCATTTACTTATACTTATAGGGTACATCCGATCCTTAAATGAGGTAGTTGGGTATTAATTAAGGGAAACCTTCTATTCATTGGATTTCCCAGAAGTAAATTATTGTCTTATTCAAAGTAGATCTTTCGTCTTCAGCTACACTCGTTACTCGTTGCTGTAATGACGGTTGTAATCTCTGGTTGTTGATATTCGTATGTTAGTGATTTTCTATACAGGCCTATGTTACAAACACTGAAACAAACAGGCAACTACCACATCAACCACTTTACGTAAGGGGCCGTCCATAAATGACGTCACGCGCCTAGGAGAAGGGGGTCACACATTTGTTACGGTGTGTGACGAGTGGGAGGGTGGTACTTACACTAAACACATCTTTAAATATTTTAAATGTAAAAAAAGTGATTTCAAACATACTTATTACCACGTTTTTATTAACTTGCTTTCGTGTCCACAATTTGTTAAAATCTGCCAACATTGAACCACTTCTGATGGTCCTAGAGATCTGAAAATTTTACCACAGATAGATAATGACAATGCATTGCATCAAAATTTCAGATCGATCGAATGTACCGTTATCAAATTATTGAACTTTTTAGTTTATCTATATATAAGCATCTGTACCGTCTGCTTTTGTTGACATCCATGAGTTCGACCCGCGCATGTGTTTTTAAAACGTTTGGCGGGCGCTTATGAGTTGTTTGGTATACAAAAGAAAAAATAGAGGTAAAAAATATTTTTAAAAACCACGTTTTTATAAGTGTACTAAAAAGAAGAAAATAATTTAAAACTAATATTAAAGTTCAAGTACTTTCATATAATATGACTAAAAACGTGGGCGGGTGTTTGGTATAAAATTAAAGATTTATAATTAAGAAGGCAAAAAAGATATCTATAAGTGAGAGAATGAGTGAACTGCATATGTAAAACCTCATAAGTGCCCACCCAACGTTTTTAGTCATATTATATGAAAGTACTTAAACTTCTTAGTTTTAAATTATTTCTTCTTTTTAGTACACTTATAAAAACGTGGTTTTTAAAAAATCTTTTTTTTTACCTCTATTTATTTTTTCTCAATTACAAACTACGGCCTTCAAAACTTTGTGACGTCATATTGGGGAGAGAAAAAAAAAGGGGGGGGTTAAGTTTTTGTGACGAAATGTGAAGGAAAAAAAGGGGGTGGGGTAAAAATATGCCAAAATCACGTGACCTCATTTATGGACGCCCCCTAATTTCAAGTAAAAGTCACGCAATATCATATCATTCGATGATACAAGTACAAGTATCCAGGATTGATTCATTGTAGGAATCGGGATTTAGAAATATAAAGTAAACAAACATCATCACCTTTTTGAAGACGACACAATTTAAATAAAAATCCTGTCCGTGTCCTAAATTAAACAACCAAACAAAAAAAAACAACAACTGTAGTTTAATTAGTTAAAGATAATTGAATGTAGTTAATAATGAATGTAGTTACGTTTATTACTATTATAGATAATTATGTTTGTCTCAGTTTAAATCTACACAAGAAAATCATTGAACTTACCTGAACAAAACACCAAACTCTAGTTGTTCTCACTAGTACTAGTAGAGCAAGTGATAATATTATAAATAGAATAGAATTTCCCGTCAACTTTGTCAGTACATCCGTGAAATGGCGTGTTATTCGTCATGTGACCTAGAAGGGTAATGTGTTTCAAAAGGTGGAGTGTTTCTATTTAAAACAACACATTGGGTTCACCTTATTATTTGATTTGTGGCACCCCCGTTGCTACTGCTCGTCAGACTGTCTTCCTCTTCTCAAAGTAAAAAAAAACATGACAAAGTGGGACCTTACTGTTTTGCGACGCTTTTATTCAATTCAAAGACCAATTTTAAATTTTTATGGTTATCTGGTCAACAGAGGCATCACTAGGGTTGGTGTCAACCAGTGCGGTGGCTCATCGAGACACCCCCCCCCCTCATGACATACCCCGTAGACCTCCTCCGAGTCTGCCAGGGCCAAATAACGGGGACTTAAAAAGAATTTTACGATTTGGTGTCACCCGGTGCGGTCCGCACTCCCCCGCACCCCCTAGTGACGCCTCTGCTGGTTAGAATGAGTAGGGGGCCTAGGATAGTTCCGTGGATAAAGTAGATCTATTATGGTTATAATAATAATTTAAAAATAAAAATAGTATGTGTTAACAGCTTTTATGTTTAGTTCTTTTAGAAGCCAAGCTGGCTTTTTGTCTGGACCAGTCGGTTTGTTAGGCGTTTATCTACACCTCTTTCACTTGTAACTTTTAGAAAATCTTGTAGAATATTAAAATATTACTTAGTTAATTCTATAGGTGGGATAAAAATTCACTTGTTTACTTTTTTATACTGATTCTATTCGTTATCTGCATATGAAATTCGACCAGACCGAATATTCCCCCCCCCCACCTAACTACGTTACTGCTCTTCTCTATTTATTAGATATATTTTTTGCGGACACAAAAAAGTATCCTACGAAAAAGAATGTAGTCATAAACATAAATCAAATAGACATGGGCAGCTGATTGTTTTTTTAACGCCAAATGTGAACCTTTTTTTTTGTTGCTCTAGTCAGACTTGTTGGCCGGTGTTATACCACTTAGGTTTTTTGACGCCAAATCTGAACATTTTTTGCTTTAGTCAGAAGTGTTGGCCAGTGTTATGCCACTTAGGGTTTTTGACGCCAAATCTGAACATTTTTTGCTTTAGTCAGAAATCTTGACCGGTGGTATACCACGTGTTTGATGGATTCTCGTACCTTACAGATTGTAGAGAGTTTTAACTGAAGGTAGAACTTAAAATAAACATCTAAATAAAAATATAACAAAAATTGATAGAAAAACCTGGGCTCCTTATTTTCCAACTTAATTTATATTTTAAGTAAACATATTCGACAGTAAAAATAAATATTATCTTATCTATTACAGAATCTCCTTTTAAACAGAAGATTATTGTGTCTACGCTTATCGATGTATAGTTTGCATTTTAAAAATTATAGTTTCAAAAGTTGTTAAAGTGTTAATTTTCTTGGTTTGATCAGGCAACCCATTCCAAGCCCCAATTCCAGACGGGAAAAACGAGACTTTGTATTCGTTTGTTCTTGTATAGGGAATAAGAAAAATGTTTTTATCCCCATGTCTATGGCCTATCTGAGGGTTATATTACATTATCTTTGTGTTGTATTTAAAAGTTAGAATTAATTGCGGTATGTATTACGAGCAACCAAATCCGTTAAGGACGTTCCGCCACCATTCGGTGGCTTGTTGTAACTCCCCTCCAACAGCCGTCACGACCGGCATACATGTGCAGCACGTCAAAAATACTATTCATTACAGTTAAAATAAATAACTCGTAAAAACAGAGCTTTTGACTATAAATCCCAACGTGGGATAGGTCCCATACAGAAGATGCATATTCTAGTACAGGTCTCTCCAGAGTAAGATTGCATTTTTTGTTCGCTTTTATTATATTTGTTCCTTGTGGAACTCCCGAGTTAACCGTTATTGGTGCTGATTTAGATGTATTAATCATTACATACGGAAATCTTGAACCCAATAATGTATGGGACCAGAGATTCCAAAGTAGTTAATATTTTTGAGAAAATTAGAGTGATTAACTTTATGAAATGCTTTTGAGAAGTTCAATACTAGCACTGTAAATTGCCTGCAGGCTCATGAACACTGCATATAATAAAGCTGATGATACTGTATTGAGTCGGCTGGGCCATTGCAAGTCCTTAAAGTGAGAGTTTGTGACAATCTGTGATTTTGTGGAGAAAAGAGAACACGAGAGTTTTCGGGATTTCCATGGAAATTTGCTATATGATTTTATAAATCCTATTTTCGATGGATCTACATTATTCACTGAACTGCCCAAGGCCCGCTACTCTACCTTATTGAACTTATTGGCATCAATGAGCAACCCAACAGAATCTCACCAGGAAAAAAGTTATTTTTTTTTACTGATGATGTATAAGCTATAATGTTAAAATAAAATTATTCAAGCCAGGAAAAGAAAGCGAAATATTGCAAAAAGTTCTAGATAAATTTAAAAAATGAGAAACTAATTGGAGTTTTTATTTCCATCCAGAAAAGACAAAAGTGTCAACTTTTAAGATCATCGAAGGAAAAGTAACTAAAACTAATATAAGTTTTCAAATTATTATTGTCTTATCTTATCTTATCTATACAGACGCTCCTTCTATGCAGAAGATAGTTGCGTCCACAGACCATGACAGATGATCTGTTGGCAAGTGATGCAGCATTCACAGGCCACGGCTTTGTGGGTTCCACGCATTACCCAGCCGCCTAACTACATGTAGTGTTAGGTACCCATTCGGAGCGGGATGACTCAGGGACGCCCTAGGCCCCGGGAACAAACCCTTGCCTTCACACGGATTCGAACCCGTGACCATCGGTACGACAGTCCAGTGCGCTGCCACTCGACCACCGCCTCCCTTCAATTGTTATTGTTATTAGTATTGTTATTACTATCAAATGACAAATATTTCATTCATGGAAAACACCTAATCCACACTTAATATATAAAGTACCTTTGGATTATTAATAAATGTGAAATTATTATGGGATCCCCATTTCAATGATGTAATTAAAAAATCCGACAAAACTTTAGTCTTTCTAAAAATAAAAATAAACTTGGAAAACCAACACACTATCAACATAAAAACTCATGTGCAAGCCTAGACAATTGCATGTCTAAGCGTCGGACGCATTTACCTTCTTTATTAATGGAGCGTCTATAATATATATTTTTTATAAAGATAAAATAAAAATATGATATTAGAAATGCAAGAGAACAAACATGGACTATATTATTTTGGTGCAACCTTTTAACCTCGCCTGTTTCAGTCTTTACATCCGGGAATCTTGGGAAATTACACAAGACCTTGAGAATTATTACCTTTTGGGGAATAAATTCAGTAGGTATGGGGAAAATATTTGACACTGAGCTGGGGATGTTGGAGAAAGGTGATGTGTGTGTGTGCAGAGGCGTCACAACGACTTGTCATCGGGGCAGTTGCCAAGGGCGCCGAGGGCTAATCCTTCAAAAATCAATTTATTCTGTATAATTTAATGTTTTCCCTATTTTGAGAAACAGGGTGCCAAAAAGGAATTAGCCAGTGGCGCGGAAAACCCAGTTACGCTTCTGTGTGTGTTACTGTGTGTGTGTATGTGTGCGGGAAGGTGGAAGTAGGTGGGGTGGGTTGGATAGAAAGTATAATGCGTGGAAAAATTATTTTTTCTTTTTGATTCTACCATTACGGAAAAATATTTGACAGTCAATTTGAAAAATTTTAAACCACTTGTTCACTTATAATTGCTAAACAAAATTATAAATGAGCAAGCGAAATAATATTTTAAGTTTAGTGCCAGGGTGGTGAAGCTATGGAACGCGTACCACTTTAGGCAAGGGAGGGAATTAAGCATGGTTCATGATCGATGGTTTTCTTTATTTTAAAAAATAAAACATTACAGAAATTTTATATCACAGGGAGACCCTATTTGCACGCAGCAAAACATTATGTTTAAATGTTTTTAAAAATGTCTAATTATAGCCTCCTTCTTAACACCATAAGTTTTCTCGCACCACATGGCATGAATGTGTTGTTCTCACTGACATGTTGGAACTTAGCCACGCCCACTCTTCCCATAGACTATATAACCTCGTTACCACTGACTCCCTCCTCTTTATGCTTTTTGGATAATACCGCAACTGAGTTTAATTTAAATGTATTTATTTTAGTTTTCATTATTAGTTGTTGTCTGTGTTCGTTGGTGAAGGCTTTTTACCGAAACGTGTGACGTCCTGAGTCCTGTCAGACCTACGTATACCCTGTTTGAATATTATTTTTTTTCTAAAAGCCTTTTGGAAGTCTCACTCATATTTCGTCCTTTAATTTTAATAGACATGCATGAATTGGAATAAAACTAGAATTACATAAATGAAATGGGCTTGTCGCTTTTATGAAAATAAAATAATAACACCCAAAGTGACGTATTTGATACTGGAATTTAAAAACGGTAAATGATTAAGTCCTAGTTAAATTAAAAGTGCAAAGGTTATTTCTAAAGTCTCATCTCATTCGTACTGTTTAAAAAAAAATAAAACAAGTATATTATGAGTTTTTTAGCTGTGCTACTCATAAAGCGAACTAATGATTACTCTAGTTGCAAAACTATCATATGGTCGGTAAACGAATCTCACAATTTAGTGACAATCTGTGCTCCCTAACAGAATGCACCGGAATTGCATTACGGCATCTTTTTTCCACATACTTTTTTTTATACTACTGCCTCGAATGTTTAAACTTACTGCTTTTTCAGATTGCGTTCCAGTACCTTTAAAAAAAAAGAAAGAAAAAAAAAGCACTGGTGACAATACGACATTAAATTACCTCAAACATTTTTGTGTGTTGTAATAGTGGGACCTCCACTGAAGATCATTCAACAATCTCAAAGTAATGACCACTGAACAATTGTACATGAATGAGCATTGAATAATTTTAAATAAATTAGCATTACTTAATTATATATTAATGAGCTCTGAGCTCTCTCAAGATAATGAGAAAAGAGCATAATTTTTTGTTGAATGCCTAGCTGCAATATCTCACAAATATACTCATGCTAAATCAAAATCTATAAAAATTAGCATTTATATAAACCAAAATGGCTGTAAATAATGTAATGCAAATGAAAATTACACAGGCAATAATAATGTTAGTGTTGAAAAAAAAAGAGTTTTATCAATATTATTATTTTAAATTAGCCATTCTCCTTTTTTCTTTTCTGTGCTACATAGCCCACACTTGCTTTATCTGGCCCTGATTAAAAGCTTGGTATGAATGGTAGGCCTATGTGGGAGGTGTAGAAAGTTGTAAAAAGAAAACGACCTCTTTTAAGTACATGTATCTTCGATAATGAACAAAAAAATGAGTTATAACCCTCAGTCTATTTTTACCACGTTTTTATTAACTCACTTTCGTTCCTGTTTGTTGGTTTGTCTGTCCACAATTTTTCAAATCTGCCAACGTAAAATTAAACCACTTCTGATGGTCCTAGAGATCTCAAAATTTTACCACAGATAGATCTTGGATGACAATGCATTGTATCAAAATTTCAGATCGATCGAATGTACCGTATTTAATTATTGAACTTTTTAGTTTATCTATATATAAGCCTATATATTATCCGTCTGCTCTTGTTTACATTACATTCACGTGCCGAGTTCACACCAAACCCGACCACAAAAACCATGTTTAACATCAAGGGGAGATCAGTCATTTCCAGTCTGTAAATGTTTGTCGGGCAATGCGTATTATATTAGAACATAATCAATACGTCAAAACTCACCATAGCATACACTTGACTAAAAAGAATAAAATAAATAGAAGTAAACAAAGATTTTTAAAAACCAAGTTTTTATAAGCGGACTAAAAAGAAGAAAATAAATTTTAAAAATTAAAAAAAGTACTATGATATAATAAGACTAAAAACGTGGGGCGGGCGCTTTTTAGGCGTTTGGCTAAAATGATTAGGGTTTACAAATGACGAGTAAGAAAATGCGGGAATTAAATTTGTCATATTACATCATAGTACTTATTTTAAATTTATTTTCTTCTTTTTAGTCCGCTTATAAAACCGTGTTTTTAAATCCCTTATATTAACTTCACCGCTGGTCATCTCATCATCTCTGTCTTGGGCTGGGCGGGCGGAAAAAGAAAAGTCGAAAATGACCCACTTTCAGTGATCCGATCGAGCTGAAATTTGGCACACGGACCCGACTCACCTAACAATGCATCGCATCAAAATTTCAGATCGATCGATCGTACCGTAATTAAATTAATGCATGTTTAGTTTATCCTTATATGAGGTATGTAATTCAAATTCACGGGTTGTTATTGTTTTTTTCTTCCACTTCCACGTGAGTTTGAGTAGACGCCGACCGTCGTGCCGACACCCCCTCACGTCCCACCCCCATTTAATAAAGACAAGGGACATCACTCGGTGTCAGTCTGTAAATGTTTGAAAATAATCAATACTGTTAGTTATGTCTCATATATAAGGGATTTATAGTCAAAAACTTTGTTTTAACGGGTTTGTTTTATTTAAAAATCATTTTTTTATTTCTATTTATTGAAAATTAATAATTAAAATGCCTGCATCTTTGTTATGTTCGTTTACCATCTTGGATTTTTAAATTATGCTTGAGTTAACACGAATCTGGGGAATTTTGATGGACTATGAGTGGCAGCACAACTTGGATTTTGTACAGCCGTTACGCCATTTTGATGCAAGGCGATCGGTGATCGCTAGAAATTTGGAAGAAAGCGTTCAAACGAGCGCTCATTGGTACATACGTACCATAATTTTAAGTTAAACCCTTAAATCTTTCAATATTTGTTATAAAAAAAATATATTTCAAGAACTCTTGTTATTTATTTCATTTGGTAGTCAACATGGCATTCTAAAAATGTTGTCTCAACTTTGTGGAAGTGCCAAATCTGCTCAGCAGACTGGATTGATCCGCGAAACCGCAGAGGATTTTTGTGTTGATGTTAGAAGAAGGTATTGGTGTAATGGAGAAGAAAAGCAATGCTCGACAGTCGCCTGTTCAGTCTAAGAACAATGGCGTCATCAGTGAGAAGAAAAGTGGTGAGTTCCAGCAATGACTGCCATGCCATGTCTGGTCCATGAATCAAATTTGATTAATTTGTCAAAATATTCAAAATAAATAATTAAATAATATTAATAATGAATGTCATGCCATTATTCACAAAACTGATTATAATTATAATAAAATAATGCAATGAATACAATTACACACACAACCAAGAAATCAGTCACATTCAATTAAAAAAAACACCCAAATAAAACACAATCATTCATAAAAATGATTTTAATTTTTAATGCCTACTAATTTACTAATATTAATAAATTAATACATGAGATTTCAATCCCCATACTGTATGACTCAGAGTCACATCAAAAACACTATTACTATACTATGATTAAGATGCAGTCACGTTTTTGAGTATCAGTGATCAGCTTCATTTTCAGCTATATTAATAGGTAAGCGTTATTCGCACAGTTTTGGCAGTGCGAATAATGTCCAACATTAAACCGTGCGGATAATGCCTAGCATTATTCGCACTGGCGCACGGTTTTGACCGTGATAATGATGCCAAACGATATCTAAAGGCCTTGGACTTGGGTAATGCATATAAAAATGTTAATAAAAATTAACAAATAACACTAACAGTCACGGTTACTGACTCTCACTTAAAAATTTTGACTGTGAGAATAATGTCGAACTAATTCAATTGTCATTTTAACTGTCTTTAGAGTGTCTGGAATCTTATATTTGTATCCATTTTAGCAATAATCTGAGCGGACCTGCATATCGTTTGTTAATGATTAATCATTAATTAATTAATTAGTAATACTACGGATTTAGCTGATATAAAACTATAATATTAACTGTTCCAGTGCAATCAACTTTGTATTTTTATTCTGTATAATTGTATAATTATGAAGTAACTTTTTATTAACTTTCATACATAATATTTAATTGGACGAGACTCTGTAATGAAAAAGAATAATTATTATTCTCCCCAAAACTAGCATTGTACCTGTGGTCAACATAAATCCATTAAGTTAATTTAATTTAAAACATGAAAAAACGAATGACGATACAATGGTATAGCCATAGCCAGTATTATAGCATAAAAATGTTAAAGTGAGAGTCTGTAACAGTGACTGTTAGTAACAGAATAGATAAGACAGGCATGGGTGGGGGAAAAATAAAATGTTTCTGGGAAAGAGCCTGCTTGTGTGTTTGTAAACATCCTCACTGTGGTTGTAAAACACCCCCCCCCCAAAAAAAAATAAATTAAGACCGTCCTAGGATTCGATCCGCGTACCATAATGATAAATTGAACTAAGCTAGATGCACACTCAATTTTTATGGCAATGGTACATTAAAATTTCAGTAATCATGAAATTTTAAGAAGTGTTAGCATATAAATTACACATTTTAGCCCAAATCGAGTGATATCGGCCATTATTTTGTCTACACCGGGCGCGTTTTTTTTTCATAGTGACCAGCCACTATAAGTAAGACGCATGCGCAGACGACCCGTGCGGATAATATCAGCATTATCCGCACGGCCAAAACCGTGCGAATAATCACTTCGATATTAATATCCACCAGTTATGTTGCCCCACTCTTGCACCAAGTCAACTATATAACTGTCCACATGTCTACATTGTACAAGACTGTCGACTGGACAGATAACTGGGGGGACCACCTTGCTGGGTTACTGCACTAAAAGTGTGATATTGACTGATATTTTCTTCAGTCGCTCTTTGTTTTATGTCTTATCTTTTCACTTGCTCTGTAGCTCAGTCCATTAGAGCTCTTTTCTGGTGAACAGGTCGAGGGTTGAAGCTTCCAAGCAGGAAATGCTCTGTAAGGATGGCAACAAAGATTGAGATTTTTTTTTAAAAGTAAAATTTTTGACATGTTGTCAATGTTGTATTTTCTGCATTCAGTCTTCTTAAATATCAGTACACAAGCAGTAAATATTTTATTAAGAGAGAAATATCTGTGAAAACAGAAAACAAAGTTTTTATTAGCCAAACCAAAGTTACAATAAGTTACATATTTTAAACGATAAAGACTTCTCTTTTTAAATAAATTTTATTCAAGTACAACCAGTTAAAATGAAACAAATGTCTAATAAAAAACGGCATTAATTAAAATTTTTAGCCCAATTTAGACTAATAGAGAGATTTTGTTGTACATGTATTTATTCATTTACTACATTAACTCATTCGCCCCTGATGCCTGATGCGATTAAATGCATCTTTGGGGTGACACACCCTCGCATTTTTAGTTAGTGTGAGGCAAATCAATAAAGTTAAAGATGTTCATGTAACTTATTTGGTCATAAAGTAAAGACTAGTAAAGATATAGATTATCTATGAATTGGCTGTTATACTTAACTGATTATTTTCCATTACATTTGATTTAAAATGATGTATTAATTTAGCTGGAGCGCTTAATGTGTTTAGATGAGCTAGAATATTTTCTAAACAAAGCTAGATTTTTTAGCTCTATTACTGTATCAAATAAACACCAAAAGGCTGCCCTTAGTCATGATTAATTTCAAACATTGCCCTTGTAAGCCTTGTTTGTAAGTGTTTTAAGGGTAAAAAAGTATGGTGTGTTAAAAAATATTGAAGGCTATGGCTATAAGGTAATCATGACATAAAAAATATTTTGACTCATAAACTTCAGCTGCACTAATCTTAAACCTTCAGAACCCGTGAGACTAATCTTCAGAATCTAAAATTTAAGTAAAATAATACAACTAAAATGTTAAATACTTGAATGTTTAAAATACATTTCTACAAAATTGAAAATAATGAATATAATTAATGACAAAAAATCTTATATAGAGTTCAAAAGATAGGATATTGTTAACATCAACAGGGAAATAGCGTGAGGATATTGTTAACATCAGCAGAGAAATACCGTTGCAACCATTTTTCTTGTTTTTAGTATTTGAGCGTTAATGTTTGCTATTTCTATTCAGACAGTGTGAGAGCTTAGCCTTGTTAATACCGAATTATTTGCCTTTTATTTGAACTACCTTGATTCACAGATTATTATGTGCACAACTATTTTTATTACTTGTGTTAATGCCGACCAAGTTAGCAAATAATCTTATGACGTGTTATTGGTAAATTAACTTTTTAATTGCATATAATTTTCCTTAAATGGCTTTACTAAACATGACTGTCAGTAGATTTGATTTGAATTATTAAGTCTTATAAATTTAAATGAATCAAGGGCTTAAATTGAAATATATTCTTGTCAATGCAGATTTTGTATCCAATAAAAATGGGCGCCAGCGTAGACAGAGAGAGTCAAACAGTGCTGCCAGACAACAAGAGCTATTGCAGAATGTTAGACCAGTCTTTAGGTCAAACAGATACTTTGGTGACAAGAGGCCGCGACAAAGAGACAATTTTAATGATAGACAAAGTGAAGAGGTAAGGGGAACATTTTCAAACTGCCCTTTGTCTCAAAATTTTGTAAGGCATTGCTGTAATTTTATTTGTTTTTTAAAACACAACAAATTTCTTAAAGTGATAATTTCATAAATACAGTAATAAACGCTTTATGATTTGGAATCCATTTTCAAATATATATTTATGTTTTATTTTTAAAGGTAGCAGAAACTGGTGACATCTTTGAGGTCAGTGACACAAGCTCTCGCAAGGGCAATGCAAACCATTTGTTAAAGTTCTCTTACGACACACATGGTACATGGAGGTCTGGAGGTGGTCGTAGTCATGGATACTACAAAAGGTCACCTTCAGTGCGTTATAGTAAAGAACAATTTCTGCAGGCTAGGTAAATGATAAGGCTATTTTATTTTAGTTACTGCTCTCTTTGTTTGGTAAAATGTTTTTTTTTATTAATTAGGTTATTTGAATCAGAGATATAAAAGACCTATGGTGTAGGTGCATTAAAGAGATCTATGCTTTATGTATGTTTGACTATTTGATATTTTTATTCAGACAAAATTGGCTCACAGTATTACTATGCTATTGTATGCCTAAATGTACAAAAGTCTAAAATTTTCTTGATAGAAACTTTTCCAATAATATTAAAAATAAATACTTATGCAAGATGTGCTGAATAGCAGTAACTAATTTTTCAAAAGGATTACCTGCCTAATGATTTATTAATCAAATACCTTCACTTTATTTTGTTTATACCATTCTTTGAAATATAGCTTGATCTTTTAATTGTTTTAAAGTTGTCAGTTTGTGGTTAGAGAAGATGGCGAGTATTCTCAGCAAGCCATTGATCCTGATGCACTTGTAAATTGGGATAAAGTAGAACTCGTTAGGACATTTTCAACGGAGGCTGTGAAATGTCCAATTTGTTTGGAAGTGCCATTTGCTGGTAATTCTTAATATTTAAAACTTTTCCATAAGAAAGGGCGGAATACATAATATATATATGCTAAAAATATATAGATTCAATTGTTAGTAGCTGAAACAATAAATCAAACGTTTTTCTATTGTTTTAAACAATTTCCTTTGAAATTGTCTATTAGAATTTTTATTGCACACAATGTGAAGATTTTGTGTATATCATTCTTCATTGGCTAGGTTTGTGCATCAATTACCTGTTAAGATTAGAAATTTACAAAAGTCTTGTATTAAAATATTCTGTTTTCCTTGTGTAATCAATCTCTCAGTGAATTTTGTCGCTGAAATTACCATTTCTCTGCCTTAAATCTTAAGATATGTTTTAATGAGCCAAATAATTTTATAAACCTATTCAGTTTCACATTATTCTAACTAAGATAAGTGAAAGAGTAATAAAAAAAAGTTTTTATTTTAATTTTATTTTTTCTTCTGCATTTTAGTAAAAAAATATATGCACACATTGTTTTTTCTACCAATTTTGCATACTGGGGGCACTTCAAATGTTAACAAAATACTATTAATCAGGCCTAAATTTTCCTTACTTCAGGTAAAATTACCAAATGTGGGCATACTTTTTGCTGGGCTTGTATACTTCATCATCTAAGTGAAGCAGTATCAACAGGTGTAAAATGTCCAATTTGTCCTAATAAAATTTCTCCTGAGGAATTAAAAAGGTATTTAAAAAAAGGAGCTCATTTAATTTTCTATGTAAAGTACCTTTAAAAAACAGTGAGTTCATTATTATGACTGTCATCTTATAAATTTCATTAAATATTGAGCACTATGTGGCTGTTAACAAAGTTTGAGCTAGCTTTATGATAAGTTATTTGGTCGGAGAATTCCATTAACTAAACATTAGTTAGTTGAGTTCTGTTGTATACATCAAGCAATCAATACTTATGGCAAAGTAAAAGAAATTTGAACAAATTTGAAATTATTTGGTTACTGGAAATATTATAACATTTCGCTGATCTTAATTTCACCAATTACCATTTGCCTTTTACAATACTATTTTTTCTGGGTATCTTTCCAGTGTACAGTGTATTGAAGTACCTGAATACAAAGTAGGAGATGAGATAGAAATGAAGTTAATGCAAAAAAATAAAGGCAGTGTTTATACTTCTCCAAAGTCAGAATGGAAAGACAGATATGGAACACCTCATAACATGAACGGTATTATTATTACTGCGTCTGGTGTATTTAGTTTTAAGATTTTTCTCAGTCCAAAACTTTGAAAGTTGTTGATCTTACTGCATTAATTAAGATACAGATAGCAAGGATCTTGAAGACTTGAGCTAAAGACTTCTACTGATTTGAGGAATTATTTTGATAATTTTAAATGTGCAACACATTCACTCTCAATTTATAACTATTCAATTTCTGTTTTTCTATTAGATGGTGACATAACCAATTACATGAAGATACTCATGGCTTCTACTGATCAGGTCCGAGCACAGGTCATAGATTGTGAGAAAGAAGCCTTGGATGCTCACTTGTTGGGTGCTGAAGATTATGAAACATGCTTTATAGAGATGGCAAAGAGCATGCTAGTGGTAAGTCCTATGTTCTATTGTCACCAAGCATTTTGTCAAATGCAATAGATTCCCAAACTTTTTTGACCCACGGACCCCTTTAATACTAAAAATTTTCCCACGGACCCCCAAGTAAAAAAAAACCTTTATAAATGCATAGTGCAAAAAGTACAAAAGCAACATTTTGATGAAAATTTCGGTATTTATTAAAATTATCACTTTTGTTTAAGATAAAATTAAAAAACAACAACTTGGATTAACGTGATGAGATTTTATGAGTGTATTTATGCCTGACTCAATGTTTGTGTGTAGGAACCGCAAATCCTCAGGAGCACCAATTTCTAGTCGTTTATTTATTTTATTTTTGTTGTTGTTTTTTATGATGGGGTTCATAACGCCACTGAATCTTTGTTCTACCAAACAGAAAGACAGGAAAACAGTAAAAAAAATTATGTACAATAACCTTTAATGCATGATATAAAATTGGGATCTGACTTTATAACCAGAATTTGTGGTATCCTAGTTCAAACAATGGTATAAGTTCCTCATTTGTGGATATTTCAATAAGCTGCTCATGTATTAGTATGTATTCATCTGTGTTTGGGATCTGAGTTTGTCTATGTGCTTAAGAGCTCAACTGCAAGTCGGAAATATCCTATAGTGGCAAATGCCTACAAAATGTCCGCATGAAGAGCCGTTAAGTTTTGACATTAAGCAAGCAAATCTTTAACTATGTGGCAATTTCAAAAGATTTGAAAACTGAGAACATTCTCCTGTTCCTAAGTTTTGTTTGCAAAGAAAAAGATTTGCAACAAACTCAGATATAACGCTTTTAGTTTTGATTAAATTTAATTGGTTACCTTGTAGTAGTTGTAGTTTCAAATTAGTTTTGTTAAAGTTGGGTAAATAATTCATTCATAAAGGATACTGTATTTCATTTTTTAAAGTTAATTGTGATGCTAATTGTCTTTGTTTTCCAGGAATTTGGACAATGAATCAAACAGAGTATAAAATAGATTTAAATATGTACGTGATGATAACCAGCGTACTTCTGTGTAAATAAATAATCCATTATAGTCTTCTTCCTTATTTTCCAAACCGTGGTGAGCAAATAATCTGTCATCGAAGGCATTCCTTTTGATTTTATTAACTGCTCTAATGACATAATGTAGTGATCCATGCAAACTTTCAATAAGATTTGTTTGGAATATTTGATGTTAATGAATGATTCAACTTACTGAAAATACATTTGGTACAGCATGTTTTAAGTATGCCAGAAATTCAAGTGTATTGCTTTAACTTCAAAATTTTTTTAAAATTCAGTAAATAACGTTTCACGTTTTGTATCTGTTTCCAAACATTTATCCATACTTCAAATATTCAATAACACTGTATTGTCGACATTGTTTTTCGGCTCACTCAGTTCTGGAATTACCTATTTGCTAAACAAGCTATAACTTAGGACCCCTGCCTTTTTGGGGGCCCCCAGAAGTTTGTTTTCATATTTGTCACTGCTATAGATTATCTAGACTTCAAAAGGTCCTTAAATAGCTTAGGGCCCCATCAAGTCTAAACCCAGCATTGGGCTCACTCATTCTCTTATCTGTTGTAACAGACCACTGTTAAGAATTATTAACGTTTTCAATGGAATGCTACAGTAAAGCGCTATTGAAAAAATTTGATGATAGGATACAATTTAGATAAATATAACTTCCCGAAACATCGAATAATACACAACCTTGCAACTCTCGTAGATTCAAGTTAAAAACGTGTATAGTTCTACTTATAGTTATAGGGAATTCGGCATTTCATCTGCATCAAGCTTGACATTTCAACAAACCAAGTATTTTGATTGGTTATAGATGTGGGAATTACAGTAGTTCCACTACTTTTTTTAACGTAAAACAACATTGTATCCATGAAGGATAGCACCTAAGATCGTATTTAATTAGTAGAAAAGGCATTCACATACTATTTTATTTATTTTAATTTCTATAATAATACAAAATTAATCAGTTTTATTATTTGATTTTTAAACCTTGCGCGGACCCCTTGACGTTGTTCAGGGACCCCCAAATCAATTTTTATTTTCCGCGGACTCCTGGGGGTCCGTACAGACCACTTTGGGAACCACTGCACTAGATGAAATATTTCTAATTTTTTACCCTGTTAAATATATTTAAAAAATGTTAACCTGGCTGTGATTCAAGAAAATATTTCCCTGTGCTGTAGTAGAATTTTTATTCAGAATTAAAGACAAAATGTATGTCATATAAATGTAATGTTTATGCATTTGTATTTTAGTTCACAAAGGGACATCTAATTTTTGGACCTGCAATCTAAATCTTAAATGTATTTTCAATTTTAAAAGTTATCATTCACAGGATTTTTAAGAAATAAAAATACAGTCGAAACCGGTTAAGTTGACGGCGTTGGGGTATAAAAAATGGCATCGAGATAACCGATGATCGAGTTAAAATGAAAACCAATATGGCGGCAAAATATTAACATGTGCTTGAAATTTCTTTATGTACATGATTAATTAGTTGGCGTTAATTAGTGATGGGACGATTAATCGGAATCGTATCGGAACCCTAATATTTCTTCACTCTTTCCTAAGGTTGTAATGACCGTTCATTTTTAAGGACCGTTTAAAATTTAAATATAACTATGGTTCCCATTCAGGAAAACGGGAAAAAGTCTGGAATCCTTAAAAAAAAATTTCTCGGCCTTGAAAGTCGGGAAAAGTTATGACTAATCGGGAATTAAATATATATATATATATATATAAATTCCCGCTTAGTATATATAATAAATATATATATATATAATGCCGAAGTAAAGGACTTTGATTA
Organism: Ampullaceana balthica; assembly: GCA_944989445.1. Taxonomy (NCBI): domain Eukaryota; kingdom Metazoa; phylum Mollusca; class Gastropoda; family Lymnaeidae; genus Ampullaceana; species Ampullaceana balthica. The sequence goes on from CALYLW010000573.1 coordinate 412,619, forward strand.
CGTCTCTGTCATGTTTCGATTCCATTTAATTAAAAATAAGTTACCAGTTTATAATTGTCTGCGCATGCGCTAAAAGGTCAAAGTTTACGCCTCGCATAGTCCCATTGCACGTGTCACAGCCGCTAGCGTTTGCACTGCCGTCGAATCAGCGAATAAAAAAAAACAAAAACATATCAATACGGTAATTTTAAGTTTAATGCTTTTGACGTGCAGCATATCTGTTAATATCAGAATGCTCTCGAATTTCCTCAGTCTTGTAATAATATAAATAAAACTATTGCGGCCTTGACTGTTGATCACAGCACGCTGTGGGCTGTGTGTTAGACCTCGGCCGGCAACTAAGCGAATTTAAAAAAAAATCATTCCTTATCAGAATTCGACCTACAAAAGTGATGACGTGTATATTAATAATATTATATACATGTACTGGAATATTAAGAAAATGATTTGATTTCATCGTCACGCGCGTGTTAGTGTCACAGTCACGTATCTTACTGGTAACTAAGCAACAACAAACTTTAAAAAAAATAATTTTTTATTTAATTATATAAAAACCACCGTCGATTCTCGATACAAACCTTTATTTTCATTTCTAAAGATATTCGTTTATCTTAAAAAATAAAATGATCACTGCATCAGAAAATGAATTAAGTTTAATAATAATATAAAATGCACTGCGAAATAATGACGGATTAAAGATCGCTAACGCCGATTTACGGGCACCTCGGGTGAATACATCTAATTCACACATGGATCAAAAGTGAAAGAAGATAATAACATCCGGTAATTTTTATTGAAATCTCGTAGAATCACACAATAACCGGAAGTCTCGAAGAAAGCGAGATGTCAACACTATTTTGAACTAAAAATGCATTGCTAGGCGAACCGACGAGGATCGAGCTAACCAACGTTAAGTTGCAAATTGGGCTCTCTTTTGTGCTTGAGGTATTAGGTTTCGGCAACTTAGAAAAATCGAATTAGCAGATGAGAAAATGCTAAGACAAAGAGAGAATTTGGCGGTTCCAATAAAAAACGTTGAGTTAGTGGGGTGGTCGAGCTAACCGAGCTCGAGGTAAGTGGGTTCGACTGTAATCTTAAAATATTTAGGAGCCCAACTAAATGTCATCAACCATCTTACTCCTTTCAGTTTACATTATTTCAGTAACTGTAATTAAATTCATTTAGAAAAACTTATGTAAGTAAACCCATTCAATTCGTCCAAATTTTTTTAAGGGTTCACAGTAAAATTTTAGATAAAAAAATCAATTCCACCTTTTAAACTGAAAAACTCTGCTTTGCTATTTATCAAAACTATCATGCTGCATATCAAAATTTAGGTAATCGAACAAGGAATTTGTTTCTACTATTACAAAGTGAGACAAAATTACCACCCCCCCCCCACCCCCAAAAAAACTAACAACCTTTAGGGATATTTTTGCATGTTTATGTAGAAAGGGTATAATTTTTTTTTCCTTTACTCACCAGCTCATAAATCAGGTAAAAATAATCCAATCAAGTTCATATTTCTAAAAAAAAATGATTCTTGTTATATATCTAAAACAACTGGAAAGTTTCACTGCAGTTGCTCCAGAAATTAGCAAGTTATGAATTTCTTTCCCATGACACATTTCAATTTTTAAAAAAATGCAACAATAAAATAGTTATACTAAAATATTTACACATATTTACAAAATATTAAATTTTCGTAATCATTGTCGACACTGAGTCTTCAAATTTATCATCATTTGAACTTGATTTGACCATTCAAATCAATTTATTTGCTTGATCAGCAGTCATTCATCGAAAAATTAATAGATTAATACAAGGATTAGTTGCCAAATAAAGCCATTTTGATCAACTGCTTTTTTTTGTGTACAAAAAATTTTTTTTTACTGAAGAAACAAGCACAAAACTGACTAAACATGATCTAATCTGTTTGAATTTTCACACAACGGAAGTTGAAACTCTTCTGAATAAAAGTTTTATCAATAAAATAGTGTAATGGAAAAGTCCGATTAGTAATAAAATGAAACAAACCAGTGGTGACGCAGAGAGTATCTAAATGTACCCGGCCGAAATCGCGGTGACGCACACTGCAGCGAATCGTATTAATTGGAAAGAAACCACCTTACCAAGCTCTTAGAGGTTACAATCATGAACTTGTAACAGATTGAATAAGTATTAGAGTAACTGCAAAGTAAACATTTTACCACATTTAAGTTTTAGAAATATCTGTGCAGCCGCGCTGCTTAAAGGGAACATTGCTACCATGGTTCTAACACGTCGCTTACATATCACCTGCAAACCAAACCTCCACTACAGTATCAGAAACTTCACGTAGGCAATATAAAGCAATGTGAACGATTGTTTAGCTTGGCTGGTTATATTGTCAATTAGACCCGCTTATGGCTTCAACCAAATAATGTCAATACACTTGTCTGCATTGTTGGTTAAAAGATGTCATATAAAGAAGACATTTCAGTGATATTTCGATTTTCAACAATTACGTTTAATAAATGTTAATTATGGCACCATTAATTTAATTTTTTAGCTTTAATCGAAATTAACGATTAATTAATAGTTAATTTTTCAAAAGTTAACGATTAAATTTAAATTAATCGTTAACAGTCCTATAAAAATTTTAATATTTTGTTTTTAAAGACAATGTAAAATTCTTTTTTAAAGGATAGAGAAAAGAAATTGATCGAGTCACTCAGTAAGGGTAATTTGGAAGGTACAGGAACTGCAAATTTAATGGTGGAGCTAGCTACATTTGAGATAAAGCCTTTACTTCCTGATGTATCCTTGGATGGAACCAAAGTAAGTAGTGTATTGGATAAAAATTATTTTCATTGTATGACTAACAACATGCATGTACTTTTCTTTAAATATTAAAAAAAGTAGCATTAAAGGTGTCTAAAATTAGAAATAAGAAAGGTTTATTTTAGGGCTGCGAAAATTAACGATTTTAATCATTAAAAATTTAATCGATTAAAATTAATTTGGTCGATTAAAATTAAAGAAAATATTTCTATTTTTTTCCAATTTCTTAATAATGTATATTTTTTGTTACTTACATACTTTTCCCTTGTTTAATTATTTATTAAGACGTGCATATGTAAACAAAAAGCTTTTTCTTCCTTACTTCTTGCATAGCAGAACGAATTTGCTGTGTTACGTCACAAAATTTGGGAGCCATGGAATTACTGCGAAATAATGAATCGCAACTTAACGGGATCTATATATGTGTTAAAAGAATATAATAAATCGAAATTCATGGATCAATCCATTAAACTTTTTCCTTATTAATCGAACAAAATTTTTACAATCAATACGAGCCCTAGTTCATTTGTATTCCAGCTTTTTTAAAAGTAGCTAGTTAATATAATTTGTATCATTAAGAAATTTTGAATTAATTTATTGTCTTGGTTTATTGTTTTTAAAGTAGAATAAATTCTAACATAAGGTTGTTATTAATGCTCATATTAGAGGACCCGGTAACTGTTAAAACAAATAAAATGTTTAACTGATTGACGGTAATGGGGTATCTTTTAAGGTTGTTAAAACCGCTAGTTTTTTATGACCGATTAACCGTTAAAAAAAAGACAGGTTAATCGTCGGTCCGTCTTTTTACTATGTTTTGTGAACCAAGAGAATGAATCATATATTCCCCTCGCATTGTCTTTTTTGACATCAAAGTTCCCGTTATGTATTAACGTAGTGTTCAGCTTTCAGCAGCGATGCCGTCAAAACAGGGAATAAAAAAAAATTCGCCCGAACAAAGAAGTAAACTGAAATGATATTCAATTTTTAATTTTTAAATAAAAGTATTAAAACGGCATATTATCAAATGTTGTCAAGTCAAAGTGTTTTTGCGGACTGGTTAACCGTTAAAAAAAGCCTGCTTTACTGTCTGGTCCGTATTTTCCATAATTTTTTAAGAACCATCAAGAGAATGCATCAAATTTTCGCTTTGCGACATCAGAGGTGACATCAAAGGTCACGTGACATCACTGCCCACTTGCGTTCAGCTCTCATGCGCTGTGCTCCTTTTCCAACTCACACGAATTTTTTTTTAAAAAACATACATTTTTATATCAATGTGGTAATTTTAAGTCTAATGCCTTTGGGGTGCATGTACTTAGCTGGAAACTGTTGATATAAAACCGAAATCGAATTTGACCTCTTGTAATATAAATAGTAACACTCGGAGCTTGACCGTTATTCACAATTTGACATTAGCGCCGTGCTGTGTTACTTCTGGTACTATGCTTCGGCAACTAAGCGAATAAAAAAAATATTAAAAATCGTTCACTAGCCGAACTCCACTAACAGTGAAGACGTGTATTTTTATATCATTTATAGACCGAAATATTAAGAAAACGCTTTGATGTCACGGTCGCTTGCGCATTGGCTCTGGTATTCTGCTGTAGAGCAACAAAAAATTAAATCCGGGTAATAAGCTAATACAGACTATAGGAAGTTACGGTTAACCGGTCCTGATTAAACGGGACCGGTCCTGATCTAAGGATCCGGTCCTGATCTGAGGACCGGTTAACTGTTAACAACCTTAGTATCTTTCATAGGACTAGCCAAAGACTCTTGTATCACTTGCCGACATTTTCCGTTTTTTTACATCAAAAGTACTTTGATGTTACCTCCATTGCTTTTATTATTGCTGGTAGGCAATATGCCATGGGAACTTAGCAAATTAAAAAACAATTTTCATTTATAAGCCAAACCGATGAGAAAACAGTAAAAAGTGATTTTTTAAAATATTAAAAGGCCTTATAAATTTGAAATCTTCAACACAACTGGTTATTATCAAATTAAAATTTAATGTTTCTAAGATTTGACTCGCACAAAATTAGCTGTGGGCTATATCCTAATAGTTATTTTTAAAAAGTCCAGATTAAACAGGGCTGATTAACTGGTTAATTTTTAACATCCTTATTTTGCATTATAACATATATGATAGATGCATTATTCTTTTAATGATCTAATAAATATTTATTTTAAATGGGACATTAATTTCTCACACGGGCAACTGGATACTTGTCGACAACACACTTGGGTGAAATAGTAGCTTTAAATAAGCATGGTAATTTGATTGATAGAAATAATAATGCTTTTTGCTTTAAAATCTCAGATTGCCAACAATTCTGATGCTATTAAGAATGTGCCAGTGGAATTACCTTTAGAAGATGAGATTTTGGCAGACAATTCACCTGTTACTGCTGAAAATTTTGCTTCCAGTGCAGAGAACAATAAGATGAGTGGAATAGCTGAAGGTCTCATACTAAATGAAGAAGTATCTACATCTACTCTGCTGTCTCCAGAAGAAGCTGCTGACAATTTGGAGCTGCCAGAAATGAATAATGAGACACTGCCTCTAGGCAATTGGAATAATCGAACCAAGGATACATTTTACTTTTACCAGGGTAAATTTTTTTCAAATTAATTAGATTTGCAAAGACAAGTTAGTTAATTAAACATTTAAGTGCAGTTTTTTGTAAAGTGTCAAATTAATTTCTGCAGTATATTCTTTAAATTTTTTCTGTCATATATTAATTTTAAAAAATCCTCTCTTGCATAAATCATAAAAATATTAAACATGAAGTTTTATCAATTTATGTCAATATAATTTTTTGTCAAATCTGTATATCTTGGACATATTGAAATATTTTTTAAAGAATATATGTATTTTTTTTAGCTTGCATTATTAAGGTATGACTTCACAGCTGAAAGGTGGGAGGACTAAATTGAAATGTAAAAATTCTCAAAATTAAGTGCCAGTAATAGTGTTTTTTATTTGACTTTTGATTTAATTTAACTTATTTCACAGCGTCCACTGGTCAACACATCTATTTGCATTCATTGAATGCTCAGTGTTTGACAAAAGAATATGGTTCTCTAGAGAATAGCCCAGAAGTAATTAAAGCCAGTATTGTAGCCATTGAGCGAATCTTCATGACAGAGGTAATTAATTACATTGAATAACATACTGTCATTTATGTGGTTGCTAGGATATGAATGTTTATTTAATACTTATATGTATGTTATTATCTTTATGTAAAGCGCTGTGAGTCCAGTTCCTTATTGGGGTACAGCGCTATATAAATTATCAATTTATTTTTATTATTTCATGTACATGAAAATATTCAAGTACATTATGTATGATTATCTTATAGTTTATGTATTATTGTTGATGCACAATTAGCTATAAAAGGAAATCATTGAAGTCGCCAAACACTTAAACTATGCAGTCTTTTATAAATCATGATGTTAACAATAAATATACCTTATATTACAGACAACCGAGATTATGGCTATTTCCACAATTAAGATAATAAATTCTAATTTTATGTTTTACAGTGGGATTGATTTTCGACCAAAAACTAGAATAGCGAAATCTAATTCTTTCTTCAATTAGAATTTAGAATATTTATTATTTATTTCAGGAAGTCCGTAAACGTCTGCGTTATTTAAATCACATACCTCTTACATGTGAGTTCCATGTTGTTGAACTTAAAATCATGCCGCCAGTCCTGAGCAAGGAGGTTCTGCGTCATTTTCAACGTAAGTTTAATAGTTCATTCTAAGTAATTCTCTCATCACAATTTATATTTTTTTAAAAGTAGTTTTTAAAGTTTCCCTTTCACACAATTTCTAACATTGAATTACATTTCCATCTTAATTTCTTTTTCCTATTAAAAAACCATAATATTGAAATTGTAGCTGAATTTGACAAAAGACGCAGAGCAAGACAAAGAAAACAGAAGGAAGATAAAATGAGGGCCAAACAACAGGACATAGAGCATAAGAAGTCCTTTGGGATTTGTAAGTATGATTTCAGTGTACTAATAAAAAAGGCTACAATTAAATAATATATTATTTGCAATAGATGAAATATTATTCTAAGAATGTTTGTTATGAGATGAGATGAGTTAGGGGCTTTCTATAATTTCATGGCTGTAACAAACAGAAGCGATACAAACATATTTGAGAGACATTGGTTTTGTGCATTTCTTATAATTTTTTAGTTTTAATTATAATTCTATCTTAAGGATATTTCATGATTTTTAGATTATCCGATTATTATCTGACCGTAGTTTACCAATAAATGCTTATTTTAAACTATATACCACTAGTGCCAGCTTACGGTTTCCACCATATGTAAAAACAAATATCTGTGAGTGTTGATTCTTCACCATGGCTGCAGGCCTAAGGGCTTATGCCCAAATGTTGTATCTAAATGATGATGAGGTATTGAATATTGACTTTGATAAAATTTAAACTGAATTATTTTATTTTTAGACCCTGAAGTTCAGATTCCTCTAGACAATCTGACCCAGTTTCCCTTACACCTCTCATCATCCCCGAGCACAGGAAGCTTTTCTTTTTCTGAGGAAGACAACGTCTTGCCAAAGGCTGGCAATGATGTCTCGGGTATGTGTGAATGAACTGTTGAAACTAGCATCGGTACTGTGTTGAGACTGATCAATGACCACACATCTAAATTAGGGGTCTACCGATATGCCTTTTTGCCGATATTGCCGATACCGATATTACCGATATTTTTTTTGCCGATATGAGTGCCGATATGAGTATTTGTTAGGACAAAAACCAGCTGTCATATTTGATGACATCATTCTTAAATTTATCACTCCTAATTATTTATATTTTATATTTGGGGTCTACCGATAAGCATTTTTTGCCGATATTACCGATATTTTTTTCCGATATGAGTGCCGATATGAGTATTTGTTAGGACAAAAATAACAGCGGTCATATTTGATAACGTCATTCTTAAATTTATCACTCGTAATTATTTATATCTTATAATTAAGGGGTCTACCGATATCCAGTTTTGCCGAAATTACCGATTTTTTTCTCTCCCGAAATGAAGTTTCCGATGTGTTTACAAGTTCCAGATCATGACCTACATGGGACTCAACAAAACGAACCGTCCTTTATAAAAATGTACAAGCATATTAGGTACTCGTTTTGAAACTTCAACCTTGACTCATAATTATTAATTCTAACCAATAGTTTAATGGCTTTTGCACACGGCCACCTTTTATCAATGAAACAATGAGAACAAAGTACAATAGTAATAGAGTGAAAATGAGGCTGAAGGTTGAATGGTTGCCAATGACAACAAGTCTTCACACGTTACATTTTGTTATTCCATACGAAACGAAATGTTTTAGACATCTGCGATTCTGCGTGCATTTTTGCTATTAGAGCAATTACGTGAACATAATGTTTACTTGTTATACATTTATTAGAGCAATTACGGTATACTTGACATCGGCACTATTTACACAGTATTTCTGAGTATACGAAAATCGGCCGATACCTAAACAATATCAAAGCACATGGCACACTGTATCGTGGCTGCACATATTAATACTAGGACTCTTTTGACTATTTCAATACCGGTATCGGGGTCGATATATTAATTTGTCGAGATATTGTAAATCTAAATGATAGTTTTTTTGTTTCCGTTTTTTTTTGGGGTCAAAATGTCACTTATTATGAAATATCGGTGACGTCAATATCGGGACCTTTACATGCTACCGATACCGATATTGCCGATATCCAGATATCGGTACCGATATATCGGCCAGCCGATAGACCCTTAATCTAAATGTTTATACATTTCTCCTTTTGCTAACTCGGAATAATTTATGGAACAATTTTAGCAATATAATGGCTGTTACCCTGCCTCTTTTGGTCATATCTCTGTTCAATTTGAAATAAGTTTATTAATTTATCTTCTCTTGGTGATCATAGTTTTTATCATAGGCTTAATTCTCTCATCTAGCAGCAAGATTACATTTTTTAGTGTTTGTTTGATGCTTGCTAATTTTATTACATAAGATTATATATACATAAACAACCCTTATCCCAGACAGCAGTTCTGAAACATGTCACATAAATTCTGAATTTTTTTCTCCCTCAAATGAATTTTCAGTTGGAACACCATGGGGCAACAGAACACGAAATGACAGTGAAGGAAGCTTATCTGGATCAGGGGCTGTGTCCTTTGCTACTGTAAGTTAATAAAAGCATTTTTATAATGTTGCCCAATCAAAAATGCTTGAATAATGAACAATTTCCCATCCCCTATCTTTTTAAATCCCTTATATTAACTTCGAAATCTTGTCATCATCTCTACGTACGTCGGGCGGAAAAACAGAAGACGAAATTGACCCACTTCCCGTGATCCGATCAAGCTGAAATTTGGCACATGGACCTGTCTCACCTAACAATGCATCGTATCAAAATTTCAGATCGATGGAACGTACCGTAATTAAATTAATGCATTTTTAGTTTATCCTTATATAACGTATGTAATTCAAATTCACAGTTTGTTATTGTTTTTTTTCGCGTGATTGTTCAGTCACGCGTTGACGCAACCCATCGAAGTCCAGCGATTGGTGACCAGACTCCCCCCCCCCAGGGTTATGAAGCAAAGTTGAGTTAAGACAGATTCAGTCTGTAAATGTTTGTCGTGTTTGAAAATAATCACTACTGTTAGTTATGTCTCATATATAAGGGATTTATAGTCAAAAACTTTGTTTTTACGGGTTTGTTTTATTACATGATTATGTTCAAATCATTTGATTATTGCCGAGAATAGATGTTTAGCTGCAGATTTCCACCTGTTTTACTATTAGCCTTGGGGACACTGTTTACTCAAAGAAATACTTTTTTTATTGATGTGGGCTATGGATCAAACTTTGTTGATTTACCTTTTTTTTAGTGACATATCATTACTCTATTTAAGGTTGTTCAAGATTAAGATTATTGCTTGCATATTTACAGTGATGAAGTTTGGTTAATGCAGATTCAGTAGTTTCTATAAATAAAAAATTGAAGCAACATTTAATATACCTATTGGTGTATAGTGGTAACGTTTTTAGTTTCTTAAAAGGTGTGTAATTGTTAGCAAGAACAGCAGCATCACTAAAGGACTATCAAATGACTTGTATGCCAAAAAAAATGTGTGCCACCTTCTACTCTTTACAGCAACATTCTTTTATGGACAGCCTCACTGTTTACATACAAATCTACTTTCAACTACAAAATAAATTTTTGTGTATCAAAGATTCAACATGTTAAAATTATTATGTAATCACTCATAATGACCTGAAATTTCTTATAGGTTAGTATGGCTTCAGAAGTATCAAGTTAGTTTTAACACATAACATATGTATCTTTTTTATCATGTATGTTTTATAATAAAATAATATTTTTAAAAAGTTTTCTCTTTATTCATGCTATAATTTAGATGCTGAGGGAGGGAAAGACTGTGCCAGCTACTAATGTTTGGTCTCGTGCTGCTTCTACGCCAACAAAATGTTCTACTCTGTCCCCATCTTTGACCATGCCTGAGTTGAGGACACCATCCAGGGAAGGTGGTAAAGATGATGATGATGAAGGGGAATATCTGCCAGCACCACCTATCTCCACTTCCTGGTTTGATGATATTAGCAGAGCCATGGATGCTAGCATCAGTCAGCAACACTTGAATGGTTGGTCATATTTAGATTTATTGATAAAGTAAGAGACATAGCTCCAATGAAAACATTTACAGTGGGACCCGCTTAAGTCGACGGCCTCGGGATATGAAAAATGGCGCCGAGATAACCGATCATCAAGTTGAAACGAAAACCAATATGGCGGCAAAATATTAACATGCGCTTGAAATTTCTTTATAATTATATACATGATGTGCGTTAATTAGTGATGGGACGATTAATCGGAATCGTTTAGGAATATCGGGACCCTAATATTTCTTCACTCTTTCCTAAGGTTAAGACCGATCGTTTTTAAGGATCGTTTAAATATAACCCAGGGTTCCCACTCGGTCGTGAATTCTTTAAATAATTTTCCCGGTCTTGAAAGTCGGGAAAAGTTATGACTAGTCAGGAATTTTATATATATATATTTATTATTAGAAAGCGCATACGTTAAAGTTCAAATTTTTCGCCTCGCCTCGCCTCGTCCCATGGCGCGTGTGGCGTGTCATGCGTTTGCAATGCCTGTCAAATCGGCAAATTTTAAAAAAAAATAAACATATCAATATGGTAATTTTAAGTTTAATGCTTTTGACGGACAGGATATCTGTCACTATGAGACCGCACTCGAATTTCCTAAGTCAATCAAATGATACGTGTAACTTGTAATATAAATAGTAACAAATGCGAACTTGACCGTATCAGAATTCGACCTACAACAGTGATGAAGTGTATATTATATATATACTAGAATATTAAGAAAACTAGTGTATTACCCGTCAAAAATGACGGGAGTTTTCAAAATGGATATATTTCAGTTTTTGTAATTGTCCCTTTTGCCTGAAAGCCGCATAGTAAATAATCAGAAAATGTAGAGAATAAGAGAGAAAAATTAAATCTCTTTTCCATATTGAACAATTTTATGCGGACGTTTGAAAATAGTGGTGTTTTTGGGGGTATTTTTTTTTGCAATATATTTTTCAAGGTTATTTTTTTTAGCGGTGGGCTTTCTAAAATCTAGCATTACGAACGGACATAGCAGAGTATATATTTTGAATATACATACAAATATATGTGTTATGAGAAAACCTCCAAGCTTAGGCTTCGCGTTATAATAATGATATAATCATGATAATAGTAAATGCATAGTGAATTACACACAGCATAAAGTGATACTGCGGCAAAGAAGTTTGAATTTCGACGTATTAACAAATATTGCTGAGGAGTCAGCCGGACGTTAACTTGTGGCATTGAATAGTGCGCACCAATTATGAGTGCACCAATAATACAGCACAGTGCGTTAAAAATAAATTATGTGACTGTAATGTGATCCACATCACGCATATCTGTGATTTGAAGCCGTTTAAGCTTCATCGATGATTATGACTTGTCAGTTTATTCGCCCATTTGTCCATACATTATTAACCACAACATTATCAAAACATGTAAAAAATAAACTGTAATTTTACACATGTTAATAACTATTTATTTTGCATGAAACGTAGTAAGCAAAGTTTGTCACAGGATAACAGAAAAGATTAACTTATCAACTGTTAATCATATTTACAATTTAATATACACGTGTTAGTAATTCACATAAAACGTTTTTATTGTTGTCAAGTCAGCACCTTTTCAAGATCTATTATGACTTGTCAGTTTATGCGCCAATTGGTCCATACATTATTACCTTTACATTATCAAAAACATGTAAATAAAAAATTGTAGCTATTCACAAATATGAATAACAACGAACTATTTATTTTGCATGAAACCTTTGAAGTAAAGTTAAGCACTGGATAAAAGAAAATATGAAAGTATCAACTTTAATATACACGTTTTAGGAATTCTAATAAAAGTGATCATTATTGTCAAGTCAGCACCCCTTCCAGTTCTATATTAAAAGCAAAGATTTTTTATTCAAAATTAGTCTAAGACGCATTAAAATATTGCATGTAAATAACAATAAAAAAAAACTATTGTGGGGAGGAGTCCGATTTTTAAATATGTTATTTTTTTAAACATACAAATATGCAATCTCAAAGTGTATAAAAGAAAAACAAACGCTAAACTGAAGCATAAGTTGACAAATTTCATTTGCAGTAATAAATAATGGCTTTGTAGTTCAAAACGCATCGAAACTTGACAACCGAACAACAACCAATTGTAAATTTCATAAACCGAAAAACGAATGTTAAATATTAATATAGAAAATTAAATTTATAATTACGTACATAATATTGACATGGACACATACACAAAAACGGACATTTAATACAAAAAAAATGAAAAAATAATATAAATCACATCAAATAAAACATTGCTCTTTTTACTTCGTTTCCTTCACACATTAATAAAAGCTCAAATAATGACGTCACGTCACAATATTTTATGGTGAGCAACACATTTTTTAAATCTCGAAAGCAACATTTATTATTTTTTTTAAATCGGGAGTTACCTCGCATAGCCTCCGGACTGACTGACTGACACTACTTGCGTGACAATTGCAAATTATATAGTTTAATGATTTTATTTCACTGTAAAGCGCGTGTTAGTCACAGTCACGTATTTTACTGGTAACAAAGCAATAACAAACTTTTAAAAGAATAATAATAATTTTTTATTTAATTATATAAAAACCACAGTGGATTCTCGATACAAACCTTTATTTTCTTTTCTAAAGATATTCGTTTATCTTAAAAAATAAAATCATTAATGCATCAGAAAATGAATTAAGTTTAATAATAATATAACATGCACAGCGAAATAATGACAGATTAAAGACCACTAACGCGATTTTCGAGTACCTCTGGTGAATACATACTCAAACTAATTCAAGAAAGCGAGATGTCAACACTGTTTTGAACTAAAAATGCCAAAGTGCATTGCTCGGCGAACAGACGGGGATCGAGCTAACCGATGTTAAGTGGCAAATTTGGCACTCTTTTGTGCTCGAAATATTAGGGCTCGGCGACTTAAAAAAATCGAATTAACCTATGAAAAAATGCAAAGACAAAGAGAGAATTTGGCGGTTCCAAAAAAAAATGTCGACTTAATAGAGCTGACGAGTCAACCGGGCTCGAGTTAAGTGGGTCCCACTGTAGTTTTACTTATCATGAACCTCTTAACTGCCTGACATTTTCCTTACGACCTCCTATTTAAATTCTCAAATATTGTCTTTCAAAAACTTCGAAAATGCTTGTTTAGAATGCCTAAAACTGCAATTCCTTTTAAATAGGTTTGCTAAATTTAACTGCAACTCAAGTGAGAACATTATTCCTTTTTTTGTCTTTTAAAATTTTTTTTTCTCTCTCTAGAATCAATGCTAAAATTTTTTGTTTACTGTATTCTAAATTTAATGGTTAGGGTTAGGGCTAAATGGCTTTCAAAACTCAAGAATTTTTCTTAGACTAGTAAGTTATGGTAAGGAAACAATGCAACAGAAGGAGATAGTAACTATTGAAATTAATGTAGATATGATATGTTCTAACAGCAAACTGAATATTTGAAAACATCTGTCACATGAGAAGCTTAGTCTTGCATTTTAACTCTTCCAATTAACATTTCCTATTATTTTCTGTGGTTGGATTCACTGCAGCTGAAGTCATCTTGTGGCATCTGTCCAGCTAAGCCTGTCTTGGTCATTACTCAGTCCTCAGATATCATGATATTTTTTTCCCTGCTTTAGCTTGGGATTCTGATTGAGAGGAGCATTGTAAAAATAAAATAACCAAGTATAATTCATTCAAAATCAAATATTAATAGTATTTCTGTTACTGTTACTTTAAATATGTGATAAATGCTTGTAAACCTGAGAAATCCACATGCAACTAAAAGGTCAGTGAAAATATTCTATTAAAATTCTCACAGCATTGCCAACACATGAATTAAAAAAAAATAATGTTTTGACATAAATGAATGGTGCTGTAGGTAATTAAAATTATTTTAATACTTGTTCACAGAAGGGGCTGGCGCTTCAGTAAAAACAAGTGGAGGCAAGAAGAAGAAAAAGAAGCAACTGCTATTTTCGACAACCATGGCTCGCAAGAACTAATGTTTTACCAACATTGTTTTAGTTTGTCTTTTTATAACCAAAATGTTATATTTTATTTTTATTATATATTTGATCATCCAGTGAACTCAAGAAATTTTTTTCAAGCTGACAAGTGATTTTTCCTTTCTCAGTGAGCATTATACAAATTTAGTTTTAAATTGTATTCATCTCATGTTCATGTTTGGAATAATTTCAGTCTTTGTTTGTGGAGTTTAGTGATGGAGCACATTGGTGAGGAAGCTGAAACCATATAATGTTGATGTTTTTTCTGTTGGTCCGGTCTAGTGATTGTTTGAGATCATTGTTAAAGTTAAACTATTAGTTCCATGATTAAATGTGTGCCACCAGTACAGTCATGAGAACTTATTCATCGGACTGGTTAATGGAAGGTAGAATTAATCGAGACTTGATTGATTTCTGAGGTAAAAATTCCAGTTGTAATAATAACTTATGTGATCAAGTCATCGAGTTGATACTCTAAAGTAGAATTTAACATACTCAGTTTATATTGAACACAACATGTTCTGGTTTAATTCATCCTTTTTCATATTTTCATATTTCAATATTGAATGAATGATTTTAAAGTCAATACTTAAGGGAATCATTCCTCCTGGGGTCATATTCAGTAAATAGCGGCAGTAAAGAAATATAGCTGGCTAAGAATGAGGACTTCTATTGGTTATTGGCTCTTTTCCTCCTGCAAATCTCCTGGATAACTCTTAATAGTATGTGAGTTGTTCTTTGAGAGATCTGACTGCTGCTCTAAACTATTAGCTTATTTGTTGTTGTTGATGTATGGTTATCTTGAATTCAGAGACAACTAAAGCAGATATGTGCAGTTATAATTTATCAGCTTAGTTGATTATTGGTTTGTGTTTGACCACATTGGCTTTATCTTGTTCTATTTTGGAAAGGGCATATACTTCATATGTGCTTTCTAATTTCCATTCCTCTTTTATATTTTAGGCTTTCAATAGAAATACTTGACCTTCCGTTTTTATTCAAGAAAAAAATATCTGACCACATATTAACTGTGGGACTGACTTGGAATGATTTTGTTCTAATCAAAATAGTTTTTACCTCTGGCATTGTTCACTTGCATATATTGAAAGGCATTGTTCAAAAAAGTTTGATTATGTCAGCTGAATGTAATCACTTATACAGTAATAGTATACTCTATGAATTTTGCATTAAACCATATATTTTTCTCTTTGTTCAATTATTTTAGAATTATTGATTGAGGTGAATTATCCAGCCACCCATTTTAAAGCTTATACAGTGTTTTGTTTATTTGTGTAACCCTAAGTTTGCACCCCAACCCTATACTAGCTTGGAGATGAGAATAGTTGCAATCTACTGCTTCTTTTAAATGGTGTTGGTAATAAACTAAGGAAATTAGCTAATCAATGTTGCCTTTTTTTTACATTACAATGTCTGACCTTTGTGTTAAAAGATGGATGATAGTTGTGTCTCAAGAAACACTGACATGATGAATAAAATCCCAGAGCATTTTAAATATTGATATAATATATTGCAGAGCTGTTTTGTAGACAGGTGAAGAGGCATCTATGACAGGCCAAAATATTCCTCCCAGCTGCTAGGAAAAAGTTAAAATGTTGCACCACCAGCATGTAAAAAATACCATCCCTTCACCACCTTTATCACTCTACATGAAAGGGAGAAGTGAAAAATTAGTTCCGTTACTTCACTAGAATCAGAATTGAATTTTTATTCGGCGGGTTGTGATAATTCTGTTTAAGGAAAAGATGCCCCTGCCCACACGCGGGTAGCAGTGTGTGTTACTATTAGCTCGAAAAGCATTCAGTTAAAATCCAATCATTTGCAGATACTCAGCTTTACACTGACAATGATCCATCTGATATTTACCATTGTCAAATTGATGCAAGAGTGCATTGGTGAGGTAAAGTCTTGGTTGACTTTCAGCAAGGTCAAACTGAATGATGACAAGACAGAAGCACTCCTATTCTGCAACAATAAATCACGCAGTACTTTGTCTCTTTCGAATTCTATTCAGGTGGCTAGTTCTGATATACTGTTCAAAACATCGACTAGAAATCTTGGCTACATTATTTCTGACTTTATGTCTACCAACAACTTCATCTGTGGCTCTGCCTACACTACCATTTGTCAGATCAGCTCAATCCGTCATTACTTAACAGTTAGTGCCACAAAAACTCTTAGTCCGTGCTCTTCTACAAGCTCGTATGGATTACTGCAGTTCTCTTCTATCAGGTGCGCCAAAACAATGCATTGAAAAACTACAGAAAGTTCAAAATTCAGCTGCCAGATTAGTTCTAAAGGCTAAAAAACATGACCATGTTACTCTGCAACTTTACTCACTTCATTGTCTACCTATACAAGCCCGAATTGATTACAAACTGGCCGTTCTCTGTCACAACTTCTTTTCTGACTCATGGCCTTCCTATCTTACTGAGCTTCTGTCGGTCTACTCACCAAGTCGTCAGCTACGCTCTTCAGCAGACACGCGCATTCCTAAGACACGAACTAAAACATTTGTCGAAAGGTCATTCTCTTTTTGTGTAGCTAAACAATGGAATTATCTACCATTACACATCCGGAGTATTTCATCTACCAAGTCCTTCAAGACTGCACTTAAGACGCATCTTTTCAAAATTTATTTGCAAAATTAAAGAAACAACATTTCTTTTCAATGATTAACGTAGCTTATGTGTATTGTACTGTCATTTATGTGGTTATTATGATAAGAGGAAGAATTTCAATAAGTGCCAACACCCACCCTCCGCCCCATTGCACATTTGTATCAACCCAGAAAGCATACCGTAATAATATTTTCATCTATCACCCCTTTAACACCACAAGTTTATTACATCAACTATAATGGATCTAAATCAGCACCAATAACGGTTAACACGAGTTTCATGAGCAACTGACCAAGGCTCCTTAATCTTCCCAATTCATTAAAAATAATTTACCCAAAAGCATCTCAATAGGAACAAAAGTTACGGTATAGGTTATCTATAGAATAATTAAATCAGAACAAGATAGCAAAATCTTACAAAAATATCTAAATGAATTAATAAATGGGAAACTAATTAGACTATGTCTTTCCATCCAGAAAAGTGTCAACATAGAAAAATAAACAAATAAGAAACCTTTACGGATGTAATGAGAATATAAACTAAAATGCTTCCTAACTTTGGCGAGACCTATACTATATAGGAATAATAAAGAATATCTATCTTCTGTATGGGTCCCATCCACTAATGAAAACAGATAAACTAGATCAAATTAAAAAAAGAGCTGGCAGATTCAATAACTGTGAATATTCAAAATTGACAAGAATAACATCATTAGTTAAGCCATTAAATCTAGAAACACTTAAGGCATAGGAGAACAAAAAGCAAATTAAGTAATAACACATACGGCAATTAATTCTAACTTGGAAATACAACACAACCTCAGATGGACATTATAGTGATAAAAACATTTTTCTCATTCCTTATACAAGAACAAACATACAAATTCGCGTTCTTCCCGTCTAGAATTGGACTCTGTTGTTCTACTGTTGTTCTAGTACACTATAAAGTATGTGTACACTGATCTTCCTTTAGCCAACGTGAAGTGTTTCCAATGGGTTTGGCGCCGGAAAAGAAGACACAAATAAAGTCAACTGATGGATTACAGAATAGATGAGTTGAACGCCTGTCATTGGTAAGCCCCATGACACGTGGAAAGGTCTCTATCCCTCGTCCGTCTAAAGTGACATGAATCAGAAATATGAGGTCCAAGTTTCATTCATAGGGGACTATGGTAGGGGCAAAGATACAGGTGTACTTTCAATGCACGAACGCCCCCCCCCCACACACACACACTGGGCCCTACTCTGGACGCCCATCCTTTCGATTTTTATTTAACTTAACAATTTCAATGTGTCGAAGATATTATTCATAGTTTTTAAAAAAAGTTTCGTTTTAAAGAGCATTGATAGACCACCCATTTACGCCTGCTATGTATTTATATCTAAAGACCTATTTTTGTGTCGTATCATTGTGTTTGTCATGTTTCTCAAACAAAAAATGCAAAACTAGACATAAAGCATGAATAAGCGTAAGAAACAGTAATCTTCTGTATAGAAGGAGCGTCTGTAACAGATAAGATAAGAACTCAGGAGATCAATATATGTGTTTATTATTATTATTATTATTATTTTTTTTTACAGATCTGAAGATCTATATACTTGTCCGGTATGACGGCAAAGTTCCACAGTCAATTGCGTCTGCAAATAGTTCAAACATTAATCGATTATTGGGCAGGGAGCCAACTGTAATAATTAATGGATCTAAATCTGCACCAATAAAGGTTAACTCAGGAGTTCCACAAGGAACTGTTCTAGGTCCCTTACTCTTTTTAATTTATATAAATGATTTACCCAACAACATCTCAACAGGAACAAGTTAGGTTATTTGCTGATAATTGTATAATCTATAGAACAATTAAATCAGAACAAGATAGCAAAATTTTACAAAAAGACTTAGATGAATTGATAAAATGGGAAACAAACTGGAGTATGTCAACTGTTAAGAGTAACAAAGAAAAAGAAACAAATAAATTCAAAATATTACATTCATGGAAAAGAACTTACCCAAACTAAAGATGCAACACACTTAGGAGTCTTAATAAATGAGAAACTATCATGGAATACCCATGTCAATGAAGTTATTAAAAAATCAAACAAAACCTTAGGCTTTATAAAAAGAAATGTAATAGAGATATAAAACTAAAATGCTACCTCACTTTGGTGAGACCTGTACTAGAATATGCATCTTCTGTATGGGACCCATCAGCCAAAGAAATAAGTAGCCTGTTGATAAACTAGAACAAATTCAAAAAAGAGCTGCCAGATTCATTACTGGAGAATATTCAAAACTGACCAGAATAACACCATTAGTTAAATCATTAAACCTTGAAACACTAGAGGATAGAAGAACCAAGAGCAAAGTAGTAATCATACATAAAGCAATTAATTCTAATTTAGAAATACAACACAAAGATAACTTGATACAACCCTCAGATAGACATAAGGATAAAAACACCTTTCTTATTCCGTATGCAAGAACAAACACATACAAATTTTCATTCTTCCCGTCTGGTATTTGGGCGTGGAATGGGTTGCCTGAAGAAACCAGGAAAACCAACACTTTATCAACATTTAAATCTCTAATAAAAATGCAGGATTAAACACAAACCATAGATAAGCGTAGGACGCAATAATCTTCTGTATAGAAGGAGCGTCTGTAAACAGATAAGATAAGATAAGAATAATCGTTAAAATTTTTATCGATTAAAATTAATTTGATCGATTAAAAGTCGAATAAAATGTAAAGAAAAAATTTCAATTTTTTTCCAATTGATCAATAATTTATAATTTTTGTTACTTACGAACTGAAGAAGCTTCAGTTAGTACCATATCGTCCAATACCACATCGTCAATTCCAATAGGTCCAGTATCTTCTGGTCAATGTCATGTTTGTCTATTACAACATCGTCCTATAGCGTTTGGTCCTATTGCGTATCGTCCAATAAAATATCACATGTTCACTGGGGCGGATAAAGATTTTTTGCGCCTCCTCTCTTAACAAAACTATTTTCCAAAAAATGCCCCCCCCCACTTTAAAATAAATATATTAAAAAAACCTACAGGATGGACCACACTCTCCACCCAAACATCTCCCCACTCAGTCCCACAGAGGTGTAGTGAAGACATAGGGCGCCCACAGAGGTGTAGTGAGGACATAGGGCGCCGACAGAGGTGTAGTGAGGACATATGGTGCCCACAGACGTGTAGTGAGGACATAGGGCGCCCACAGAGGTGTAGTGAGGACATAGGGCGCCGACAGAGGTGTAGTGAGGACATATGGTGCCCACAGAGGTGTAGTGAGGACATAGGGCGCCAACAGAGGTGTAGTGAAGACATAGGGCGCCGACAGAGGTGTAGTGAGGACATATGGTGCCCACAGACGTGTAGTGAGGACATAGGGCGCCGACAGAGGTGTAGTGAGAACATAGGGCACCCACAGAGGTGTAGTGAGGACATATGGTGCCCACAGACGTGCAGTGAGGACATAGGGTGTCCACAGAGGTGTAGTGAGGACATAGGGCGCCCACAGAGGTGTAGTGAGGACATATGGTGCCCACAGACGTGTAGTGAGGACATAGGGCGCCCACAGAGGTGTAGTGAGGACATAGGGCGCCCACAGAGGTGTAGTGAGGACATAGGGCGCCCACAGATGTGTAGTGAGAACATAGGGCGCCCACAGAGGTGTAGTGAGGACATAGGGCGCCCACAGAGGTGTAGTGAGGACATATGGGCGCCCACAGAGGTGTAGTGAGGACATATGGTGCCCACAGACGTGCAGTGAGGACATAGGGTGTCCACAGAGGTGTAGTGAGAACATAGGGCGCCCACAGAGGTGCAGTGAGGACATAGGGTGCCCACAGAGGTGTAGTGAGGACATAGGGCGCCCACAGAGGTGTAGTGAGGACATATCGTGCCCACAGACGTGTAGTGAGGACATAGGGCGCCCACAGACGTGTAGTGAGGACATAGGGCGCCCACAGAGGTGTAGTGAGGACATAGGGCGCCCAAAGAGGTGTAGTGTGACATATGGTGCCCACAGACGTGTAGTGAGGACATAGGGCGCCCACAGACGTGTAGTGAGGACATAGGGCGCCCACATAGGTGTAGTGAGGACATAGGGCGCCCACAGAGGTGTAGTGAGGACATATGGTGCCCACAGACGTGTAGTGAGGACATAGGGCGCCCACAGAGGTGTAGTGAGGACATAGCGCGCCCACAGAGGTGTAGTGAAGACATAGGGCGCCAACAGAGGTTAGTGAGGACATAGGGCGCCCACAGAGGTGTAGTGAGGACATATGGCGCCCACAGATGTATAGTGAGGACATAGGCGCCCACAAAGGCTGAGTCTCCTTCAAGCTTGAGGAACTAGTTTCCATATACCGGCAAGTAAGATAACCCTTATAATGTGTTGTTAGAGGCGTAATTAGGATATTTTGTGGCTGGGGACAAACTATAAAATTGCCCCCAACCCTTCCCCGTTAATACCTTGTGATTGTTCTCTAATAAAAATGTGTCATTGCAAGTTTCATTTAGGCGCCCCTGTACCTCAGCACCGGGGACACATATATCCCTTACCCTTAAAACTACGTCTCAGTAATTTGTAACCCACACAACATAGGGCCCATACTCATGTGTCGTGTTTGATGTATTGTTTCTGAACATTGAGGGGCGCACCCTAAGGTACATGTATATTAAAGTGTTTATATATATATATATATATATATATATATATATATATATATATATATATATATATATATATATATATATGTATATATATTTATTTATTTATTTTGAGTGTGGGCTGTTCTACGAATAAAATGTGTAAGATTACATAAGCTTTTACTGCAGACTATACATAATGTATATTTACACATATTTTGTACATATTACATTATTAGCATTTTCCTGCTCATGTTTGTAAAATATGTCTCAAGTTTATTTTCTTAACTACAATTAAATCAATATACAGTGATACATGTATCTCGATATACGAATGCTTCAAGATACGAAAATTCCAAGATACTCGAAGATCGAACAGTTCTCGCGCAGTTCAATGACATTTGCCTGACCCATTTCAGAAACATTGTACAATGCAATAAAAAACAACGTTCATTGGATCAACATTTGCTAAAACATCAGTTTGTAAGCGAAGATAGAAAATTATAAAAAAAAAGACAAGAAGATTTTGGTTGAAGTGAGGCAAAGGAAATGAAAGATTAAACAGAAAATTAGAAAGCGAAAAAAAAACAACAACAAACAAACAAAACAAACTTGTAAGCAAACAATGTTTTAACATAAGTTGCAATTTTATGTCACGTTTCTTTAGTAAGTATAGTGTACAGTTGAATTAACTGTGTTTATTTAGCATTAATTAATTCAAAGTTTGTATATAACGAATTATTTTCATAAAGTTAAGTGTTTTGTACGTAATTCCGTAATGTTTTCTGCTATCCCCCACCACTACCACCTTCTCATGCGAAAGGTAAATTTGTATACATATTATTTTTCATTTATTTTATTCAGTTTTTCATTGTTTTTGTCAATGATTTACTTTTATATGTAACTCTTGTAGGCGTTCTCTCAATACAAAACCTTGTACACAATAATCCTCTGAAGAATTGGTTTCAATAAAACAACTTTAATATTTATACTTTGTACAAAGAAATATATTTTGAGGTTATGCAACGTGGAATACACAGGCACACATCTTCCGTCCTTCCACCACGGAACTTCTCTGACAACTGATACCCCAACCTTCTTAGCCAATGGGAACGACTCTTTCTTCCAGCGCTTTCACTCACGTGACCTCTCCGTCATACAACACGCGATACACTCGTGATTCATACGTGACAGTTTTCTTATTGTTTATTTGATTTATAACGTGTACTGTTAATGATTGAAGAATCCTACTTTGTTTTTATATAGTTTTCCATGCTACTTTCAATTTTTATTGTTGTTTCTGTGTGGCTTGGAACGCATTTAGTATTTTACATCTAAAACTTAGTTCGAGGTACGAAAAATCCAAGATACGAAAGCCACCCCTGAACGGATTAATTTCGTGTCTCGAGGTATCACTGTATTAGAAATAAATTACTTTCAAATTTACAAAAGGCATTGTTACTTAAAGAATGGGTGTGTGACCCTTTACAGCTAAGCCCCTTATGTATCTAGATGCAACCCCCGCCCACCTCATTCCCGCTCCCCATTGATCCCCATCTAATGCCTCGACCTGATCTCGTTGACAATGACAAGTCCCCGTCAAACAGGTACATCTGTGGCAGAGCTGTCAATCTTACCTGGAACATCATTTGTCGCTGTATGTGAGGCCAAACCTACATGTCCGTCTGGGTCTCCCCATCGCCTGGTCACTCGCAGTAAGTTGAGACTGTAAATCCAGTCATAGCCTAGCGCCGAGCCCAATTCACGTCACTGGAGCAGCGAAGGACTGAAGCCCGTTCAAAGTAGCGGTGACCATGATGGATTGAGCTGAATATAACTGACAATTAATGTATGCGCACAACTTACAACCGTTTCTATAATTAGATGTATACCCCCTTAAACCCCCCCCCCACCAACCGACTTCCACCTACACTTGTCTTTTCCCAGTTTAAAAAAAAAGTGTTTGCGACCAATGATTCAAAATATCTAAAAGGAGCATGGGATTTTGTAATTAAATATTTGGAGAAGAGAGAGAGAGAGAGAGAGAGAGAGAGAGAGAGAGAGAGAGAGAGAGAGAGAGAGAGAGAGAGAGAGAGAGAGAGAGAGAGAGAGAGAGAGAAGTCAGAGAGAGACAGAGAAAGAGAACGAGAAAGAAAGAGACAGAGAGATAGAAAGAGAGAGAGAGAGAAATAGAAAGACAGAGAGAGAGAGAGAGAGAGAGAGCAAGAGAGAGAGAGAGAAAGAGAAAGACAGAGAGCAAGAGAGAGAGAAAGAGAAAGACAGATAGAGAGAGACAGAGGGAAAGTATGAGAGAGAAAGTATCAGACAGAGAGAGAGAGAGAGAGAGAGAAAACTGTGTTCGAACTAATTATCCCTGTGTTCATGGGCGTAGGCAAGGGGGGACAAGGGGGGCACTTGTGCGCCCCCCCACTTTAATTTTAGAAAAATGTCATAAAAATGTCATAAAGTTGTTACAATAAAACTGAAAAAATTTCCTGAAAGTTTATTACATTGAAGACAGTGTACATATATCAAACATAAAAAAGATTTATATCTGCAAGTATAATTGAATACATTAATGATTGTTCTAAATATTCCAGTTGTTTAACAATTTCTGTCACATTTTCAGCAAAAATCCGCAAGCTTTTATATTTATGTGTCCATCTAGTTTCACATAGCAAAGGAACATTTGGAATTAGCCTGGCTTTCTTCTCTGATTACTTTCTCGGAAAAACATTATATACATGTAATTGACTTAATTGTTCCAATTTTGTTTCGTACAGCATTCACATTATTTAAATCGTTCACGACAAGATTTAGTTTATGTGAACTGCAATGTACAAATGCTGCTTTTGGGTATTTTTTTTCGAATTATTGCTTGGACTCCTCCTTCTTTACCTGCCATTGTAGAACATCCTTCGTATCCTTGACCATCAAACTTTGTCATATATAATCTAAATTCCAATGAATTTGTAATGATGGTGTTGGCTAAACCTTCAGCTGGTCTATTGACAAATTGGAATATATTCCAGGAATTCTTCTGTGACTATCATTTTCCCATTTTGTTCTTTGACAAAACTAACACCAAGTGACATCTGCTCAATGCCTGAAATGTCATTTGTCTCGTCGGCAAGTAAAGAAAATGCAACTGAATTATTTGCTTCACGAGCAATGTCTTCACACAAGAGAGACCCATAAATTTCGTTTATAGTGTTTTGCGTAGTTGCCGAGATGTACTTAGCACTACAAGAACCAATCGAAAAAGGATTACGAAGACTTTCATCTCCAGATTCAACACGAAACTCTAACAGGTCATAAAAATTACCAGAATTTGATTCTTTTCCACGAAGTGCTAAATTATGCATGCCGCAAAATAGGATTGTATATATCATAGGACCCAGTTTGTTGCGATTTTCTTGAATTTGTCTTCTAAATGATGAGTCTAACTGCTCATCTATAGAAACTGCTTTGGCTTCAAATAATGCAACAACATTACTTGCATCTTCATGAGAGCCTTTGTGTCATGTGCTTTGCTTGTGGCTACGTGCATCTTCGTTGAAATCTTTATATTTTGTACATGGTTTGATGAAAAATGCCCACTGAACTCCTCGAATTACTTATTGCGGAAACAACACGCAATATTTGCAAAAGGCACCTTTTAAAATTTGCGAGTATACAAGATACGGTGAATAGTCTGATAATCATGCATACCTAAAATCTAAAAACTCTGTTTCCCTCACTGTCAGCTCTAAAATCATAATTTTTTTATCAGGGATCCAACAATCACGAATCAGCTGCAATTTCAACTCATTCGAAAGGTCGTGTGTCCTGACATACCTTCCAATATCCAATTTAGGAAATGAATAAGTGTCAGCGACAAATCAAATTAGAAACAGTTGCTTCAGTTGTGTCTGGCTGTTGAACGTGTACTGTTGTCCTCAATTCCAATGATAAGTCAGATGCTGCAGACGCCCAAATATCCTCTAATAACGGCATTTCGGAATCCCACGATTGCTCTACTTTTCATTTTATTTATTTTTTTAAATTTTTTTTTGAGCCTGTAAAAAAAATTATGATATCCATCTTTGGTAATCCTACAGTTATACATTTATATTCAGAAACATGATATTTTGTCAAGTTTCCTCTTGTTATTTCGTAGAGTTTATAAAAAAAAAGAAGCTTTGATGCAAAGACGATTGGTTAATGTCACCGAGAACCGCCAAGTGATTGACAGCTGGCGGGCGGTATATAAGCCAGGTAGCGACTGCTGTCTTCCTTTAAGGTCCGGTGTGCCATTGTTTTAGAGTTAGAGTCCCTTGTCAAAAACTGCTGCGTGATCCAATCAGCTGAACAATCCAAGATGGTGAGTTATATTGCCTTGAGGGTTTTCATATATCAACACACATACACATACATTTGATATACTGTACTATATATAATACGTGAAAAAACAAACCTTTTAACTAGTTTTAACGAGTATCGACAAATATTGATATTGACAACGTAAAGGAAACTTTTTATTTATTATTTTACACGCTTTTATTTAAGTCACACTCACACTGTTTGTATGTTGTGTCCATCCATCCATCCTTCCGTCAAATCGTGTAACGTAAAATTAAACCACTTCTGATGGTCCTAGAAATCTCAAAATTTTACCACAGATAGATCTTGGCTGACAATGCATATAATTAAAATTTCAGATCGATCGAATTTACCGTAATTAAATTATTGCATTTTTAGTTTATCTTTATATAAGTATCTGTACCCGTCTGCTTTTGTTGACATCCATGAGTTCACCACGTGACCACATCACCGTGGTATTAAAACGTTGGGCGAGCGCTTTTGAGATGTTTGGTATAAAAAAATAAATAGAAGTAAAAAAAAGATGTTTTGACGTCAGACTTGAATTGTAATGAGTTTTTGTTATAATTTTAAAAAGAACGTATTCTGTCAAGCCTTTCTTAACCGAATTGTTAGTGTGATGGAGTTGACTTGGAGGTATGTGGTTCAAATTTCGGTTGGGGGAACTGTTTTTTTTTAATACATAAATTTGTAATTAATAATCTATCTTTTTAATCACATTTAAGTTATTGACAATGAAGTTTAACTAATTAAATTGAATTTATAAAGTCGAAAAATCGATTTAAAAAATGTTGATACTATAAAGTAGAAAATAAAATATTTAAAAAATCTTTTTTTTAAAAAGGACACGCTTTTATTTACATATAGAAAGTGCATTAAAAAGAAGAAATTAAAAACTTTCTATGATAACAGGTGAAATGACTGAACCTATTCACTGCACATAAAAGCGTGGGGCCCTCATCACAACTCGCTATCATGTACAAGGCTGCGAAACATAAATACAAATTTGTATGAACATTACTAAACAAATAAACATATTAATAAACTTTGATCATATACATGCTACTATCATATTAATAAGATATATTTATCTATATGCAAAAGAATAGTTGCAAAGAGAAATGAGTTGTGATGGGCGCCCCACGCTTTTATGTGTAGTGGGTAGGTTCACAGATTTCACTTGTTATCATAGAAAGTTTTTATTTTCTTCTTTTTAGTTAACTTTCTACATGTAAATAAAAGCTTTTCCTTTTAAAAAAAAGAATTTTTAAATATTTTATTTAAACTTAAAAACACAAGATTTTTTGGTGATTGATATCATGATTAAAAAATCTCTTAAGTCAAGAAGACAATTCTCTAAAGTCATGTCTATCAAAATGACAATTCTCTAAAGTCATGTCTATCAAAATGACAATTCTCTAAAGTCATGTCTATCAAAATGACAATTCTCTAAAGTCATGTCTATCAAAATGACAATTCTCTAAAGTCATGTCTATCAAAATGACAATTCTCTAAAGTCATGTCTATCAAAATGACAAATCTCTAAAGTCATGTCTATCAAAATGACAATTCTCTAAAGTCATGTCTATCAAAATGACAAATCTCTAAAGTCATGTCTATCAAAATGACAAATCTCTAAAGTTATGTCTATCAAAATTACAAATCACTATGGTCAGAACTGCCATAAAACACAACATTTACCTATGAGATCAAGATCAACAGTAGTTTGTCAAAAAATTCGAATTTTTGGGTTTTGTTTTGTAGTCAAATCGTAATTTAAAAAAAAAGAAGTAGTTAACAACATAAATATGCAATAGCCAAAACAACGTTGTAATATAAGAACAACAATTATCTATACAGACACGCCTTCTATGCAGAAGAAAATTGCGTCCACAGACCATGACAGATGATCTGTTGGCAAGTGCTGCAGCGTTCACAGACCACGGCTAGGAGGGTTCCACGCATTACCCAGCCGCATAACTAGTGTTAGGTACCCATTCAGAGCTGGGTGACTCAGGGAAGTCCTAGGCCTCGGAAACAAGTCCTTGCCTTCACATGGATTCAAACCCGTGACCATCGGTACGCCAGTCGAGCGCGCTGACACTCGACCACCGCGTCCCCATATCAATTACATCAATAATTACAGCAATTAAAAAACAACAACTGAACCGTTCGATCCTAATTCAGTTTTCACAATGCTTTTAGTTTTATAAGTAATAAAGCTCTTATCTGCAGTTCAATTTTTTTTAGGTGTCCCACAAAATAAGTTGGCCAGACATAAATAACAAGATCTAAACAGACACTCTGGCATTAAGTCCATCAAACTAAATTTACATCGAATGTAACACACAATTCTTTAGATCCACCGGTTGAAAATATTTCCTCCAATCATTTCCATTGAAGCACTGATATCAATCATTTCCTCCAATCATTTACATAGATTCACTGATATCAATCATTTCCTCCAATCATTTACATAGATTCACTGATATCAATCATTTCCATTGAAGCACTGATATCAATCATTTCCTCCAATCATTTACATAGATTCACTGATATCAATCATTTCCTCCAATCATTTCCATTGAAGCACTGATATCAATCATTTCCTCCAATCATTTCCATTGAAGCACTGATATCAATCATTTCCTCCAATCATTTTCTTAGATTCAGATCAGCGCTGTGTTGGCAGTGGCCATGGTAACCGTCGTCACAATGCTTCATTCGACGACTGCAATACGTAAGTACGACTCTTAGTCCTAAACAAGTGGTTTTCAAATATTTTCAACTCACAGACCAACATTTTTAGAAAAATTAGTGGTACCCATATTTTTTTTCTTCTCCTAGTATATATTTTGGTCTCTGTTTGTTATGGCTATTGTAAATGTTGAGGGTTTGCCTATATATCTGTGAAGATGATACTTTGTAAGGCTGGTCAGTAACTGGAGGTTGGAGAACAGATCATGAGGCAATAGACACACGTGCGTCACTCGAAGCTTGTTCCAGTCACTAATTGTCCTTGCCAGGAACGAGCAGCTCCTGTATTATTTTCTTGTATTTTAAGAACCTGTCAATTAATTAAATATTAATTTCGCAATATATACATTCAAACGAACAAATATATTATAAAACGGGGGAAATATATACAATAAGTTTTTAAATGTAATACAATTTAGGTAATTTTAAACAATTTTCTTCTCGAAAAAAATTTTTGATTAAAATTTCGTTTTGAAAGTTAGTTTTCCAAAGTTTTCTTTCGAACAAATTAAAGATTGCCTAAACCCAGAAGCCAGCAGTTACTAACAATTCAATCTGTTTTTGTTACATTAAATAAATTCTCTTCCTCATTGACAGCATTTAATCGCCCCTATGTACCACAGGGCGTTCGTCTTACAGTGCACCCACCCGTATCAGGTAACTGTCTACACCTGTAACTGTCTACACCTGTAACTGTCTACACCTGTAACTGTCTACACCTGTAACTGTCTACACCTGTAACTGTCTACACCTGTAACTGTCTACACCTGTAACTGTCTACACCTGTAACTGTCTACACCTGTAACTGTCTACACATGTAACTGTCTACACCTGTAACTGTCTACACCTGTAACTGTCTACACCTGTAACTGTCTACACCTGTAACTGTCTACACCTGTAACTGTCTACACATGTAACTGTCTACACCTGTAACTGTCTACACCTGTAACTGTCTACACGTGTAACTGTCTACACATGTAACTGTCTACACCTGTAACTGTGTGCAATATAATTATAATGATACAAGAGATGTGCTTATTGTAATACTACTAACTGCATAATAGAATATAGATACATTTGAGAAACATTCGTCGGAAATTAAGTCGGGGTGTATCATGATAAGTTTGTCTTAGTTGTAGATACGATACATAGACAATAGTTTTGATAGTAGTGAGGATGTACACATACAAATAGTATCGGGTGGAATCTAAGATTAAATATAGACAATGGTTTTGATAGAACTACGATATATTTACGCTGTATACTTGACTATTTTTTTAAATTTAACGACAATCAAATGAACTGCTCCCAAAATATAAGCCCCAAACCTCATTTCCTGCTGTAATTTTTGTATCCACTTCCAAGGCGCTGACATCCAAATAGCCAGAGGTAACGCCATCCATCCATTCGTGAATCCAGGGGTAGTTCCAGTCGATGGATACATCATTTCAGACAGTGAATACTACGGAGGCGGCATCGGCGGACCAGTCGTTGCCTACCACAACGACATCGGGCCCCGCTACATCAAATACGACAAACCAGATTTGGATTATGTGCATTGTAAGTGGATTTGGAGGATCTTAAGTTAGATGCAAGGGAATTTACACAGCGACCGTCATAGTACACAACGTTGACACAGCGACCGTCATAGTACACAACGTTGACACAGCGACCGTCATAGTACACAACGTTGACACAGCGACCGTCATAGTACACAACGTTACACAGCGACCGTCATAGTACACAACGTTACACAGCGACCGTCATAGTACACAACGTTGACACAGACGACCGTCATAGTACACAACGTTGACACAGCGACCGTCATAGTACACAACGTTGACACAGCGACCGTCATAGTACACAACGTTACACAGCGACCGTCATAGTACACAACGTTGACACAGCGACCGTCATAGTACACAACGTTACACAGCGACCGTCATAGTACACAACGTTGACACAGCGACCGTCATAGTACACAACGTTACACAGCGACCGTCATAGTACACAACGTTACACAGCGACCGTCATAGTACACAACGTTACACAGCGACCGTCATAGTACACAACGTTACACAGCGACCGTCATAGTACACAACGTTACACAGCGACCGTCATAGTACACAACGTTGTGGAGTATTATGAGAGTAAACAGACGAGATAAAATGATATTAGCGCTGGGATACAAGACATAAAGGGAGACGACTAAAGAGGGGATATAGAAGTTATCAATAATGGTGTCATAATGATATGTAAAGGTGATCTATAAATGACAGGTGTTTGAAAATAAAGATAAGTCAGATGAGTGAAGAGTGAACACTAGATGTAAACATTTGCTGTAAACATTAGATGCGTAGAAAAATTATAAAGAAATCTTATTTTTGAGTAGAGACAATACTATTTTAATTACATGAAAAGTCGTGGTTCTTGTCTACCCATTTGAGTCCGAATCTATACCGTCGTGATACCTGTATATGTAGATTGTCATCGACTTAGAATTTTCATAACAATTTTCCAGGTTATATAAATATAACCAGTTTTATCTTCGTAAAAGAAAGCGAGACGTAACTCACATTTTCTAACAAATATAGTTACCTACACTTGTATAGCACACATTTCCATATCATTACGTATGTTAAAACATTTCCATATCATTACGTATGTTAAAACATTTCCATATCATTACGTATGTTAAGACATTTCCATATCATTACGTATGTTAAAAACATTTCCATATCATTAAGTATGTTAAAACATTTCCATATCATTACGTATGTTAAAACATTTCCATATCAATAAGTATGTTAAAACATTTCCATATCAATAAGTATGTTAAAACATTTCCATATCATTACGTATGTTAAAAAGTTTCCATATCATTACGTATGTTAAAACATTTCCATATCATTACGTATGTTAAAACATTTCCATATCAATACGTATGTTAAAACATTCCATATCATTACGTGTATGACAGACATGCCAACAAATAGTAAGTAACCAGTCAGTACTTTAAAGACACAAATAATCATTTCAAGATGTTGTTTTATTTGGTTTCTCAGACGGCCACCCTGCAGGTGACATCTATTAAATTGAATTATACCATGTGATTAACGGATGCTGGTGAGTGACCATTGAAGTGACTATTATAGTGACCATAGAATTGATTATTGAAGTGACCATTATAGTGACCATAGAATTGATTATTGAAGTGACCATTATACTGACCATAGAATTGATTATTGAAGTGACCATTATACTGACCATAGAATTGATTATTGAAGTGACCATTATACTGACCATAGAATTGATTATTGAAGTGACCATTATACTGACCATAGAATTAATTATTGAAGTGACCATTATACTGACCATATAATTGATTATTGAAGTGACCATTATACTGACCATAGAATTGATTATTGAAGTGACCATTGAAGTGACCATTATACTGACCATAGAATTGATTATTGAAGTGACCATTATACTGACCATAGAATTGATTATTGAAGTGACCATTATACTGACCATAGAATTGATTATTGAAGTGACCATTGAAGTGACCATTATACTGACCATAGAATTGATTATTGAAGTGACCATTATACTGACCATAGAATTGATTATTGTAGTGACCATTATACTGACCATAGAATTGATTATTGTAGTGACCATTATACTGACCATAGAATTGATTATTGTAGTGACCATTATACTGACCATAGAATTGATTATTGTAGTGACCATTTTACTGACCATAGAATTGATTATTGTAGTGACCATTATACTGACCATAGAATTGATTATTGTATTGACCTCTATAATAACTTTTATAGAGACCGGTATAGTGATCTTTGATATGATTACTTAAGTGACCATTTAAATGACCATTGAAGTGACGACTGAAGTGACGACTGAAGTGACTACCGAAGTGACTACTGCAGAGCCTATGGAAGTGAAGACGAAGTGACTAAATTATGACGATTGACATTTTTTTAGGTAAAAATTGTAAACAATATTATTGTAAGTGTTGTGAAATAAATTTTTATGATTACTATTTTCAAAATTGCTTAACTGTTAAAGTTGATGTAAAACTAAAATTTTAGATTTTAACCGATTTCAATTTTTATATATTTTTCTAGTCAAAATGTACGTGTAATTATTATTTAAACAACCCATAACTGTTTGCTAATTGTTCGACATACCATCTTGCTTCTCTATCAGGCATCCACGAAGAATATGTGAAATAATGTAGCAAAGAATACAAGAGAAACAACGTAACAAAGAGAACATGAGAAACAACGTAACAAAGAGAACATGAGAAACAATGTAACACGTTAAATGCTCAGATATGATATTTCATACCTCCGCTTGGTAGCAACAACTTTTCAGACACAACATGAGACCATACAACCTTCTACGATTGACAACATATTAAATATCAGCCGTGACTTCATGGATTGGGACGCGTCGCAAGTGATTTATCCAGAAACTGGGACATTCAGATCACGATGACGTCATCAAACTGGAGGATGGCCTAACGGTCAACATCATACAGCTTGACGTCATAAAATAATAATTTCAGGGAAATAAAAAAATAAAGGACGATTTGATTTTATACATTACATGACTTCTTTGGCTGATGTTGGATGTAATACCATGTGCACTGTTGTACCTGATATGTGGGGGTATAAATTGTTGGACCATTTAATTTAATGAGATTCAATTCCAGATGAAGTCCCACTCTCGTGAGATCCATTTTTTGGCTTCTCTCACGTTTTCCTTTCAGATCCCGTTCTAGGTCGGATTATGAAGTTGTCTACTAAATATGGCTAAGGTTCATAACCCAAAAAGTCACGTTTACTCTTATTCTACATCTTCATTTATGTTCTGCTAAATAGCTTGGACATTAAAAAAAATTAAACGAATGGAAATTTCAAGAATTTTTCTAAATAACATTTAAATCTTATTTTATAGCATTAAAAACACACTAAAGATATAGAAACAATATAGAAAGTATACAGCAAATTAGTAATCCTAAATTATTATTGTTAAAAAAATATCCTGACAAATAATTTGGGTAAGACTTTTAATGGGAAAACATTAAAATCAGTTGAAAAATAAAGAAGATATTGCAAAACAATTAAAATTATAATTTCATGGAACTTAGATCAGCCCCCAAAAAGTGAAATAAAAAACTAAAGAAAATAAAAAAAGGTACTCTACCTAAAAAAACAACAACAAAAAACAAGCAAACAAAAAACTATAGACTTATCTTAACAGCCCAAAATAAAATGAATAGCATGATTAAAAAATATATATATACTGATATTTGCCACAATGGGCATATACATCAACTAGTGTTGCAAGGTATTTTTACATGTTTACATTGTTTATATTAGAGAATGAATTAGTGGTTTGAAATTCAATAACCTGCAGTATTTTTATATGGTCATCAAGTTTTTGTTGACTAATTTTGGTCTATGTCCATCCACCCAGCGGTAGCCAATGTTTAGAATACAATTTGTGTCTTATTAACAACATCGACATGATGAGATCCTGTCCCAAAGGTACATGGTGCAAAGTTCCAAACCCTCGAATTCTAAATCTTACTCTGAATTATGATGGATATATGTGCCAAGTTTGTTTACCCGTGGGATCTTCCGTTTTCATATTGTCAATGTTATGTACATTTTACATTCTTGCCTCCATTGGGAGTACTTTGACATTCTTTGACGTTAAAAATATTGTACGATGTGAATGTTGTATTGGGTGCTGTGCGATGTAAATGTTGTATTGGGTGCTGTGCGATGTGTTGGACACGTTCAGCACTTTGATTATACTCATAGTATGCACAATTTGATTATTATTTAAAAAGAAAATTCAAATTCACCACATTAATGAAAAATGAAAACCATCAGAAAAACATTAAAATGACATGCTGCCAAAGTTCTCTTTAACGTTCGACGGTCCAGGTGCACAATAACGAACTCGTGTGCAAAGTTGCACAGCATTCATTTTTTAATTATTTTTATTTTTTTGCAGTATTTTACACCCCCAAAATACATATCATATTATCCTTATCAAAATTTGCTGCACTGTAATTCTAAACCTTTGCACGGCGTCAGTCAGAAGATATCTGGTAGGCGGCGCAGCTTACAGGCAACATTGCATGCCACCATAAACAGTGCAGCCATTGAACATCGACTCCATTCAGTCACTTTCCTTCCTTTACAATTTTTTAACTTCGCAACTCTGTTTTGTATGTTATTTCGGATCAAATCTTCTAATTAAACTGTCACCAATTTGCAGTTGATCTGTTGGCTTGAAATTTTGCGAAAGTTCAAATTGTCGGTGATAATATAATTTAAAAAAATAAAATAACATAATTGTTATTTTTAAATAAAATAATTAAATTTCTTAGGATTTGAGTCACCCGCTCGGATTCATATCTGGAGTTCACTCTTTATAGAACAATAATAATAATTGTAAAAACATCCCTAAAACAATGTCATCTTTCCGTATCAACAGTCCTGAGTCGCCAGGCACAATAATTGTGAGTTCAACTCACCTATAAGTGCATGTCAGTTAAGTTTTTAACTACATTAAATGAAAAATTTGATAAGTCAAGAAAACATGTCTTGTCTTGGCCCAATGAGTGATGGTCTCTATTAGTCTGAATGTAGAGTGTTCAAATAGAAAGGAATAAAAATATATTAAAAACACTTTTTAAAAACTAGTCTTATTTTAGAAATGCACTAAACAGTAGAAAATACATTTTTTATAAAAATGTACTAAGAAGTAGAAAATAAATTTAAAATGTGAAAATTACAGTCAGAAGAGACCTTTAGTTCCAAATTTATAAAAATGTAAAAGTTTAAAATGAGACAGGAGCGTTAAATCGTAGGTGAAATCGATTATCTCGTTGTTCGCCATGACTATAAGACTAGGGTGCTACTTTTATAACCATATAAAATCCTGAAAGTCGAAAATAACTTTGATTAAAAACAACTTTTTTAAAAATTAAAGACTTCACACGTAATCGGACTTCAGTATTAAAAGTAAAATTCTGCTAGACGTTATCGACCGGGACGACATCTACACGATTGTCAGGACAGACAACTGAAGTCTTTAATTGAATGCACGCACTCCAAGACTGAATGACTCATTTCGTTCTGTATTTTGACCACATCACATTTTCTATCATTGCTCCATCGTTTACACTGGTGCCACTATTGCGTGAATATACCAAGGGCGGATTAAGATTGCACGGGGCCCCTGGCTGCAATTCCCTCTGGGGCGCGGTCCAGCCACCTTTATTAAACAACATAATAAGTTTGGGGCCCTTAAATCATTAGGGACCCCTGGCTTTAGCCCAATTAGCACCCCTTTAATCCACCACTGGGTTATACTATTACGTGACTTGACTACCAAACACAAACCTCCATTGCCACGGAAACTTCTAAAGATGGCCAGAATCCACCAGAACATGTAACATTATAAGACAGAAAACAAAACGATGATGCAATCAGGTAATTTAAAAAATCGGAACGTTTTATTATTGATAAAAAAATCTCAACGTTCTCTGCTAATATTCTTTAAATTTATTGTTTATTTCCATCCTATAAACGCAGGGTCATTGGTCAATATCACTCGATTTTCTAACGGCTGTAGGGGTCGGACATTGCCGCCTGTATAGGGGTCGGGGTCTGTAGACATGGTGAGATAACGAAACTGAGCCATCTGGAAGAAAGAGAGAAATAAACAACAGTTAATTTGTACATACATTGACATATTAATGTATATGTGTGAGTAAATCGTCTGTTACATCAGATTTTTGTGTGCTAATTAGGGCTCCTCGGCATGACACTGGGTCTTAGTAGGGGCGCTAGATAATGGCAAGTGTGTTCGTAGGGGCGCTAGATCATGGACAATGTGTTAGTAGGGGCGCTAGATCATGGCCAGTGTGTTAATGGGGGCGTTATATCATGGCCAGTGTGTTAGTAGGGGCGCTATATCATGGCCAGTGTCTCAGTAGGGGCGCTAGTTAATGGCCAGTGTGTTGGTAGGGGCGCTAGATCATGGCCAGTGTGTTGGTAGGGGCGCTAGATACTTGCCAGTGTGTTGGTAGGGGCGCTAGATCATGGCCAGTGTGTTAGTAGGGGCGCTAGAACATGGCCAGTGTTTTTAGTGGGGGCGCTAGATCATGACCAGTGTTTTTAGTGGGGGCGCTAGATCATGACCAGTGTTTTTAGTGGGGGCGCTAGATCATGACCAGTGTTTTTAGTGGGGGCGCTAGATCATGACCAGTGTTTTTAGTGGGGGCGCTAGATCATGACCAGTGTTTTTAGTGGGGGCGCTAGATCATGACCAGTGTTTTTAGTGGGGGCGCTAGATCATGACCAGTGTTTTTAGTGGGGGCGCTAGATCATGACCAGTGTTTTTAGTGGGGGCGCTAGATCATGACCAGTGTTTTTAGTGGGGGCGCTAGATCATGACCAGTGTTTTTAGTGGGGGCGCTAGATCATGACCAGTGTTTTTAGTGGGGGCGCTAGATCATGACCAGTGTTTTTAGTGGGGGCGCTAGATCATGACCAGTGTTTTTAGTGGGGGCGCTAGATCATGACCAGTGTTTTTAGTGGGGGCGCTAGATCATGACCAGTGTTTTTAGTGGGGGCGCTAGATCATGACCAGTGTTTTTAGTGGGGGCGCTAGATCATGACCCTATTTTTGGAGTTGGCAGCTCATGTACTCTTGATTGTTGTGTTTGTAAATGATCAATTGACATCTTGAATTGACATCTTGAATTGACATCTTGAATTGACATCTTGAATTGACATCTTGAATTGACATCTTGAATTGACATCTTGAATTGACATCTTGAATTGACATCTGATGACTAACCGACTAGCTAAGACTAGGTAATACGGTAATAGACTCAACATTCACCTGCTGACTTGAGATATCCTGAGGTGTGCTGTACACTGACCAGATGATGTTCTCTGTACACGGCGGAGTGGTCAGACTCCCAACGTAACGGTAGTAAGGGCTGGTGGCCGGAGGAAGCAGACGACTGATGTTGAACAATTCACCTTTGACCTCTGCGCCTGAATATGCGAGGCAGAAGTAAGAGGCTTGAGTAAGAGCCAGGAGTTAGAATCTGGCGCAGCAATTATCATTAGCTAATGTGTGTGACGCAGGAATTACGTCATGTTTTTGTGTCTATTGTAAGTGTATGTATCTGGTTCAAATTTTATATAGTGTAAAATTATGTACCATGGGGAAAATTTTATATAGTGTAAAATTATGTACCATGGGGAAAATTTTATATAGTGTAAAATTATGTACCATGGGGAAAATTTTATCCAGTGTCAGGTTGTCTGTTGGAATGTCATATTTGTAAACATTTCCCCTCAATTTAAATATGTCTATTTTTTATACATAATCTAATGACATTTCATAATCTTCGTTTCAGTTGTTCGTTGTCCCCCCTCCCCTCCCCCAACCATATATTTATGTCTCGGGCTCTCGCCCAAAATTTCAGTCAATGCCATTACAAGAAAAAACCCTGAAATATTTTTTAATCTCTACGTAAATGGATTTATTAATGAATTTGTATGGGGTGCTGGTCCATGACATGGTCTTATTCCTTCCAGCACGCAGCTAAACTCTACAGCCATATACTTGTCATCACAACACCTCGTTGCACAGCAGCAGCTTTGCCGTGTTGCCACTCCTGGGTGAGGGTTAGGGTTAGGGTTAGGAAAATTCAAAACACCACGGATTTTATCTGTAGCAATAATCTATTCTATAAATAGAAACATGCTTTGAGAGGACCATTTCCTGTTTCAAATGTTTGGAGGATGTGCGCTATTCGGCGCTATTTCTAAAAAGATGTTTTAGTAAGCCATACAATGTCTATTTTGTAGATGTTTGCTCGACTTAGTTTGACGTGTCTAAAATGAAGAGATCGTCCCAAGTTTGGCAAGCGAACATGACATCATTTTGTTTGATGGCGACAAGGGGGAACAGGCCAAGACACAATTGATAGATGTCGACGGAAGGGGAGACAATGATTGATGGTTTATTGGGGTCACGACTGCAGTAGTTTAGTCCGGCAACAGCTCTGGACTCGGCAAATATCCAGGCCTTTTTAAGCTAAAACATATTTTTACTTCAGACATACATATATAGAAATAGTGCTAATTTAAATTCACTTTTTTCACGCAGATATAACAGTAAAAAAAATTAAATCAACTTGGCTTGAAAATTCCAGATATGTTTCATTATAACTATTTATGTTGTATACTAGTGTATCACCCGTCAAAAATGACGGAAGTTTTCAAAATAAATACACATCAGATTAAAAAATAACGTAATACAGAACTTTCATTTATTTTATTTATTTTTATTTTATTCATGTATTATCATATGAACAATTTTATGTGGAACGTTCGAAAAGTGTTATTTTTGGTGCAGTAATTTGGTGCGCTGCTTTCTAAAATTAGAAACAGCATTACATTATTACATCCATACATACAGACGACGGGAATTATGTATATTGATTTGATAAGACTCACATAATGTATGTGTGGTTCCAGAAAAAAGGAGAATGTGGAGAGATCGATTAAAATCAATGTACTAACATGATGGCTAGAGTGGGGAGACGTATGGAAAGAACAAGGACACAATAAAAAAAGTTTTTGACGTTAAAATGACGAATAACAAGTAAAAGCCAGCAACTTGAAAGATTTACAGATGCGAGATTACTCTTTAAATTAAAAAAATCAAGAGGCAGACTTATTTCAGACAGACCCCCCAATAAAGACACACATATTTTGGTCAACATTGTGTTCAAGCTATTTGACTTTGTTTGATCAATTGTCGTCGGATAGATCTGTGTGCATTATGGTGGTTATCATGGTTACCAGTTGTGTAATCAACGCACCCCCCCCCCACAGCTGCTCTATTCATTGCTTCTACAAACGGGGGGATGTGAAGACGTCTTACCCTGAGAGTTAAAGAATGTGGAGGGAGGGCATCGATATGAGACATCAGGCCAAGGGAAATAACTATAATTATCATTACAAAAATATAGTAATCGAACCTCATACTACGTATAATTTCTTTTAAAATAATAACAAATATAAAAAAAATCTGTGCTACTTATATTTTTTTAAATGAAAATGATAATTTTAGAAATTTTATAGCACGGTACTCCAGCCACCAAACGTGTATGTGTGTGTGTATAGGGGGGGGGCATTGCTGAGGAGCGAACCTTCTGGAGGTCAAAGGTACGCGAGGGCTTTCAAGCTGCGGAAACCACCCTCACAGCAAGGAGTGAAGAGAGAAGAGCCAGGAGAAAGGTGGGGAGAATAGAAGAAGGAGACAACGCAATCGTCTCTTGAGGATGGACGGATGACGTATAGACATCCACATACTCCAGCCAGTTGTACAGAAATAATAATAATTATGATTTTGTTATTTAGTAGTAATACAATAATATTAGTAATAATAATAATAATAATAACACTTATAATAATAGAAAGGTACATAAATTATGTCTCTATAGTATGTCTAATCTACACATGAGGTTGTTCTAATTTACCTATTTTACTCACCTGGGTTTCTGACGTTCATTAATTTCTCTATACAAACATTCAAATCCAAGTTGTCTCTCTGGAGATTACACGATAAAAGTAATGGAGACAAACAACTTAATGTGTATTTATAAACACAACTTTTTATAACCGGGATAAATGGAATGAATCTAAATGAAGTACTTTAAATCCCAGGATGTAGACATGCTACAGGCCACCCACAAAACAACACAAGCGCAACACCAGCACACGTGTACCACATATATCTTGCATACGTCAACACTTCACAACTATATCACACAACTATCGCACACAAACATCAAACACAAATTTCAAACATCAAACATATGTGTCAAAGTCAACTGTCTAACACTTTCCCCACACAACAAATTAAAATGACATTAAAACTCTTCACAAATACCCCCCCCCCTATTCCTATATTTCACACATCTATTATTGTGGTTAATGGGGTTTTACTTGGTAATGATAGTTCTACTGGTTTAGTGGCACGGTGTGCGGACTGATTATTGTAGCATATTGAATGCGTTCACGTCAATGACGCGGTGTTAGGTCCGTGACGTAATGACGTTACGGTAGGCTAGAGCAGTGATGGCCAACCTTTTTGGGGCCACGTGCCCAAAATTCAATCAAAACCCACTTAATTAAAGCAAAATGCCAACACAAAGTGCCAGCAAAGTGGTTTCATTTAAGGGAGTAATATTTTGTTGCGTGCCGGCTGATGAGGCTGTGCGTGGCGCCTGTGGCACGCGTGGCATAGGTTTGCCATCACTGGGCTAGAGTATAGTTGCACAATAAAAGTCAGATGAGAATGATGTAGAGACATTTATCAAACATATAGTTACTAGGTTGTGCTGCGGTGCCCACTTTTTAGGGCGCCTTCGGCGCCCACCTTTTTCAAAAGCCCAACTAACTTGTCCTTGTATGAGAAATACTTAATATTAAACTTCCTTAAATGTACACAAAGTATTTTATAATAGGGGTTATAGGGTGCCTAGGGCGCCCACTTTTTTTGTTTGTCAAAAGCCCAAGTAACTTATCCTAGTATGATAAATACTAAATATTCCTGAAATGTACACAAAGTATTTATATAATATATTTTTACAGTGCTAATCACCACACGATTTTATAACTAATTTTAGAAAGGAGCGCACCAAATTACTGCACCAAAAAATAACTCTTTGAGTCAGTCAGCACTGTTTACAACACAAATGCTGACGTCAAAGGTTCGTGCGTTGTTTGGTTAATGTTAATCTGGAAACCAAAATGTTTATGATTTTTAAGTCTATATTTTCAATTTTAAAAAAAGCAGAGTGATGTCCCTTAGCATTAGGCCAAAGTGAGTCAGTCAGTGATAATTGAGGGTAATTATATATATATATTATGGTAGAGAATTACGTCATTGATTTTACACCAAAGTTGTGAGCTGTCTGATTTATAAAGGTAAATGCATAAAATAAAAACAGGGTATTAGTAGGCCTGACAGGACGTAACACAACAGCGTACGCTGTTGTGTTACGTCCTGTCAGGCCTACTAATACCCTGTTTTTATTTTATGCATTTACCTTTTTAAAAGCCTGATTGCAGTCTCACCCCCATTACTTTATCTGATTTATACCAGACCGTAACATTCCACAAATCAAAGAATCATCACTTTTAAACTACCTACATCCACCCATTCTATAAATACTATACATACTTTATAATAATAATAAATTGATAATTTATCTTATCTTCTTATCTTATCTATACAGACGCTCCTTCTATGTAGAAGATAGTTGCGTCCACAGACCATGACAGATGATCTGTTGGCAAGTGATGCAGCATTCACATGCCACGGCTTTGTGGGTTCCACGCATTACCCAGCCGCCTAACTACATGTAGTGTTAGGTACCCATTCGGAGCGGGGTGACTCAGGGACGCCCTAGGCCCCGGGAACAAACCCTTGCCTTCACACGGATTCGAACCCGTGACCATCGGTACGACAGTCCAGTGCGCTGCCACTCGACCACCACGTCCCCACTCGACCACCACGTCCCCTTTTATATAGGGCAGTACCCCAGCAAGCAACTGGGCTGACATCTTTTTACATTTAAATAGTAACACATAATTATCAATTCATCCAATATAAAACATTCATATCCTTTATACATATTATAATGACATAAGGTTGCATATAAGCTACGTTTATCGTTTAAAGAAATTTTAAAAATTTTATTTTGAAAGTAAAGATTGAAGAGATGTATTTTAAGTGCAGTCTTGAAGGCATTAGTAGTTGGAATAATGCGAATGTGTAATGGTAGAGAATTCCATTGTTTTGGGGCACAAAAAAAGAGAAAGAACTTTCGCAAATGTTTTAGTGCGTGTCTTAGTAACAGAGAATATGTGTGGCTGCAGAAGAGCGTAGATGACGAGTGGGTGAGTAGACACAGAGAAGTTTAGCAAGGTAGGAAAGGCATGAGTCAGAAATTCTATTAAAATTTTATACGCGTAGATCAATGATTTATTTTATACAATGTGTACTTGTATTCAACTTTACCACTATACTAAATTCACCTACATCCAACATTTCAAAGAAGATGGCCACGACATGGACGCCATCTTGTTTGCCCTCAGCCTCCATCAAACTGGCGTAGATGCTGTTGTAGCTCACGAGGTGCATCTGTAGGAAGCAGGACAACAGAAGATGTTCTAAGGTTTTAAGTTCATCCGTTTGTGTGTGTGTGTGTGTGTGTGAAAGAAAGAAACGGAGAAAGAGAGAGAATGAGATGGTGAGAAAGAGAGAGGCAGCGAAACAGAGAGAGAGAGAGAGAGAGAGAGAGAGAGAGAGAGAGAGAGAGAGAGGGAGAGAGAGAGAGAAAGATAGGGCAGCGAGAGAAACAGAGAGAAAAGGAGACTACGAGAGAAAAACAGAGAAAGAGAGAGAGGCAGCGAGAGAAACAGAGAGATAGAGAGTGGGTCAGAGAGAGAGAGAGAGAGAGAGAGAGAGCGAGATAGAGAAAAAGATAGGAGCAGTGAGAGAAACTGAGAGAAAGAGAGACTGCGAGAGAAAAAAGAGAGAGAGAGAG
The DNA here is from genome assembly GCA_944989445.1 of Ampullaceana balthica. Taxonomy (NCBI): domain Eukaryota; kingdom Metazoa; phylum Mollusca; class Gastropoda; family Lymnaeidae; genus Ampullaceana; species Ampullaceana balthica. The sequence goes on from CALYLW010000573.1 coordinate 456,310, forward strand.
GCAGCGAGAGAAACACACACACACACACACAGAGAGAGAGAGAGTGGGTCAGAGAGAGACAGAGAGAGGGAGAGAGAACCACTATGTGTTATTTGAAATCATTAAAAGAGGGCAAGGGCATTCCTCGACTGAATGAAAAGGTTGCTCACCTCCAATGGAAATGTCTTGCCGTGCATCTGGTGCTCAGACCCAGCGAAGTCTGTACTGCCCCAATGGAAGTGTATGCCGGACAAGATGTATGTGCCAGGAAGGTCGTCACACTCAATGTACATGGTACTCAACATAGGGGTCAGCGTGGCTGGAGGGGGAGGGGGTTATATGTGTGTATGGGGGGAGGAATTATTAAACGGATAAAAATTTCATTTTTGTAGAGGCTAGGGTATGTTGGGCAAAAAGGTGACAATAGGCTTTGTCATTTCTAAGACCGGAAAAAATTCATAACTCATTCGATCATTTGGCTATTTTTAGATTCATGTCAAACTGAAAAATCTTACTATCCCCACCCCACTGTCGAGGGAGTAAAGTGGGGGAGGGGAGGGAAGTTGTCTCCTCTTAGGGGCTTGTGTCGGTATGTCAAAGCAAGTTGGCTTCTTTCATTTGAAACATCAGGCACCGCCCCTCTTTCCTGTCAAGCCTTCTAGCCGTTATGGCTGTTCCTCCCCCTCTCAATATCAACATTGTCCTTGATTAATCTGCGCCTATTACGCCAGTTTCCCTAACTCGAAAACTCTGCAAGTCGAATCCCCCCCCCCAAGCCCTCTTGAGTTCAACTGAGAGAGGTCCGACTGTATTAGCAACACGCCAATACGCCAGCTAACGGAAGTGCTGAGCTGTAGTCGGTGGACTTAAATTTACTTTTAATTGTCAGTTTCTATCGTTATGTATGAGATAATGAGTTTGACACATTGACACTATTGTTTTTATTTATAATACACGTTACTTCAAGTTTTGCTGTAGTCTTTATTAACTCAACAATATCCCGTTTTATCCACCAATTTATTTGGCATTATTTAGTAAATAATAAACTACAAATTAGTATTGTTCTGTCTTATGCATTTTTTATATTCACGTTGTATGACTGTCACAGTCAGACTACGTAATTATTGTAATAAATAAAATAATAGAAATTCAATTATTTTTCTAACAAATGATAAAATCGCAAAGCTGAATCTTGTCAATTTATCAAGGGCGAAAAAAAGAAATTAGCCAATTAGATTTTTGACGCCTTTATTTTAGAAGGTGCGTTTGTAGCAGTTAAGATAAGATAAGGGCGCCAAAAACCTAGTTACGCCTCTGATACTCGTAACCGTGCCGTAAACACTAGTGCTAATGCTACCAAACTAATATTTAACATTTCCTTGGTCCTTATAAAGATAGTAGGGGTTGTAGGGCGCCTACGGCGCCCACTTTTTTTGGTCAAAACCCCAAGTAACTTATCCTTGTTGGATAAATACGAAATATTAAACTTCCTGAAATGTACCCAAAGCATTTTATAGTTATAAATCCTCAAATCCCATTTTTACATTGTTCCCTTTACCAAAATTAAGATATAAGCTAAATCAATGACGACATATAATATTTTTTCAGCGCGTCTTTAATTTGTAATTAATTTGCACACCTTTTGATGCACACCTTGTATTAAATATAAGATCAAACAATGACGTCATATAATTTTACAGTGCATATCACCACACGATTTTTTAAACTGCTATAGACTGTTGTACATCGTTCCACAGCGTTCCACATCCAGTGAGTGAGTGACTTGGACTATTATTTTATTTATATGATACTAGTTGACCCGCGGCGTAACATACGCCGCTATGATTTAGTGACGGGTGAAGACTTCCTGAAAGACACAGTTGTCAAAATGGGGTGGGTTTGGGCAAACGACTGTGAGTGAATGAAAAGAAGGAACTCTGGAGAGACCCGCGGCGTATCACCCGTAAAAAATGACGGAAGTGTTCAGCTGAAATCTATTTATTTTGAAAAAATCCCGACTTACTTATCCTTGTTTGATCAATACGAAATATTAAACTTTCTGAAATATACACAAAGTATTTTATAACTTTTTACATTGTTCCCTTTTTACAAAATTAAAATATCAGAGAAAACCCTGACGTCTTTTTTTTTACAGCGCATATTTAATTTGCACACCTTTTGATGAATTGTAATTTGGTGCGCTGCTTTCTAAAATTAATATCTGTTGAACATACTTGCAGCTTGCCTCGCAGGGTCCGACCACGAAGAGAATTAAATATAGATAGATATGCCTAAGTATTTATTAGTAATAACCTAATACTAAGATTATGATTTTAATTATAATTACTTTATAAGTATTAGAAGTAAACTAGTGTATCACCCGTCAAAAATGACGGAAGTTTTCAAAATAAATACACATCAGATTAAAAAATAACGTAATACAGAACTTTCATTTATTTTATTTATTTTTATTTGATTCATTTATTATCATATTGAACAATTTTATGCAGAACGTTCAAAAAGTGTTATTTTTGGTGCCGTAATTTGGTGCGCTGCTTTCTAAAATTAGAAATTAGCATTACATTACAACCATCCAGACGACGGGAATAATGTATATTGACTAGTGTAACCCGTCAAAAATGACGGAAGTTTACAAAATGAATACATTTCAGCTGAAATCTATTAAATTTGAAAAAATACACATCAGAATAATAAATAATGTAATACAGAACCTTTATTTATTTTTATTTGATTCATTTATTATCATATTGAACAATTTTATGCGGAACGTTCCAAAAGTGTTATTTTTGGTGCAGTAATTTTATTATGTTGATCGCAGCGCCACCTAACATCATTACAAATTTCGCAGCGCCACCTAGTTACATCCATACATACAGACAAAGGGAATTATGTATATTGATAGTATGAATGAATTGAATAAAATTCACGGAAGAACGAGCAAATAAACTATAACTAAAGTAGAGTCACAGATTCATTTACATAATTCACACTCGCAAGGACGTCCTATTTCGCATAATATGATATATCGCATATTTTTTAAAATTCTATAAAGTTTGGGTTTGAACAAGTTTTATTCAATTTCAATGAGCCCATTTTCTGTAATAGTAATGAACAAATATTAACTAGTTGTCCTCTCGGCACGTCCGGAGGTGACCGAGTTATAAACAGACTCTATTAATAGACTTCCGTTTAATAATGACAAACCCTATTTGAATGCCCGATTTACAGTAAAAATAAAACTGAAGCAATTCATCACATCTTTAAATATTAACTTAACGTTTTATATTTCCCAGAATTATATTTCACTAGATACGACCTATGGCGTAGCATACGCCGCAGACTTGCTCATAGATAGTGCAAAGAAAGGGGGGATAGAGCGGACACAAACTACATCACAAAGAAATCAGAACAACGTGAATGAACATCGTGGGGGGGGGAAGGGGTGGGGACATCGCTGACCTATAGATGGTCTCGAGACATGCGCACTGCGGTTAGCTACCTGTCCCCACCCTGCACCAACCTAGCTTGCAAACCATAAACTGTGATTAGCCGACCCTAGCGAGGGTCAGCTATGGTGGCAAAAAATGGGGAAGTGAACGGGCACGAACAAACATTTTTAAAGAATTAAAAAAATAAAGTTTTGCTGAGGCTTGAACCCAGTACCTTCCGCGTGTAAGGCTGACGTGATAACCACTACACTACGAACCACATGTTAATCTGTGAAGGAGCAACGGAAGTGAACGCAAGAAGCATTGTTGGTCTCGAGACATGCCCACCCCAACTTTTGAACTCACTTTGCTTGATTGGTCGACCCCAGTGAGGGTCATTCGTCATGCTTATTTGCACACTACTCGTTCCTGATCTTGTTATGGTGAATTATAGTCAGAACTCGCTAAGTCGAACTTCCCTAAGTCGAAAACCTCCCTATCTCGATTTAATTGTTAGGTCCCGGGCTAATTCCATGCGACTAATGTATTTTAGATCTCCTTAACTCAAAAGAGTTTTGGCTTCCAACCTCCGCAAGTCAAATTTTCCAAGGCGTTTGTGTAAAACTAGTAAAACCAAAAATCCTATTCCTCCCATCCCACTGCGGAGGGAGTCAAGTGTGGGGAAGGAATTTCTCTGAGGTGTGGGTATTTCAAAGCTAAGTCGGCTTCCTTTCATATGAAACATCAGACATCTCCCTCCTGTCAAGCCTTCTCGCTTGTATGGCTGCCCCCGAGGGGCGGATTAAGACTGCACGGGGCCCCTGGCCGCAATTCAAACTGGGGCCCTATCCAGCCAGCGTCCCTTTAAATAAAATGATTGCTGGAGTATAACCCAACTGGGATTCGAACCCGACACCGCTTGCACTACAAGCCTGTAATCTGCCACAAGACCACCAGAACTTGATACAAAAGACACATTTAAAAGATATAAAAAGTATTTACTATCGGGTCCGAATAGCGATCAGATTAATACATGAGATTTTATTAATTTATTTAATGTATCATATTTTTAGGGAATCATGCAAAAATGTGTCACCTTTATTATAAAATATACTAAATTTGGGGGCCCCTAAATCATAGGGGGCCCCTGACTTTAGCCCGTTCAGCCCCCTCTTAATCCTCCGTAGCTGCCCCCCTTCGCCCCTCTCAATATCAACATTGTCCTTATTTAATCATCGCCTATTACACACATTTTCCTAACTCGAAACCTCCGTAAGTCGATTTTTTCCCTGATCCTTTTGAGTTCGACTTAGAGAGGTCCGACTGTATATATATAGATTTTTAGAATTTTAAACAACTTTATAAAAACATTATAACCATATAAATTTTACTGTATTGTTTTAAAACCTATAATAATATCACTTTTGGCTGGATATCGAAGTCAATAGCACACTCGACTCACAAGCTGAGGTGTGGGGGATCTAGCCCACGTTAAGCCACAATACAAATGTTGATGAATGACTATTGATAAAAAAGTCCAACGCTGACCTGGAGAGGAGATGGGCGCAGTCAAGTCTATCAAGCCTCGAGAAAGTTCTAATGGAAAAATTAGAACCCCCTACGACCACGAGGTTATGGGACCAAAACAAAAGAAAATCAGTTTCAACCAAAATATAAATCACTGACCAGTGAAGCCGTTATTGGTAATGGTGATCTCTGTCATGCCACTTCCATCAGGTGAATGCATTCTAATGGGAGCCAAGGGACTGTACTGAAAATTATTCCCGGATATATCTATAGGTGATTGCAGCCCTTGACCACAGCTGGGAAAATGACGGAACCATTCACTTGGTCCAACTGAGTAGATAAGAGCTATAGTGAGTATAGAAGGAATGTAGCATGCCAAGTACAGAAATAGAAAGTAGCATGCTAAGTACAGAAATAGAAAGTAGCATGCCAAGTGCAGAAATAGAAAGTAGCATGCCAAGTGCAGAAATAGAAAGTAGCATGCCAAGTAGAGAAATAGAAAGTAGCATGCCAAGTACAGAAATAGAAAGTAGCATGCCAAGTACAGAAATAGAAAGTAGCATGCCAAGTACAGAAATAGAAAGTAGCATGCCAAGTGCAGAAATAGAAAGTAGCATGCCAAGTACAGAAATAAAAAGTAGCATGCCAAGTGCAGAAATAGAAAGTAGCATGCCAAGTACAGAAATAGAAAGTAGCAAGCAAAGTGCAGAAATAGAAAGTAGCATGCCAAGACCAGAAATAGAAAGTAGCAAGCCAAGTGCAGAAATAGAAAGTAGCATGCAAAGTACAGAAATAGAAAGTAGCATGCCAAGTACAGAAATAGAAAGTAGCAATGCAAGTACAGAAATAGAAAGTATCATGCCAAGTACAGAAATAGAAAGTAGCATGCCAAGTACAGAAATAGAAAGTAGCATGGCAAGTACAGAAATAGAAAGTAGCATGCCAAGTACAGAAAAAGAAAGTAGCATGCCAAGTACAGAAATAGAAAGTAGCATGCCAAGTACAGAAATAGAAAGTAGCATGCTAAGTATAGAAATAGAAAGTAGCATGCCAAGTACAGAAATAGAAAGTAGCATGCCAAGTACAGAAATAGAAAGTAGCATGCCAAGTACAGAAATAGAAAGTAGCATGCCAAGTACAGAAATAGAAAGTAGCATGCCAAGTACAGAAATAGAAAGTAGCATGCCAAGTACAGAAATAGAAAGTAGCATGCCAAGTACAGAAATAGAAAGTAGCATGCCAAGTACAGAAATAGAAAGTAGCATGCCAAGTACAGAAATAGAAAGTAGCATGCCAAGTACAGAAATAGAAAGTAGCATGCCAAGTACAGAAATAGAAAGTAGCATGCCAAGTACAGAAATAGAAAGTAGCATGCCAAGTACAGAAATAGAAAGTAGCATGCCAAGTACAGAAATAGAAAGTAGCATGCCAAGTACAGAAATAGAAAGTAGCATGCCAAGTACAGAAATAGAAAGTAGCATGCCAAGTACAGAAATAGAAAGTAGCATGCTAAGTATAGAAACAGATAACATAGAGAAAAACATAAAAACACATGCTTCATGAAACATAATCTAAGTATTTTCCGTATCTCCCCTTTTTATAATTTACACATTTTTATGTTTGTTTTCCAATAACTATAATGCACCTGTCACTTAAGTCCCAATCACCATAACAAACATGTCACTATGTCCCAATCACCATAACAAACATGTCACTATGTCTTAATCGCCATAACAAACATGTCACCATGCCCCAATCACCATAACAAACCTGTCACCATGCCCCAATCACCACAACAAACCTGTCACTATGCCGCAATCACCACAACAAACATGTCACTATGTCCTAATCACCACAACAAACATGTCACCATGCCCCAATCACTATAACAAACCTGCCATAGTGTCAGAGTCACCATAACTCCATATTTCTCGATTACTTCCAGCTTGATCTGTTATGTAATACAAATGGTACACCTTATGGTCTGCCACATAAAAACATTATCTGTAATGTAATAAAATGTTTAACATTGATCTTATGTTCATCCCGTATCGAATATTCGACTATGTAAATGATTGAAACACTTTTCGTATCGTAGTTAGAATTGATATAATATACGCATGTATTAACGTATCTCATACATTTGAGACGCTCCTTCTTTATAGAAAACTTATTGCATCCAACGCTTATTTATTGTTATTACCTAGTATAAACTAGTCTTGCAATTTTATTAGAGATTTAAATGTTGATAGAGTGTTGGTTTTCCTGTTTTTTTTTCGGGAAACTCATTCCATGCCCGAATGTCAGATAGGGTAGAAGAGGGATTTGTATGGGCATGTTCTTGCATATGGAACAGGAAAAGTGCATTGTCCCCATGTCTATCTAAGTGTCGTATTTATTTTTATGGAGTTGTATTTTCCAGTAACATATTTTATGTCTTATGTATTTTACTACTTTTCTCTTTGTTCTTCTATCCTCTAGTGCAGGGGTCACCAAATTTTTTTTCACTAAGGGCCGGATGGCTGACAAAATGACAGATGCGGGCCGCATAATCATTCAATATAAAAAAATCAAAGTTTAGCCTTGAGTGTTAATCGTGGGTAAAAGGAGGGGGAACAAAACACACAAACAAACAACCACAACAAAGAAGCAAAAAAACAAAGACATTCAATATATTTATTACCGTAGTTTAAAAATTATCAAAGAAGTAGAACTTCATTAAAAAAAAAGATAGTGATATCATGCTTAACGTGAAAATGTTTACATAAAATTGTATTTAGGCTCAAATCAGCCGGGATTTTCATTCAAGTATGATGATCTGGTAGTTCTAAATTTTAATATTTAAATTTAATGAAAAAGTCTTGTTTGACATATGTTATATCAAGCGCAGTAATCATTCAAGAATATTCGGCGGGTCGGATGAAATGGCATCGCTGGCCGGATCTGGCACTCGGGCCGTAGTTTGGTAACCCAGGCTCTAGGGTTTCTAGGTCTAGTAATTTTAATCAATGGATTTCCTCTTTTCAGATGTCAATAATCTATCAGCCATTTTTTGCACTTATTCTAATTTCTGGTAGACATGTCTATTATAGAGTATTCATAATCCAGCCAACGTAGCATTTTAGTTTTTGGCTCTCATTACAATTGCAAAAGTTTCTTTTTATAAACCGTAATGTTCAGTTGGATTTAAAAATTATTTCACTAACATGTGGATTCCTTGTTAATTTTTCATTTATTATTACTCCTAAGTATTGTTAGTTTGGATTAGTTGTTTGTCTATGGAAAATTTATTTGACTTTTATTTGTGTTTCTTCTTTGATACTCTTAACGGTTGACACTTTTCTGGGTGGAAAGTGGAAAGACATACTCCAGTTACTTTTCCAGTTCTGAAATTCATATATGCCTTTAGGTGAGATTTCGGTATCTTGTTCTGACTTAATTGTTTATATAGATTATAGAATAATTAGGAAATGACGTAACTTTAGTTCCTGATGAGAGAATTTTGGTAAATCATTTATGTAAATTAGGAAGGGTTCCATGACGATTTGACCTCGGACGTTTCTACCCTTTATTTTCTTTATTATTAAAAAAAATATTTTTGGTATTAAAATAATAAAGTTTAATATCATTATCTATTAAAAATAAAAAGCATTAGTAACGTCTAATCCATGATAGGATGATTGTAAAAAGTTTATGCACTGTTAACCAGTCAACATTCAATGTGAATTCATAATTGTGATAAATGCTGTATTTCACGGTAGATTTCATTTTTACGTTATCACACGGAATTTCTGAGCAGTGGCGTCACTAGGGTTGGTGTCACCTAGTGCGGTAGCTCATGGTGTCACCCCCCCCCTCACGATTTACCCCAAAGACCTCCTCCGAGTTTGCCATTGCCCAATAATGGGAGCATACAAAATTAAGTCTGGCCCGTGGGCGATATAAACTTTTGACCACAGGCCTCATCTTAAATAATTAATTGACTTAAATTTTTCTTTAAAGACAATATTGAATGTATTAGCAAATCCGAAATCATGGCGCTGTTTTAGCACAAAATAAGATGACATCAAATAATGACACATCGATGATCTTTTATTATTTACCAACGTGGAAACTGATTATTAAAAGCCTATAAAGTCATTTGTTTTTATGTGTACGAAATTCAGTTACTTCCGATGGCAATATTCGTTGACCCATTAATGTTAAAAAGAAATAAATGTGGGGTCGGTGTACTTAAATTTAAGAACAGTTTTTCACATCATTTTTTTTACACAAACTATTTGGCTTTAGTCATATCACATCACTTCTTCATTCTGTAACTTTGGCATTATTGATCAATTTTAACTAATTTCTAATGATGCAATAAGACTTTTTTTAAAGTATATATTATTGCTAAAGTATCGTTCCATCTCCCCCCCCCCATGTCACCCTTACAAGTAAAAAAAAATGCAAACTGTAATTCAATAATTTCGTATGTCATTTTTGTTTGCAATTTCAATCCGGCCGCCACATACTTTTACTTCACGGAACATGGTCCTCTTTACAAAAAGTTTGTACACCCTTGCATTACATGTACAGATACACGAACTTCATTTACATACACATGCACTATTTGTACGGACACACACATGTACCATTTGTACAGACACATAATTTATTACATGCACATACATATGCATTGTATGCAAGAGCACATGCAAATATTATACTAATAGACATATGTACTATGTTATCGGCATCCTTCCGTCTCCCAAGACGATGGTGCATCACCGTTAAGTTGGGTTGTATTTCCTCGTGTGGCTGTGCAGTCATAACCTTGAGTGACAGTTTTTACCACAGCTTTTGCACACTAGTTCTGTGCTTCCCAATGTTTTGGCCTTTCTCTTAGCTCTTCTGTCTGTAACCTCCCCCATCCTTCGCTCCTCGGCTACTATGGCGCCCTCTATGACAACTGTGCGCCACGTAGATCGGTCTTCTGCCTTACACTCCCAGTCGCTTGTGCGTATTCTGGCTGCTTTCATGTTCCTTTAGCAGACATCTTTAAATCGCAGACGTGGGACACCTGTCTTCCTCTTTCCCGATGCCAGTTCTTGGGGATGCGCCCAGGGATAATTCTTTTTACATGTCCTAGCCATCTCAGGTGACTTTCACTAAGGATTGAGAACATACTTTGGGTATTGGCACGCATTAGGACCTCACTATTTGGCACTTTATCCTGCCCTTTAATGCTAAAGATGCGACGCAGGCACCACAAGCGGAAGCTATTAAGCTTGCGCTCTTGGGATGTATAGGTGGTCCATGTCTCGCTCCCGTATAGCAGCGTACTGATGACGCAGGCTCGATAAACACACAGTTTTGTTTTCTCCCTTAGCTTGGTGTTTTGCCAGACCCGTTTATTTAGTTTAGCCATTGTGGCAGCTGCCTTGCCAATTTTACTGTTTATTTCCTCTTCAATGGACAGTGTGTTGGATACCTTGGACCCCAAGTAGGTGAAGCTGTCCACAACCTCCAAGTTTACATTGTCGATATTGATGGTAGGAGGAGGTTGTGTATCTTGGGCCATGATGTTTGTCTTTTTCAACCTGATTTGCAGACCAAATTCTTTGCAGGCATTGGAGAAGCTTGACACGAGTTGTTTCAAAACAGTTTCTGTGTGTGTGTTATCAGTGCCGCATCATCCGCAAAGAGTAGTTCCCGAATTAGGACATCTGTCGTTTTTGGTTTTGTCTTGGAGGCGGGCAGAGTTGAAAATTCCTCCATCAGCTCTGGTGTGTAACCAGATTCCATCACTGCTATCATTGAGTGCGTATCGAAGCAGTACAGAGAAGAATATTGCGAACAGTGTTGGTGCGAGTACACAACCTTGTCTAAATCTGCTGCTGACTGGAAAGGCTTCTGACGTAGCTCCATCGAACTGCACTGTGCCCTGCATATTTTCATGGAACTGTCTGATGATGGCGAGTAGGTGTAGGGGACAGCCAATATTTTTTTCCAGGATTTGGAACAGCCCGTTGCGACTGATGAAATCAAATGCTTTCGTAAAATCTACAAAGGCAATGTAAAACGGCATCTGCTGCTCTCTGCACTTAAAGAAAGTGTTGGTGTCACACAAGCCTCGTGAGCAGCACAGTCCCAGCAGCCTCTGTCCATTCTCATTTATCTTTCCCCTTCCAAAGAGACCAAGAAGACATGTGGGCCAGGCTTCATGGTCACTCCCCACACTAGCATTGAAATCTCCTAGGAGATAGATTGCCTCATCTTTGTGGATGCTGGCTATTGCCTGGTCTAAAGCTCAATAGAACTGGTCCTTCTCTTCCCGGGTTGAACAGAGAGTTGGGGCATACACACTAAGAATGATTGCTGGGCCCGCAGCTGTTTTGAGTCTTAGAGTGATGATCCTCTCCATGCCTCATGGATGACGGGGGTTCAATGGATGGCAGGAGGGTGTTCTTTACTGCGAAACCTACACCATGCTGTCTTGGTTCGCCCGTAGGTCTGCCCTGCCAGAAGAAGGTGTAATTTGTTTTGTTATAGTGAGCCACTGTCTGGGAGCCTCACATGTCACATAGGCCTGACATAGGCCTCACATAGGCCTCACATAGGCCTCACATAGGCCTCACATAGGCCTCACATAGGCCTCACATAGGCCTCACATAGTCCTCACATAGGCCTCACATAGTCCTCACATAGGCCTCACATAGTCCTCCCGTTCCAGCTAGCGATTCGAAGAGCTGGGGTCTTCGTTTTCTTTTTTGTATTTCTTGGTGCGGGGCTTTTTGACCCACTTGTTGTTATGTACATACACAACTACTATGTGCAACACGCGTCACGTGTATTTATCTACAGACACATGTAATATGTACATACACAACTACTATGTGCAAACACGCGTCACGTGTATTAATCTATAGACACATGTACTATGTACATACCGAATGATGATAAAACACGAACAGGTGATGTGAAATTTTGTCTGGGGTTATTAAAGTCATTCCAAGACAGGCCCGGTACTCTAGCCTGACCTGGATTTGATGACGTCATAGAGTTATCTGTAAGTAAGACGTTAATCTCTACAACAATTTAATGTTTGGATTGACACTTATGACTTTTCAGATCTTTACTTGAAAATAAATTATTTTGCTTTGGCGGTTTCCTTAATTTCTTCTTAAAAAGAATTAAAGAATTAGCTGCATGAAGTATTAAAAGAAAATTGGTATAAAAATCTTTCATAAACAAATGTGTGCGCCGGCATTAGTTTGTTTTAAATATTCAACACTATTTCAAAATATAGTTGGAAATTATTTAACTCCGCAGGAAAACGTCTGATCTTATTGAAAAATTAATACTCAGAGGATTTATCTTTAATCTGACCGCTTCTTCCCTCAAATGAAGAAGCATAGCAGACTTTTAACATCAGACCAAACCTAGACCCTATAACCCACATAACAGAATATGGTATATTAACATATTGGCCTACCCTATAACCCATATAGCAGAATATGGTATATTAACATATAGGCCTACCCTATAACCCATATAGCAGAATATGGTATATTAACATCGTGGCCCATCCTATAACCTACATAACAGAATATGGTATATTAACATATTGACCTACCCTATAACCTACATAACAGAATATGGTATATTAACATCGTGGCCCACCCTATAACCCATATAACAGAATATGGTATATTAACATATTGGCCTACCCTATAACCCATATAGCAGAATATGGTATATTAACATATTGGCCTACCCTATAACCCATATAGCATAATATGGTATATTAACATATTGGCCTACCCTATAACCCATATAACAGAATATGGTATATTAACATCGTGGCCCACCCTATAACCCATATAACAGAATATGGTATATTAACATCGTGGCCCACCCTATAACCCATATAGCAGAATATGGTATATTAACATCGTGGCCCACCCTATAACCCATATAACAGAATATGGTATATTAACATATTGGCCTACCCTATAACCCATATAACAGAATATGGTATATTAACATCGTGGCTCACCTTATTCTCCCGACACCCATCACCTAATTTAAAAAAAAATTAAAATGACCAATATGAGGAGAGCATACCTGAGTTGGTAGATGACGTCACGGAGACATGAGCCACTGAAGGATTCTCATGTGGGTGCCTAGAGACTTGACCAGTTGACCAGGTGCTGGACGTTGGCCTAAAGGGTCTCTGAGGTCGGTACCGATATTCCGAGAGATACGGCTTGTCTCGCCAACGTCTACCTGGCCAAATACCAAAACTTAAATCAATTGTCGGAGGCAGCCTGAGATTTAAAAATATGCATTCACCCACAGAAAGTTTTGACAACTTTCTACTGGACGAGGAAAGAAATTTTATGATAAAAATTTTAGAAATAGAATTGACATTTTCATTTTTAAAAATAGAAACGTTAAATAAAAATGATTTCTAGATACAGAAAAACTGACATTTTTTTATAGCTGGTTTCTATATGCTGGAGATATTAAATCGTCTTATAGTTTCTAATAAAATGACGTGGACACACAATCAACTTGTAAGTCTCTAGTAAGACAGACTTACTGGATGAGTCGAATTCACCATGTAATCGTTGGATTGTTCTTCGCGGAACACCAGCAAATGACGTCATCTGTTGACGAATTGTAGAAAGTTATGATTCACTTTGAGTGCAGAGTTAGCAATAAACCAAATACAAAGAAATTGTTGCAGTGGCGTCACCAGGGATAGGATCCCCCATTGCGCCAGATTCTCTTTGTCATCCCCAACCAACAAAGTTTTGAACTGACGTTCTCCGTGTCTGTGTTCTTCAGTGAGGTTCTAATTTGGCCAAAGTGACATCATATAGTGTGGTCCAACTGACCTTGATGAGATTTATGAGACTCTTCAATTTTCAGTTTGTTGTTGAATACATTATACAAAATCATACGTTAGTAACAATGGCACCAGGTGGGGTCCCCATCCCTAACCTCCCAACACCACGTGACGCACATTGGGGCCCGAACAGCACCACGCCTCATGTGATGTACATAGGGGCCCCCAAAGCATGACAGCGTATGTAACAAAACAGGGCCCAATAGCACCATACCTCATGTGATGTACATAGGGGCCCCCAAAGCTCAAGAACTTATGTAACGCACATAGGTCCCAATAGCATCACACCTAATGTGTTGCACCTAGGGACCCCAAGGCCATTGTAAAACAAATAGGGCCCCCAAAAGAAACACACATAATGTTGTTTACTGTAACGTTGTCAATTTAGGCATCCATAGTCTTTGAATAACCTCAAACAAAGGATCATGCTAGTCAGCAAGGGCGTTATAGAGAAGGCATCATGCCATCATATAAGCCACTTAGGATATCATATACACCAAACAGGGCAACACATACGCCATAGAAGACATCATATACACTAAACAGGGCATCGCATACACCACAGAAGACATCATATACAACTAACAGGGCATCACATACACCACAGAAGACATCATATACACCAAACAGGACTTCACATACACCCCAGAAGACATCATATACACCAAACAGGGCATCACATACACAACAGAAGACATCATATACACCAAACATGGCATCACATACACCACAGAAGACATCATATACACCAAACAGGGCATCACACACAGCATAGACGACATCATATACACAAAACAGGGCATCAAATACACCCTAGAAGACATCATATACACCAAACCTACACCACACATGGCATACCATACACGTCACATGTTATTGAAATAATTTACATCAGGATTCCAGTTAAGATATACCAGAAAATTATAGGAGAAATGTTACACACCAGCAAAAAGGACCAGCTATAAACAAGTAATGCCATACCCAGGACATGGATTACATAGGGTTGTCCTACAGCAAAGGTGCTTTACATTAGGAAAGTCCTACAGAGGACCCACTCACCTGTAAAGCCCTGGTTCTGGCTATACCTACTGGCGATGTGGCTCGAAGAAGCGCGGTAACGCTTGACATACTTGCTGTACGTGCTGACGGAATGCCTCGTAGGAACGAGTTGCGTCTAGACCCCTGGAGCACATCATGAAATCTGTCGTAGTTTGGTCTCTCGTTGATTGGGGCTGCAGGAAAAGGCAGACGATAAGAACTGTTTTGTTTTGAAGGTCATTGTTGAATTCGTCTGTTAATAATAAGCTCAACAGGAAATTAAACAAATTAAAACGCACGATGCTGTTTTGTACTAATGACTGCTTTACTACGATTCAAAATATATATTAAAAAAAACAACAACAACCTATTAGTTATTTTGAACGAGAGTATTATCCTCTTATAAATTACAGTCAGCTGATAATGAGTTACGATTTAAAAAAAAACAAACAGCAATACACAATGCTAGGGGAGATTATTCACATCGCCTATAGCTATGATTAACTCGACTTAGGGGATCCATAACTTATTGTTGAGAAGAGCTTCAAGGATTAAAGGGAAGTCATCGGTCTCAGTCCCGTCACGACGTCACGTCGCTGCTGTCGGCAGTAAGATCTGTTCATATACGTCAGGGGTCGGCGAACATTTTGGCCCGTTATTCCAAAATATAAAATTTTATGTTGCCGTTATGCCCCCCCCCCATTACCCTTGAAAGACGCGAGGTCCTGCCCACACCACTTAGACGTTTTGGGACCGTTGTTAGTCCCCCCCCCCTCCACGAAACCAACGGGTCTAGGGCTAAATACCAGCCGAAAACGTATCTGTTGAGTTCTAGAAGCCTGACAAGTGTCTACGCATTACCAGAAAAGGATTATGCGTATGATACAATTATAAAAGTAAACAGTCGAATATACTTTTATTGTTTTAACGGTTATAGGTCTAACGGCCCTGGTCATTCTAGATATAATGAAAATCTGACACAATGCTATAAAGTCGGATGGACACAAATTTACTTTAAAAATTAACATAGATTTTAAATTTAATATAAATTAATGTCATCAATTTTTATTATAAAACACAGAGGTTTTTTCTTTACTTCTCATTTCAGTTCAGATTTTTTTTTATAAATGATGTTATTTAATTTTTGACACAATTCCATCGAAATTGGGGCCTTTTGATGTCAGGGCAAGTTGGATGCTGCCTACAGGGTCCAATCGTTATCGCGGCTTTGTTTTTATGTTCAGTAGAGTGGAAAATCATTGTTCACTAAGGTACGTTGTTGCAAAGGGCAGCAACGTCTTGACGACATTCTCATGTGCAGTGTTGAAAGCCTTTGCAGCATTTGACATCCAAAAATGTGTCAGATCTGCCGTTGTTTGCAATTTCAATAACGTGGCTCATTATTAGACTGAAGTTCAAGAAGTGCCTCTGCCAACCCTTGAGGTTCATCTTGTACATCCTCAATGTCACATCGAAATGGATCTACAGCACACCTGATTTTATGCGAATCAATAACTGGAAAGTAAATAGTGAACCGTTCTTTGAGCTTGGTAAGATGTCTGACAACTACATCCTTAATGTCACATCGAAATGGATCTACAGCACAACTGATTTTATGCGAATCAATAACTGGAAAGTAAATAGTGAACCGTTCTTTGAGCTTGGTAAGATGTCTGACAACTACATCCTTAATGTCACATCGAAATGGATCTACAGCACAACTGATTTTATGGGAATCAATAACTGGAAAGTAAATAGTGAACCGTTCTTTGAGCTTGGTAAGATGTCTGACAACTACATCCTTAATGTCACATCGAAATGGATCTACAGCACAACTGATTTTATGGGAATCAATAACTGGAAAGTAAATAGTGAACCGTTCTTTGAGCTTGGTAAGATGTCTGACAACTACATCCTTAATGTCACATCGAAATGGATCTACAGCACAACTGATTTTATGCGAATCAATAACTGGAAAGTAAATAGTGAACCGTTCTTTGAGCTTGGTAAGATGTCTGACAACTACATCCTTAATGTCACATCGAAATGGATCTACAGCACAACTGATTTTATGGGAATCAATAACTGGAAAGTAAATAGTGAACCGTTCTTTGAGCTTGGTAAGATGTCTGACAACTACATCCTTAATGTCACATCGAAATGGATCTACAGCACAACTGATTTTATGGGAATCAATAACTGGAAAGTAAATAGTGAACCGTTCTTTGAGCTTGGTAAGATGTCTGACAACTACATCCTTAATGTCACATCGAAATGGATCTACAGCACAACTGATTTTATGCGAATCAATAACTGGAAAGTAAATAGTGAACCGTTCTTTGAGCTTGGTAAGATGTCTGACAACTACATCCTTAATGTCACATCGAAATGGATCTACAGCACAACTGATTTTATGGGAATCAATAACTGGAAAGTAAATAGTGAACCGTTCTTTGAGCTTGGTAAGATGTCTGATAACTACATCCTTAATGTCACATCGAAATGGATCTACAGCACAACTGATTTTATGGGAATCAATAACTGGAAAGTAAATAGTGAACCGTTCTTTGAGCTTGGTAAGATGTCTGACAACTACATCCTTAATGTCACATCGAAATGGATCTACAGCACAACTGATTTTATGCGAATCAACAACTGGAAAGTAAATAGTGAACCGTTCTTTGAGCTTGGTAAGATGTCTGACAACTACATCCTTAATGTCGTCAACAGTTATATTTCTACAATGTTCCAAGTACAAGGCCAACTTTGAAAAGGCTGCTAACTTGTTTCCTTCTGCCTTTTCTTTCCAATATGAAAGTTTTAATCCAAATGCTGCAATTCGTTATCTGGGCTGTAATACTATTGACAATTTTCCCCCTGCAATTCTTTGTTCAGCGCATTCACATGCTCAAAAATATCAGCTAGGTATGCGGGATGTGCAACCTAACAATAGTTCGTAAACTTAATCAGCCAGTGGTTGCTTTGACCAGCCAGAAATGTTTGAAGTTCAGCTTTCAGAGCCCACAATCTGTTCAGAACATTGCCGCGTGAAAGCCACCGTAAAGTAATTCTGTATATTCAGCCTCACATTTTTTATATAATAAATAGATTTCAGCTGAAAACTTCCGTCATTTGTGACGGGTGTACGCTAGTCTTTACATAAATAACGAAACATTCGTGTTTGCAGTGCATGTCCTTTAATGAAATTTACAATCTGGATAATATCATGCATGATGACCTTCAGTTCAGGTTCCATTATTTCACAAGCATCAACTTAGATCAGAGTTTTCCCGCAAATTTTTGAAAATGAAGTATGAAACTTGCACAAGCCCGAAGACATCTTAAAATTAATCTTAATCTCTGCTCTGCGCAAAAAAATATTCACTTGATAGCCAGAAGTCCTTCATACGACAAGCAACCAAGCGCATTAAAACGCTTTAAGAGCATCATTTTTGGTGGCTTTACGAGTTGCACAGGCCAAAAGCCTAGTTATCGAGGGGGGGGGGAGTGTTTAACAGACTGTTTGAAATACGTGATGCTGTGAGAGAGTTTCTTGGAGAAGAAAACATCTAAGCTTGTTGATCATTTGAAAGATAGCTTATGAGTTTCTGTTCTGGCTTACTTAGCTGACTTTTTAAAAGCTGAATAAACTTAATTAATCTCTGGAAGGAAAGCAGACACATTTAATTACTCTCAGTGACAAAGTGTCTGCTTTTACGAAATAGCTTGATAATTTTGAAAAACAAAATTATTTAAATATATTTTTGACATGTTTCATCAATTTTTACGAATTTAACGATATACCAGAAAATGTTGAAAACAATAAAACTGTTGATAAATTTGATTTCTGACAATATTCAATCACCGAAGGATCAATTTAACTTCTACTTTCGTGATTTGAACGTTCAGAGCTTTTCGTTGGTTTTCAGTCCGGTTCTTGCACTCATCGACTCATTAAATTTTACCAACATCGAATTTAAACCAATTCATTGAACTAAATAGCAATAGACCTACTACTTTGAATAGGTTGCATCGGAAAGAAAGCTTGATGAAATTTTGGAGTACTCAGAACTGTCTCAGAAAGCTTTTAAAATAATTTTACCCTCTGCAACATTATATTTTTGTGAATGTGGATTTTCTGCATTGTTTACAATAAAAAATCAAAACAAGACATCGTTCCCGACTTGAAGTTGAAGATGAACTAAGATGGAGTCTATCAAGTATTACACCTCGTTTGGATGTACTGTTCTCAAATGTGCAAACTCAAGGCTCGAAATAAATAAACTAATGTAGCAGTCGTACTAACTACTGTTTATGACTTTAAGTTTTTTTTTAAAAGTAAACAATAAGAATTGAGTAATACTAGAGGTATAAGACTAGTATAAATGACATTTTTCGTCACAAAAGAAAGACATTACAGTCTGTTTCCATTAAATATTGTTTTTGGAGAATGCAAATCGTAGTATTTTAGTATAGTTTTACTAACTAACATGTATACTAGTAAATAGTTGTATACAAAATATAATTATATATACATTTCCAGCACGGATATTGCACAATTATCAGTAGTGGTCCGCGGTTAAGACACCATTTTTACAAGAGGTCCTAGAACCACTGATATAGAGACACAATATGAGAAAGGAATTAATGAAATTATGTATTCTAATAATGCGAGACTAATGTTTGTGATACTGGGACTTAGAAAAAATGTTAAACGTTGAATGTCTTACGGTGACGATAACAAACTCAGGTTAACTCAGGAGTTCTACAAGGAACTGTGCTAGGTCCCTTACTCTTTTTAATTTATATAAATGATTTACCCAACAACATCTCAACAGGTACACAAGTTAGGTTATTTGCTGATGATTGTATAATCTATAGAACAATTAAATCAGAACAAGATAGCAAAATTTTACAAAAAGACTTAGATGAATTGATAAAATGGGAAACTAACTGGAGTATGTCTTTCCACCCAGAAAAGTGTCAACTGTTAAGAGTAACAAAGAAAAAGAAACAAATAAATTCAAAATATTACATTCATGGAAAAGAACTTACCCAAACTAAAGATGCAAAATACTTAGGAGTCTTAATAAATTTAATGAGAAACTATCATGGAATCCCCATGTCAATGAAGTTATTAAAAAATCAAACAAAACCTTAGGCTTTATAAAAAGAAACTTTAACAAATGTAATCGAGATATAAAACTAAAATGCTACCTCACTTTGGTGAGACCTGTACTAGAATATGCATCTTCTGTATGGGACCCATCCACCAAAGAAAACATTGATAAACTAGAACAAATTCAAAAAAGAGCTGCCAGATTCATTACTGGAGAATATTCAAAACTGACAAGAATAACACCATTAGTTAAATCATTAAAGATTGAAAACTAGAGGATAGAAGAACCAAGAGCAAAGTAGTAATCATACATAAAGCAATTAATTATAATTTAGAAATACAACACAAAGATAACTTAATACAACCCTCAGATAGACATAACGATAAAAACACCTTTCTTATTCCGTATGCAAGAACAAACTCATACAAATTTTCGTTCTTCCCGTCCGGAATTCGGGCGTGGAATGGATTGCCTGAAGAATCCAGGAAAAC
Source organism: Ampullaceana balthica (assembly GCA_944989445.1). Lineage (NCBI taxonomy): Eukaryota > Metazoa > Mollusca > Gastropoda > Lymnaeidae > Ampullaceana > Ampullaceana balthica. The sequence goes on from CALYLW010000573.1 coordinate 476,810, forward strand.
CAACACTTTATCAACATTTAAATCTCTAATAAAAATGCAGGACTAAACACAAACCATAGATAAGCGTAGGACGCAATAATCTTCTGTATAGAAGGAGCGTCTGTAAACCGATAAGATAAGATAACTCAGTACAATGATGTTTCCACACCAGACACCAGTAAATGTGGCCTAGAGACATACAGCCCGTTGGGACTTACCGTAGCCAGTGCTTCCTGTGGCGAGTTCCAGGTACAGACTGCACACTTGGATAACCACAAGGTGACCGAAGAGCAGGGTGCCTCCACGGACCGACACCATCTTGGTTGGCCAGGGTGCACTCGAACTAAGGAAACATAATAATTTTCTTATAAAAGAGAATGTTATTGTTTTAAACAGTTTCCAAACATCAGTGATGTCATTTGCAAGAAGAAAAAAAATAGGTGTTAGATCTATATTTTTTTATATCTCTGGTTCTCAAATTAAAGGACATAAAGGCTGAAATTTAAATATATTCATTTTATAATCTAAAAAAATGTATTTGAGTAATCTTCAACTTTAGCTAGCCTCAATTAATTATATCATTGAATATTATATATCTAGATTTAATATCAAAACAACTAAAACTATTCAAAATAGTTCAAAGCTCTATGATGTAATTGACATATTTAATAATGTTAATCTATTACAAAAATTACATGTATTCATATTTTTCTTATCAGGACTCCATGGTCACATGGCCAAACACATACACCAAAAAGAACACGCGCTACAAGGAACGTTAGGAGACAATCCTTTATAATATTAAAATGTTATAGTCATTTAGGAAGCTCTTCTTTGAAATAAAAACAACAAAACCAATAAAAACTCCAGGTCATCGGGAATCCAGAGTAGTAGAGGAGAAATTAAACCGATACTGTGGTATCGCGAGATACGAATACTTCAAGATACGAAATATCCAAGATACGAAAGGCCACTCAAAGAATTTTTTTTCCAAGTACGAAAAAATAATAATTCCAAGATACGAAATAGGCGCAGCTGACATCATTGAACATCCCTTGATTTTGTATTCAATTTGCCACCAACAATTCTTGCGCAGTGCAATGACATTTTCCTGACTCATTTCAGAAATATTGTAAAATGCAGTACAAAAAAAAAGCTTCCTTGGATCAACATTTGCTATGAGACCATTAGTAAGCGAAGAACAGACCATTAGTAAGAGAAAATTAAAAATAAGACAAGAAGATGTTGATGGAAGTGACGCAAAGGACAGAAAATTAGAAAATGCAAAAAAAATAATCTTTTTTTAAATTTTGAAAAGAAAAAAGAATACATAAATTTAAGTGTTTTGTTACGTTTGTTTTATGTTAAGTTGTACTAAATGTAAGTGTTTATTTTGCAAACAAATTCATGTAATTTTTGTACATAACGTATTACTTTCATAACGTTAAGTGTTTCGTACATAAATGCCGTAATGTTTTCTACCATCAGTTCTCCTCCCCTTACTACCTTCTCCGACACATCGCCACATCGACACATCACCACATCGCAACATCTCCTCACTCGAAAGGTTCATTTGTATACATATTATTTTTCATTTATTTTATTATGTTTTCATTGTTTTCTTATTATTTATTTCATTTACAAAGTTTACTTTTAAGGATTGAAGAAACCTACTTTGTTTTCTGTATAGTTTTCCATGATATGTTCAATTTTTAGTGTTGTTTCTGTGTGGCTTGAAACTGATTAAGTATTTTACATGTAATACTTAGTTCGAGATACGAAAAATCCAATATACGAAAGCCACCCGGAACGGATTAATTTTGTATCTCAAGGTAAAACTGTATTTTTAAAAGAGGAGATTGCCGATGGACTCACCCTAGATGTCAGGAACAGGTCCCTTCTAACACTTGGCTCGTAGGTTGACCCAGGTCAGCTCCACACTGCAGGGGGGCCATCTTAAGAGTAGATAGACACTGTCCCGCACAGCCCCCCCCCCGCCTCAAAGTCCCACTGAAGGTTGAAATCGAACCAGTCGTCTTTAAAGTGACGGATTCCATAATTTGAAAAAAGGGAGGGGGAAGTTGGTGAATATCTAAACATATTGCCGGGTTCACTCCGGCTGTGGCCAATGTGTTTGTGTCCCAAGTGGTCACTACCGAGGTGGAGGTGGGGGGGGGAGCAACACCGAGTTATAACCACTTAGCATAATATCTAGGTGTGCGTGTGTGTGTGCGTGTGTGTGTGTGAGAGAGTGTGTGTGTAGGGTCTATTATAGGGAAGTTAGTCGTACTTTTGGACCCCCCCCCCAGGAAAACATTAAGTCAAAGTAGTTAGTTATATTTTTTTTCGCCACTTTGTAATCCTCCTACTGACACATTTAGATGAAATTTTTATTATTATATTAAAATGTTTCTATCACCATAAGAAAAGAATCAAGAAAAAACTTACTTTGGAGTTTGTTAGGAGAAGGTCACTTATCATATTCCATATAGTTTATTCCACTGATCTACCTTTAACTTATGACGTATTTTAGCTGCGCGGCCTTGCATATATCTGATTGAAGCCGCGTAGCAGTTTATAATTACCGCACAGCAAATTTTGTAAAATATTGCACAAATAATAGATGCTGTGCGACTTTGCACACGAGTTTTTATATATTGCGCATGGACCAAGGAATTTTAGAGGGAACATTGATGCACATATATATCTCCAGTAAATATTACTTATGTCCTTAAACTTAAATTGTCCTTCCATATGTACATACATGTGCATTTAAAATGATTACGTCCCTTATTTAAAATCGCTTCATAATGAGGTGTGTGTCTCATTTGCGTATTACATGATATCACCCAAAACTTCTAATTCACTCTCTATCCTCCGTTTTTTATCATAAATCCTCCTATTTCCAAATCTATCTCTAATCTATCAAAAATACTATCTTTATATATTCCACTCCATCTGCAGCCTTAATGTGCCAACTTTGGATGTACGCAATGAACGTATGTCCCATCAATGAACTATCAAACCATTCGTTAGATTACAGTTGTCCATGACGGGCTGGTAATGTAGAGCAGTGCTTCTCAAACTTTTTAGTATTGCGGACCGGCATGAATTTTTTCCATTGCACTAGGGACCGGTGAACTATTTTCCCTGTACTGACGTGGTAGCGAAATGTCCTTTCTTGGTAACTTCTGCGGACCGGCAGCAGATGGCCCACGGACCGGCACCGGTCCGCGGACCACCACTTTGAGAAACACTGGTGTAGAGTGTAGACAGTATTTATAGAGCTTGATGAACTAAATGACCTGTTCAAACTTATTCATGAAGGGTGTGGAGCTCTCACTTAAAACCAATCGGCTAAGTGCAAGGTTCATTAAATGCTGATTTTACTGAAGCGTGTCGGCAGGATAATACAAAGATGCTATATGACAGATGACATATATATATATATATATATATATATATATATTATATATTAAGGCTGCGGAAATTAACGATTAATTTCTCGATTCATCGTTAAAAATTTTAACGATTAATTTTTTTTAACGATTATTCGACCCAACACTTATAAATGTACTGGAAGTCAAAAGTAAAATATTTCAGCCAATAATTATAACGATTACACGAACATTTTGGTTTTAAACTATTGGCTGACACGAATGTTCAAAATGTTGATAAACAATAAAGGTTATTGTGTCCATTGAGAGAAATTGTTTGCCTACCATGCACTGTTCCCTCTAAGTCTAAGCTTCGTTGGTCCGTGTGCAAAGTTAAAAAAAACAACTCGTGTGCAAAGTTGCACAATGTCCATTTTTGTGTGCAATATTTTACATTTGCTGCGCGGTGATTCTAAACTCCTGGGTGGCGTCGGTCAAATCTGAACATTGCTACCATGGTTCTAACACTTCGCCTACATATCACCTGCATACCAAAGATTCACTACAGTATCGGATACTTCAGCTGAGACAATCTAAAGCTATGTGAACGATTGTTCAGCTCGGCTGGTTATATTGTCAAGAAAACCCGCTAATCACTTGAACCAAACAATGTCAATACACTTCTCTGTTTGCGTTGTTGGTTAAAAGATGTCATATAAAGAAGACATTTCAGTATTATTTCGATTTTCGACAAGTATAAATGTTACTTATGACACCATGCATTTCAATTTTTTGCTTTAATCGAATTTAACGATTAATTAATTGTTAATTTTTGAAAAGATAACGATTAAATTTAAATTAATCGTTAACAACCATAATATCTATATATATCAGGGCTGCGGAAATTAACCATTAATTATTCAATTAATCGTTAACAAATTTAGTTTAATCCATTAAAATTAATTTGATCAATTAAAATTCGATTAAAAAGTTGAGAAAATATCTCTAATATTTTGTTACCAAATTATTTATAATTTATATTTTTTAATCCTTTATTAAATCCTTAATATTAACTCGTGGTGTCTGCTTGATCGTTTGCCGAAAAAACTTTTGATCGATTTTTAACCCACTTTCTCGTAAGCTAGCCAGCTGACATTTTGCAGGCAGACTCGTGCCGATGATAAAACATGATGTATCAAAATTGCAGATCGATCGAATTTACTGTAATTATATTATTGAATTTTTTGAGTATCTCTATCTCTAAGTAACATGTTAATTATTTAGATATAGTGTCGCGGTACGAATTACATTACAACTGTTGCGCGTTTTGGTGCATATTATATTGACGATACTTTTTAAAATATATTCCCGATGTTTTACGAGACAAAACTAACATTTTGGATTTTTGGATTGTCTTGCGCTGCGTATTGTAATGAACATTTTTCAGTTGTGTCTCGTATGAAGGATTTATAGTCAAAAACTTGTTTTTTTTACGTTAAAAAAAATTAAATCCTTTATATTAACTCGGGGTGTCTGCTTGAGGCGTTAAATGCCGAAAAAAACTTTGGATCGACTTTTAACCCACTTCCTCATAAGCTAGCAAGCTGAAATTTTGCAGGCAGACTCGTGCCGATGATAAAAATGATTTATCAAAATTTCAGATCGATCGGGTTATTTTTAATTAAATTAATGAATTTTTAGATTATCTTTATTTATCTCTATGTAAAATGTTAATTTTTGTGCTAGTCTGTCGTGGTGTGTATTATATTGAACAACCTTTTCTGTCGCGCAATAGGTGCTTATTATATTGATAATACTTTTTAAATATTTATTCCCGATCGGTGCGCATTATATTAAACATGTTTTACGAGACAAAACTAAAATTTTGGATTTTTGGATTGTCTTGCGCTGCGTATTTTAATGAACATTCTTTTAGTTATGTCTCCTATATAAAGGATTTATAGTCAAACTTTGTTTTTCTATGGGTTTTTAAAATTTAAATCATTTATATTAACTCGTGGTGTCTGTTTGATTGCCGAAAAAACTTTGGATCGATTTTTAAACCACTTCCCCGTAAGCTGGCGAGCTGAAACTTTGCAGGCAGACTCGTGCCGATGATAAAAATGATGTATCAAAATTTCAGATCGATCGCGTTATTTTTAATTAAATTAATGAATTTTTAGATGATCTATATTTATCTCTAATTGTTAATGTTAATTTTTGTGCTAGAGTGTCGTGCTGCGTATTATATTGAACAACCTTTCCTGTCGCGCGGTAGGGTGCGTATTATATTGACTATACTTTAAAAAAAGAAATATTCCAGATAGGTGAGCATTATATTTAACATGGTTTACGAGACATAACTAAAATTTTGTATTTTTGGATCGTCTTGCGCTGCGTATTATAATGAACATTCTTTTAGTTATGTCTCGTATATCAAGGATTTTTAGTCAAAAACGTGTTTTTTAAGGGGTTTTTAACGCAATTTCCCATGGGATAATTGCGTTTATATATTTGAAATGTCTGTAGAGCTTGGACATGCAACTCCTCCTGAACCATACCAGATAGAGGATTCAGGTTTTTTGCAAATATGCTAAGGAGGTCACAAGGATGAGCAGCGGCCAAAAAAAAATACCGAAAGGTTTACTGGATTTTCCTTTTGAATATCCAAAAAGCCGAAAAAATAGTATTTTGTCAATTTCTCGCCAACCATAACATCTATCGGGTTGAAATAAAAGCCAAAAGATAGCTAATAATATTTAGAACAATGTTGAAGACGGAATTTTTCAAAAAAGAATTTTCATTCGACTCCCTTAATTTTAGCAGCAATTTTTGAAAGCAATTGTTTTGTTTGGTTTCAAAATTATTGATTTGAAATGACTTTTAATTTAATCTAGAATGATTGTTAATGGGATTTTCCAGCTTTGTGAATGCCTTTGATAGATTGTTGCGTGATGCGCATTTTATTGACACATTCTTGGTGTGATGTAGTGTGAGGAGATATGACGTCATATTGTGTCTACTTTCAGAATTACTGATTTGAAATGACTTTTAATGTAATGTATCATATAGAATGGGACTGCGATAAAGCTTTTAAATTAAATACAAAATACACAAACAAATTTTTGCAATGAAAACAATAAATTTGAGCTTTATTTTAAACTAAAACGACAATAGACGTTTCGGCTAATGCCTTCATCAGTACAATAACATAAAATAGGTACTTACATAAGTAATATCTACATTCTTAAAACTAAAACATGTTATATCATAAGATAATTTTAAAATATTTATGTAAAATAAAAAGAAAGGAAAAACAAAAACAAACAAGGGCACAGGATTTAGGTAAAAGGAGGAAGTATCTAAAGCTACAGTGAAAACCACAACGGGAAAAAGATTATGCAGTTAGGTAAAATTGTGAATTTGGTTAATTCCATATGGAGCCAACGTACCAAATCGTTTTAAAAGTCTATTTTCCATGTAAATCCTATCATGGGTATTGCTTGCATATAAAATACCAGTAACTGCAATATCTGAAATGCCGTTAAGGTCAACACTGTTGAAATGTTTAGAGACTGGACATTGAGCCTGTTTATTTATATGATACAGGTGTTCGTAATGCAAAATATTGTTTCTTGAATAAAAAATCGGAAATTCTTTTTGGAAATTGCGTTTAAATACTCATTCAAGTTTTTATTACTTTTTAAAAATTTTTAAATAGTAAATATGCGATGTGGAATTATCAAGATAAATAAATATGTGCAATGAACATCCTTAAAAATCCCATTTTCCAAAAATAAAAATAAGCAGTACGTGGCAACAGTATTTTTAGCAGCTCTATGACGTTTCATTATTATATTTATATCTCTATGCTACTGAATTTGAAAGGGGGCGTCATCTGTCTGAAAAATTCTGGTACAAGATAAAACAACTTGAATGAGCCAACATATTCAATTTATTAGACTTTAACAGCTCTTCCAATTTCTTCTGTCTTCGTTGGGATAATGTTTTCTTAAGTATACACGGTATAGAGTATAGCCTTAAGACAATCTAATACAACACTCTGAGAAAGTTATTAAAACCACATCCATATTCCGTATGCAACAACACAAATAAAAATTCTAATTTTTTCTGTCCAGAATTCGGAAGTGGAATGGGTTGTCTTACCATGCGAGGAAAACCAACATATAAAAATGCAATACGAGACATAAAAAAATGGATAAACTTAGGACTCAATATTCTTCTGTATAAAAGGAGCGACTGTGATAGATAAAATAAGAATGATTCCAAGAATGCTGAAAAGATTGCAAATGAGATTTATAAGGAAGATGGCATAAGTGATGAGTAAATGCAGATATAAGTTTATTATGTAGAACATACTTAGGGATCGTCCATAAATGACCGGGGGAGCAGGGTTCACACTTTCGTGGGATGAGTGACAAGGGGGAGAAGGTTGTTTAAGAACTGTGACGTCACATAAAAAGAGGGGGCACAACTTGAACTGAAAGCACCACTTATATATTTCATTGATTACAATTTATTTAATGACGTTTTAGATGGCTTCACGGGAGTTACAATATTAGAGTTCAGCCTCACACTAAATACACACATGAATGACAATAAAATGAAACGATTTGAAACATGCTTCCTTTGAAATAAGAAATACTTATTTTTTTTTGGTGGGGGTGGGGGAGCCTTGTGACGTCATATTTGTTTATTTTCAGATTGTCTATATTTTTTCTTTCGGATCTAGGTTTTTTTTATGTGTTGGCTAGGTTTTTCCCAAAATTGTCACTGGCAGCACTGGTGATCACAGTGAGTCCCCGGGTTACGCATGTACCGACCTACTCTGCTTCGTGGTTACGAACTCACCCCCATAAAAATACATAAAATAATATTATGCGTCTTTCCGTCTTACGCGTTTAATATTACTCTAATCCATGTTTTAAAGAATTGTTTTACATTTTTTAATACTCCTTTTCTGTCCCTAACTGTTACATTTATAATAGCACTGTACTTACAGCCCCTGATAGCAGTGGTCCCCAAACTTATTATAGCACAGTACTTACAGCCCCTTACAACAGTGGTCCCCAAACTTATCACAGCACTGTACGTACAGTCCCTTACAACAGTGGTCTCCAAACTTATCATAGCACTGTACGTACAGGCCCTTACAGCAGTGGTACTAAAACTTATCATAGCACTGTACATACAGTCCCTTACAGCAGTGGTCCCCAAACTTTTTATAGCAGTGCACCGGTCAAAGTTTAATAATTTTACCGTGGCCCACTAACCGGGGTGGGTGTGGGTGGACGGCGGCGTTGATTGTTTATACAAGTACTGTAGATTGTTTATACAAGTACTTTAGATTGTTTATACAAGTACATTAGATTGTTTATACAAGTACATTAGATTGTTTATACGTACAAATGTACGTACTTAGATTGTTTATACAAGTACTTTATATTGTTTATACAAGTACTTTATTGTTTATACAGTACTTTTATTGTTTATACAAGTACATTAGATTGTTTATACAAGTACTTTAGATTGTTTATACAAGTACATTAGATTGTTTATACAAGTACTTTAGATTGTTTATACAAGTACATTAGATTGTTTATACAAGTACTTTATATTGTTTATACAAGTACATTAGATTGTTTATACAAGAACATTATATTGTTTATACAAGTACTTTATATTGTTTATACAAGTACATTAGATTGTTTATACAAGAACATTATATTGTTTATACAAGTATTTTTCAGATTATTTATACAAGTACATTATATTGTTTACACGAGTACTTTTGATTGTTTTTGCAATTTTTTTAAAGATTGTTTTGATAAATAGTTTTAATATAATTGTACTCGCCTTTAGAAAAAATGACACAAAAAATGAATTAAAATGGCTTAATATTTTAAATTGCTAGAACATTATAGTCGATGAGAACCCTGAGCTTGTTTCTCTGCAACGAGACGGTTCAATCTGGTGGTAATGGGAGACACTGACATTATGAGACAATTTGCTAGTTTAGAAACATCACCTTCGAGTCATATTATTATGCTGGTGAGAAACATCACCATTGTGTCATGTTCTGGTGAAAAACAAAGTGCAGGCTCCAAAGCCCCTCTTCCCCCAAACCCCAACTTTATTAGTCCCAGGAGTTAGTCCCAGGAGTTAGTCCCAGGAGTTAGTCCCAGGAGTTAGTCCCAGGAGTTAGTCCCAGGAGTTAGTCCCAGGAGTTAGTCCCAGGAGTTAGTCCCAGGAGTTAGTCCCAGGAGTTAGTCCCAGGAGTTAGTCCCAGGAGTTAGTCCCAGGAGTTAGTCCCAGGAGTTAGTTCACATTTGGAATGAAATTGAACTTAAAATAAACAAGTGAATCTAATGACACCCCACGCCCTCACTCAGAGACCAACACACATAACAACACAACAAAACTTGTGTAGCCTTTGTGAAAGCAAGTACATTTTACTTTTCTTTATTTCCGTGTAAGTGGCAGTGGAAATTAAAGATTAATGAATGGATTAATAGTTTAAAAATTTAATCGATTAAAATTAAATTTACCGATTAAAATTCGGTTAATGTTTTTTCCTCCCCATTATTAATCATTTATTTATTAATAATTTACATTTTTTGTTGCTGACATACTTTCCCCTCCTGTTATTATTATTTATTTAGACGTGCATACGTGAACAAATACGCTCTCTTCCATGTTTGTTTCATAGCAGAATGAATTTGCTGTGTTACGTCACAAATTTGAGAGCCATGGAATTACCGCGACTTAACCGATTTCGCGAAATAATAAATCGCAACCTAGAGGAATCTATATATGTGTTATAAAAATAGAATTCATCGAAATTAATCGATTAATCTATTATTTTTTCCCGACTAATCAAAATTTTTTTAATTATCAATACCAACCCTAATTTATATATTTGAAAGAATAACTCTACATCAGCTTTTGACCATCTTTTCTATAGTCGGCCAGCAACATGATGTCCCACGAATATCTACTTAACAATTACCTTCTCTTTCTCTGTCTCTCTCATTCATTCGGTCTCTTTATATATCACTCTGTCTGTGTATGTGATACGAAAGCGACCAGGTTTTTTTTTATAACTGAGTGTCTATGTATGTGTATGTGATACGAAAGTGACCAGGCATCTTTGTAATAACTGAGTGTCTATGTATGTGTATGAGATACGAAAGTGACCAGGTATCTTTATAATAAGGTGTGCAAAAGGGGGGGGGCGAATTCTCTAAAAAATGTTATTACTGAAGAATTCTGATCTCTGTTTGCTTGTGTGCTTGTTTGTGTGTATGAGTAAGGGGGGGAAGGGGAGGTGTTAATAATCTTTTGTTTTTTTCACATCTAGTTAAATAATCTCCTGTGTGTTTGTGGGGGGAGGAGGGAGCGGGGTATTTATAAACTTTTGTTTTATAAACAGTCATAGCCAATTAACTACTGCGTTAAAAATGCAAGTGATCGTGTAATGGTTGTTTATCTGATTGTATCAATTTTGTTTATTTGTTTCAAAAAAAAATTTTCTTTTTATTTAATTGAGCTCACTTTGTATTGAATATGACAATTATTTATGTAATTTAAAATTCATGCCCAAATATAGATGATCATCATCATCATCATCATCATCATCATCATCATCATCATCATCATCATCATCATCATCATCATCATCATCATCATCATTGCCCTTCGTCCCATCTGGGGCATAGGCCGCGAACAAAGTCTCTCCAGGCATCCCGGTCCTGCGCCAGTCTCTCAATCTGCCCCCAGCTGTGCCCGCTCATTTTTGTGTCTGCCTCCAGTTCTCTTCTCCAGGTCATTTTGGGACGACCTCTTTTCCTTTTGCCTTGGGGGTTCCATGTGAGGGCTTGTCTCACAATGCTGGATGTAGGCTTTCTGAGAGTGTGGCCAATCCATCTCCATTTGCGCTGGCGTATTAGCTCTTCCTATATAGATGATAGTCATATATATTTCATCTTATTTAAAAAGTATAAAACAATGTGTTTATAACATTATAAGATATTAAAATAAAGAGAAAATTAATATTTCAGCATACATAGTGTACTTACAATAATTGTCATTTTTGTCAATGGCCTACCATAAATAGATGGAATTGATTACATTAAGTCCTTGAGCTACATAGGTCATAGGTCCCGACTTTCGTGGCTTGGAGGTTATCAATGCCCCCCCCCCATTTTAATATACATAAAATAATATAATGTGTCATTCCGTCATAGGCTGTTAATGTTTACTTTAATCACTTTGGTAAGGAATTGTGATCTCTTTTTACTAGTCTTTTTAAATCCTTTATATCAACTCGTGGTGTTTGAGCCCTTGTCGAAATTTTTGGTTGTTGCATTTTTAGAATATTTTATTTATCTATATGTATCACGTTAATTTTTTTTTGCTATAGTGTCGCGGTGCGTATTATATTGAAAAACCTTTCCTGTCGCGCAATAAGGTGCGTATATTTTTAGACAATACTTTTTATAAACATATTATTATTCCTGATCGGTGCACATTATATTAAACATGTTTTATGACACATAACCCAAATGTTGTATTTTTTTATTGTCTTGCGCTGCGTATTATAATGAACATTCTTTTAGTTATGTCTCGTACATAAAGGATTTATAGTCAAAAACTTGTTTTTTTTTACGTTTTAAAAAAAATCATTTATATAAACTTTTGACGTTTGAGACCTTGGAACGATTTTTAAACCACTTCCTCGTAAGCTAGAGAGCTGAAATTCTGCAGGCAGTTTCGTGCCGATGATAAAAACGATGTATCAAAATTTTAGATCGATCGCAAGTACTGTAATTAAATTATTGAATTTTTAGATCATTTTATTTATCTCTATTTATCATGTTATTTTTTTAGATAGAGTGTCGCGGTGCGTATTATATTGAATGCCCTTTTAAAAACTTTCCTGTTGCGCGATTCGGTGCGTATTATATTGATGATGATAATTTTTTACAAATTATATTCCCGATCAGTGCGCATTATATTAATCATGTTTTACGAGACATTACTAAAATTTTGGATTTTTGGATTGTCGTGCGCCGCGTATTACAATGAACATTCTTTTTGTTATGTCTCGTACATAAAGGATTTATAGTCAAAAACATGTTTTTTTTAGTTTAATAAAAATAATGAAATTCTTTATAATAACTTGTGGTGTCTGAGCCCTTGCTTGTCAAAAAAACTTTGTATCGATTTTTAACCCACTTCCTCGTAAGCTAGCGATCTGAAATTTTGGAGGCAGACTTGAGCCAGTGATAAAAATGATGTATCAAAATTTCAAGTCGATCGCTTGTGCTGTAATTAAATTATTGAATTTTTTAAGTTTATTTTATTTATCTCTATGTATCATGTTCATTTTTAAGATAGAGTGTTTGTTTCATAGCAGAATGAATTTGCTGTGTTACGTCACAAAGTTTGGGAGCAATGGATTACCGTGACTTAACCGATTTCATGAAATAATGAATCGCTACTTAACAGGATCTTTATATGCATTATAAAAATATAGTTTATCGATAATAATCGATTATTTTTTTACCGATTACCGTATATACTCGTTCGCAAGCCGACCTTTTTTGGACAAAATCTAGGGGGAAAAGTGTGTGTGTGGGGGGGGGGTTGGCTTATGAGCGGGTCATAAGTGATTTCTGCATGGATATTGAATATCGGTGTTGTTATTGTAGACTATCAATGTCCTTTTCTACATTCTACAAGATTCGACTGCTCTATCAGAAGCTATAATATATCATTACAAATCAACACTCACCTTATTTAATCATTTTATTTATTTTTGTGAACGTTTTAATAAATTGTTTTACAAATTTTGTTTTCAACAACGGATTTTAATGTACGCACTTTCATCACTGTTTACCAAATACTTTTTTAAAAAAAAATACCGATAACCCTTGCTTAACAAAGAGCATAAATACAAAGATAGGCAGTACAAAGTAAACAATCATAATGACCGATTTAGCTTGTAGTTTAAAAAAAATATGTACCATTTTGTATAAGCTGTCCTATTATTTGTTGTTGTTTTTTTTTGATGGGGGGGGGGTCGGCTTGCGATCGGGTTATTCACTTTTAATACTTTTCCCTTCCAAAAGTGGGGGTCGGGGGTCGGCTTATGAACGAACGGGCTATAGAACGAGTATATACGGTAATCAAAAATGTTTTTTAAATCATTACCAGCCCTAATATATATATATATATATTTATTATATATATTTATATATAAATACATATATTTATATATATAAATATATATATCAGAATTTCAATATAAATTCTTTTCATAATATGGTGGAAATCTATTAATAGAAATATTGGGAATATATATATCATTTTTGGGGAAGAATTTCATAAAAAAATAATAAAAGATATGTCAATATGTTAATGTAGGTGTACTGAGAAGGAAGTATCTTATCAGCTATTTGTTAATTCTTTGTTAATTTAAGACAGCTTATTGGAATCAAACAGAAAAAAAGTTTCGTAATTTTACTATGCTAACAATTATTATTTTGTGAGCTTATTGATTCGACCGTATGTATGCTTCAAAACATTGTTCCGCTAAAATGAAATCTAAATATAGAACATTACTCAATGGGTATGGGATCCATCAACCACAGAAAACATTGATAAACTAGAACAAAATAACACTCGGTTATTCCTCTATTACATGACACTCGGTTATTTCTCTATTACATGACACTCGGTTATTTCTCTATTACATGACACTCGGTTATTACTCTATTACATGACACTCGGTTATTTCTCTATTACATGACACTCGGTTATTACTCTATTACATGACACTAGGTTATTACTCTATTACATGACATTTGGTTATTACTCTATTACATGACACTCGGTTATTTCTCTATTACATGACATGCGGTTATTACTCTATTACATGACACGTGGTTATTACTCTATTACATGACACGCGGTTATTACTCTATTACATGACACTCGGTTATTTCTCTTTTACATGACACTCGGTTATTTCTCTATTACATGACACTCGGTTATTATTCTATTACATGACACTCGGTTATTTCTCTATTACAAGGCACTCGGTTATTACTCTATTACATGACACTCGGTTATTACTCTATTACATGGCACTCGGTTATTACTCTATTACATGACACTCGGTTATTCCTCTATTACATGACACTCGGTTATTTCTCTATTACATGACACTCGGTAATTACTCTATTACATGACACTCGGTTAAAACTCTATTACATGACACTCGGTTATTACTCTATTACATGACACTAGGTTATTACTCTATTACATGACATTTGGTTATTACTCTATTACATGACACTCGGTTATTTCTCTATTACATGACATGCGGTTATTACTCTATTACATGACACGTGGTTATTACTCTATTACATGACACGCGGTTAGTACTCTATTACATGACACGCGGTTATTACTCTATTACATGACACTAGGTTATTACTCTATTACATGACACTTGGTTATTACTCTATTAAATGACACTAGGTTATTACTCTATTACATGACACTAGGTCATTACTCTATTACATGACACTCGGTTATTACTCTATTACATGCCACTCGGTTATTACTCTATTACATGACACTCGGTTATTTCTCTATTACATGAAACTCGGTTATTACTCTATTACATGCCACTTGGTTATTACTCTATTACATGACATTCGGTTATTTCTCTATTACATGAAACTCGGTTATTACTCTAATACATGACACTCGGTTATTACCCTATCACATGACACTCGGTTATTACTCTATTACATGACACTCGGTTATTACTCTATTACATGAAACTCGGTTATTACTCTATTACATGACACTCGGTTATTACTCTATTACATGACACTCGGTTATTACTCTATTACATGACACTCGGTTATTACTCTATTACATGACACTCGGTTATTTCTCTATTACATGACACTCGGTTATGACTCTATTACATGACACTCGGTTATTACTCTATTACATGACACTCGGTTATTTCTCTATTACATGACACTCGGTTATTCCTCTATTACATGACACTCGGTTATTTCCTTATTACATGACACTCGGTTATTACTCTATTACATGACACTCGGTTATTACTCTATTACATGACACTCGGTTATTCCTCTATTACATGACACTCGGTTATTACTCTATTACATGAAACTCGGTTATAACTCTTTTACATGACACTCGGTTATTACTCTATTACATGACACTCGGTTATTACTCTATTACATGACACTCGGTTATTTCTCTATTACATGACACTCGGTTATTACTCTATTGCATGACACTCGGTTATTACTCTATTACATGACACTCGGTTATTACTCTATTACATGACACTCGGTTATTTCTCTATTACATGACACTCGGTTATTTCTCTATTACATGACACTAGGTTATTACTCTATTACATGGCATTCGGTTATTACTCTATTACATGACACTCGGTTATTTCTCTATTATATGACACGCGGTTATTACTCTATTACATGACACGCGGTTATTACTCTATTAAATGACACGCGGTTATTACTCTATTACATGACACTAGGTTATTACTCTATTACATGACATTCGGTTATTACTCTAATACATGACACTCGGTTATTACTCTATTACATGACACTCGGTTATTTCTCTATTACATGACACTCGGTTATTACTCTATTACATGACACTCGGTTATTACTCTATTTCATGACACGCGGTTATTACTCTATTACATGACACTCGGTTATTACTCTATTACATGACACTCGTTATTACTCTATTACATGACACTAGGTTATTACTCTATTACATGACACTCGGTTATTACTCTATTACATGACACTCGGTTATTACTCTATTACATGACACTCGGTTATTACTCTATTACATGACACTCGGTTATTACTCTATTACATGACACTCGGTTATTACTCTATTACATGACACTCGGTTATTACTCTATTACATGACACTCGGTTATTACTCTATTACATGACACTCGGTTATTACTCTATTACATGACACTCGGTTATTACTCTATTACATGACACTCGGTTATTACGCAGTGAAATTTTGAGCCAATTTGAATTTCGTTGCAGTCACAAGTCAAATAATCAACCAGGTACTCACAACTTTGGAACAACACAACAACAACAACACACACAGAATTAACATATCACGGTGGCAAAACAATAAGACAACACAACACAACCCAATAATAGCAACACATCTTAATTCAACAACACAACACAACCATCTAATAACAACACACATCGACACAATAGCTATACACAACACAATTCAACACAAATTTTCAAGACAACTCAAGAATTTAACACAGGAATATCTTATTGAAGAGTTGTTTATTAATAGAAATTGTTGCGGTACCGTGCCAATACCTTTCCACTTACTCCTATGATGAGTAACAGTTGCTGGGCGTAGTACAGACCACAGTCTACAGACCCGCGGTACTGACTATATTACACTAACAAATAATAGTATGTTGTAACACATGCAGTTTGTTATAATATTAGGTATTATAATATTAGTAAGATGTGTGAGAAAAACAATTTTTGGTTGCAAAACATAGGCATAAATTATTAAAAACAAAATAACATTTTATTAAATGTCCAAGTCAGATGAAGAAATATGTGCGAAAATGTAAAGGTTTATTATTAAGATTTATGTGCCAACGTTAGTTTTACAAAGGTCTACTGTTAGCGAAAGACTCAGAGAAATGGATTCAGTGAAAGTGTGTAAGATAATTAACTGGTTAAGGGAATGGCAATGGTTAGTGAGAGGGTTAAAGAAAAGGTTAGTGAGAGGGTTAAAGAAAAGGTTAGTGAGATGGTTAAAGAAAAGGTTAGTGAGATGGTTAAAGAAAAGGTTAGTGAGAGGGTTAAAGAAAAGGTTAGTGAGATGGGTTAAAGAAAAGGTTAGTGAGAGGGTTAAAGAAAAGGTTAGTGAGAGGGTTAAAGAAAAGGTTAGAGAAAAACGAGTAAACTAGTTAGGAAAGTGAATAGCGAAATGTTTTTTTAGTTAGTTACGTGTTGAAAAAGATGAGGTTAGAACATGGGTTCAGACACCGTTACCCAATGTTTATAGAATCCGCTCGTAACGTTTTATTGAAAGTCTTTGGAGAAGAATGTTTGAGAGGAGATTTGGAGAGGAGATTAAGAGAGGAGATTAAGAGAGGAGATTAAGAGAGGAGATTAAGAGAGGAGATTAAGAGAGGAGATTAAGAGAGGAGATTAAGAGAGGAGATTAAGAGAGGAGATTAAGAGAGGAGATTAAGAGAGGAGATTAAGAGAGGAGATTAAGAAAGGAGATTAAGAGAGGAGATTAAGAGAGGAGATTAAGAGAGGAGATTAAGAGAGGAGATTAAGAGAGGAGATTAAGAGAGGAGATTAAGAGAGGAGATTAAGAGAGGAGATTAAGAGAGGAGATTAAGAGAGGAGATTAAGAGAGGAGATTAAGAGAGGAGATTAAGAGAGGAGATTAAGAGAGGAGATTAAGAGAGGAGATTAAGAGAGGAGATTAAGAGAGGAGATTAAGAGAGGAGATTAAGAGAGGAGATTAAGAGAGGAGATTAAGAGAGGAGATTAAGATTTCAATCCTAGTAGAAGACTTACACCATTGACGGGCCACAGTCTTACGTGCATCCGTTAAATTATATGGACCCGCCTATAGAGTGGGGTTTTGCGCGGTATCTTTAAGTAGTTTTCTAAGATTCGAAGTCTCAATCCACGTAGAAAAAACAACGGGTCTCCTAATATTTTGATTTTTTATCAATTCCAACGCCTGACATAATCTCTAAAAAGAATTTTAGCTTCCGCCTCATTGCCGGATTTAGACTCGATAAGGCTCTAAGCCAGGGGTTGGCAACCTGCGGCTGTTTCGATGTGAAGATGCGGCTCTTCAGTTCCATGCGCAAATATTAATAATAATATCATTTTGTTTTCAAAACTCGTGTTAGTGGCTCTTTTAAGTTTGGGAAATTTTGTGAACAGTAATTTGTTGCTCTTCCGTCTCAAAAGGTTGCTGACCCCTGTTCTAAGCTATTGGAGATATGGGGCCCTTTCTATGGCAGTGCCTAATATGACAGTTGCTCACTTGGACACATTTTTGGGGGGTCCAAACATGAAAGTTGGGGCTCTAAGCTATAACTTGTGTAGCTTAAAGGACACATTTGGGAGGGGGGGGCTAACATGAAAGTTGGGGCTCTAAGCTAAAACTTGTGTAGCTTAAAGGACACATTTGGTGGGGGGGGGCTAACATGAAAATTGGGGCTCTACGCTATAACTTGTGTAGCTTAAAGGACACATTTGGGAGGGGGGGCTAACATGAAAGTTGGGGCTCTAAGCTAAAACTTGTGTAGCTTAAAGGACACATTTGGTGGGGGGGGGGCTAACATGAAAATTGGGGCTCTACGCTATAACTTGTGTAGCTTAAAGGACACATTTGGGGGGGGCGGGCTAACATGAAAGTTGGGGCTAGAAGCTATAACTTGTGTAGCTTAAAGGACACATTTGGGGGGGGGGCTAACATGAAAGTTGGGGCTAGAAGCTATAACTTGTGTAGCTTAAAGGACACATTTGGTTGGGGGGGGGGCTAACATGAAAGTTGGGGCTAGAAGCTATAACTTGTGTAGCTTAAAGGACACATTTGGGGGGGGGGCTAACATGAAAGTTGGGGCTAGAAGCTATAACTTGTGTAGCTTAAAGGACACATTTGGTTGGGGGGGGGGCTAACATGAAAGTTGGGGCTAGAAGCTATAACTTGTGTAGCTTATACGTAAGTCTGGCACGGCTCTAACTTTCTATTTCATTGTCAGTTTGATTGTCGCTCTGTTCTGGCCAGACATTTCAAGTTATTCTAGGCATTAAAACTAAGTCAAGTATTTCCTGTAGAGTTAGGGTTAAGTATTGGGTTAGGTTAGGCGTAGTTTCTAAGGTAGGAGGACGTAGCACACTAATGTCATTCCCAACACAAACCTGACAGATTATCAGTTAGCCGACAGCCGTTGGTTCAAAAGAAACCCGCCGACCATCAATCTGAGCAGTACGTATAATTTCGGAAAGTAAGTAGCAAACAGTAGTTTGGAAAACTTGGGTTTTTGCTCTTGGAAGTCATTTTTAAGCATTTCATTGATTTCAAACGTTTCTCTAAAAATTATAAATACACGTCGTGACAAAGGGAGTTCAGATGTTAATTTACTGAGTTGCAAATGACGAGCTCCTTGTCGGCCCGTCCACAGTCTTTGCGTTGTACGAACTAATGGCCAATAGCAACATTACTAGTTACTGCTTTAATGTAATGCGTTTCACAAACACTTAAATTATTCCATGATATTGATTTTCCATTAGACTAAAAATAGTTTGATATATTGACAAGTAAACTTCCCAGAGCAGTCGTATCCAGAGCTGTCGTACCCAAAGCTGTCGTACCCAGAGCAGTCGTACCCAGAGCAGTCGTACCCAGAGCAGTCGTATCCAGAGCTGTCGTACCCAGAGCTGTCGTACCCAGAGCTGTCGTACCCAGAGCTGTCGTACCCAGAGGAGTCGTACCCAGAGGAGTCGTACCCAGAGCAGTCGTACCCAGAGCAGTCATAACGGTGACGATATTGATACCTTTGGTAAACAACAAGTCAATAAATGTTCATGGAACAATTCAACAAGTCAATAAATGTTCATTGAACAATTCAACAAGTCAAGAAATGATAATTGAACAATTCAACAAGGCAAGAAATGTTCATTGAACAATTCAACAAGTCAAAAAATGATCATTGAACAATTCAACAAGTCAAGAAATGTTCATTGAACAATTCAACAAGTCAAGAAATGTTCATTGAACAATTCAACAAGTCAAGAAATGTTCATTGAACAATTCAACAAGTCAAGAAATGTTCATTGAGCAATTCAACAAGTGCATTAGAAAAGTGATCCATCTTGTACATGTGCAAATAGAGCCACGGCAAACGTCATCCCAATTTGACTGAACGAGGTCAACAGAATAGTGCACTCATAACTGCACAGACAACAGAGGCCACATCATCTCAGCTGTCAGCTGGTTCACTGGAGTCCCACGGTTTACAGAGGTCATGCACTTTACAGCTGCCATCTATTGACATCTGGCACACACGCCTTCAGGCAAAATAACTTACAGTCAAACCTCTCATGGTGAGTTTAATTCGTTCCAGAGTCTTACTCGTTAAGCGAAATACTCGTTATACGATACAATTTTTCCCATTCTGAAAAAAAAACTCATTAAAAAAATTATTAACAATTTTTCAAATAAAACTACTTATGAATTGTTAAAGAGTGAAACAACTAGAGTGCAATTTAGATTTGAAACAAAAAACTGAACACAAATTTGAATTTATGACAAATAATTATTCCTTTTTAACTAGAAAACTATCCAAAGACATTTGTTTTTGCCGACGACTCAAAATTTGATGAAAATGTGTCTTAACAGTCTTGACACTCCCTTTGAAGCATCCATTTCCTTAATTGTTCTTGAGAATAGTGCAGATCGTTGATGTTGGCCGATTGTAGTTGCGCGCTAGATTAGCCACGCTCACACCTTTCTTGCTTTTCAATGATATTACGTTTCATTTGAAAAGTTTTTTCTCTCTTATGATTGTCTTCTTCGAAGACATTTTAGCACAGGTTATTACACTTTGCACATACAAAAATTACGTATACTGTTTGAATACAAAATTTGTAAAAGCGGTTCATCACACACGAAAACAATACGCTAACAGACCGAGTGCTTAACACATCTTAACACATCGTGGCGGAAGTACCGGCTCACAAATGAATTTCCAGGAAAAAGGGACTTTCCCTTTCTGCTTCATTCATTAGCCGAATCTTCGCTCGTTAAGGGAGCAACTTTTTCACACAAAAAAATTTGCTTGTTACGCAAATTTCTCGTTATGAGAGGTGATCTTTATGAGAGGTTTGACTGTTATTTAATGTAGGGAAAATGCTTTATGTTCGCAGAAGAAAATGTTGAGGAATTTCATTTCTACTTTTCTATTGTTTGACATTATCTTAGTGTGGCTGAGTGAAAATGGATGGGATGACGTCATGTTGTGGTTAATTAAAAGTGGATTGGGCGACGTCATGGTTAGACTAGGAAAACATGGTTTGGATAACAATATTGGGAATGGCAAGGAAATAAATTAGTCACAGTTTAAAAACAATTTTATTTTAAAACAAAAATTTTATAATTCATTTTTGTTTGAATTACTCTACTCAACTAACTCACTGTAATCTAGTTAAGAAAGAACAAACATGATAATGAAACGAAGCCCAATATGTGGCGCCACGAGCTAATTACTTTGTTTAAAAAAAAACTTTTTCATTTTCACAGATTCCCAGAGATAATATGTAGCGAGACAAATTTGTTGGATAGTAAAAACAATATGGCCGTCACAGACATTACTGCTTGCAGTCAAGTGCTAAATAAACAGTAAATGAACATGTTTTATTATTTTTCTTTTCCTCTCTTTTCTTGGTCATTAAATATTAGTTTATTAAATACAATCTTTTCTATACATTTGGATTTCAAAATTTCAACCAAGATCATTTAAAAAAAAATGAAATAGCGCACATGAATTGTTCTAAATCTAGCATTGAGATGTTCCATCAAAGCATTTATTTTAATTGCAAAGACCAAATGATTTACATTTTTATTCAAAGTCAAGTTATTATTTTCTTTTTGTTTTTTAAAAATCCTTTTGAAAATAAATATACAGTAATTAGTTACACAAATAATTAATTGGTGCTTGCCAAGGCATACATGAATAGTTCATCAGTATATAATTAAAGTTATCTACATAATACATCAATTAAGTCACTCGTGTTTACTAAATGCACATATCAATCATTTACGAAGACATAATTAAAATTAACATTAAAATACCTCATGAACATAGCAAACAAGTTCGTCTCTCATATCCCAGAACCTCATGAACATAGCAAATAAGTTCGTCTCTCATAGCCCAGAGACGAAAAGTAATTAATAATGAGCAGCTGCTAGCTAGGTTGTTGGCTGCCAGCTAGGTTGTTGGCTGCCAGCTAGGTTGTTGGCTGCCAGCTAGGTTGTTGGCTGCCAGCTAGGTTGTTGGCTGCCAGCTAGGTTGTTGGCTGCCAGCTAGGTTGTTGGCTGCCAGCTAGGTTGTTGGCTGCTAGCTAAGTTGTTCGCTGCAAGCTAGGTTGTTGTTGTAGTGTATCTCACCAATAAGATGGGGGTAGTCATAGGAAACTGACTAAACAGACAGCGCCATCGGCAATGAGGGATTAAGGAAACTAGGAGGCAGATCTTCATAACAGAATCTTACGTTGATTGACCTTCCATCCTACAATAGTCTTGTCAACTTTTGGTCAATTTCCTTCTGGGGAAAAAAGCCGAGGGACCAATGCTTTTCTAAGTATGCAGTGTGTGTGTGGGGGGGGGGCAAGATTAGTTAATATAACAGGACAGTTAAATGCTAAAGGACAGTCTGATGGTATAGGACAGTTTAATGTTTTAGGACAGTCTGATGTTATAGGACAGTCTGATGTTATAGGACAGTCTGATGTTATAGGACAGTCTGATGTTATAGGACAGTCTGATGTTATAGGACAGTCTGATGTTATAGGACAGTCTGATGTTATAGGACAGTCTGATGTTATAGGACAGTCTAATGTTATAGGACAGTCTGATGTTATAGGACAGTCTGATGTTATAGGACAGTCTGATGTTATAGGACAGTCTGATGTTATAGGACAGTCTGATGTTATAGGACAGTCTGATGTTGTAGGACAGTCTAATGTTATAGGACAGTCTAATGTTATGGGACAGTCTGATGTTATGGGACAGTCTATTGTTAAATGACAGTCTGATGTTATGGGACAGTCTGATGTTATAGGACAGTCTGATGTTATAGGACAGTCTGATGTTATGGGACAGTCTGATGTTAAATGACAGTCTGATGTTATGGGACAGTCTGATGTTATAGGACAGTCTGATGTTATATGACAGTCTGATGTTATGGGACAGTCTGATGTTATGGGACAGTCTGATGTTATAGGACAGTCTGATGTTATGGGACAGTCTGATGTTATGGGACAGTCTAATGTTAAATGACAGTCTGATGTTATGGGACAGTCTGATGTTATGGGACAGTCTGATGTTATGGGACAGTCTGATGTTATGGGACAGTCTAATGTTAAATGACAGTCTGATGTTATGGGACAGTCTGATGTTATAGGGACAGTCTGATGTTATAGGACAGTCTGATGTTATGGGACAGTCTAATGTTATAGGACAGTCTGATGTTATAGGACAGTCTGATGTTATGGGACAGTCTGATGTTATAGGACAGTCTGATGTTATAGGACAGTCTAATGTTATGGACAGTCTGATGTTATAGGACAGTCTGATGTTATGGGACAGTCTAATGTTATGGGACAGTCTGATGTTATGGGACAGTCTGATGTTATAGGACAGTCTGATGTTATAGGACAGTCTGATGTTATGGGACAGTCTGATGTTATAGGACAGTCTAATGTTATGGGACAGTCTGATGTTATAGGGACAGTCTGATGTTATAGGACAGTCTAATGTTATGGGACAGTCTGATGTTATGGGACAGTCTGATGTTATATGACAGTCTAATGTTATGGGACAGTCTGATGTTATGGGACAGTCTGATGTTATAGGACAGTCTGATGTTATAGGACAGTCTGATGTTATAGGACAGTCTGATGTTATAGGACAGTCTGATGTTATAGGACAGTCTGATGTTATAGGACAGTCTGATGTTATAGGACAGTCTGATGTTATAGGACAGTCTGATGTTATAGGGACAGTCTGATGTTATAGGACAGTCTGATGTTATAGGACAGTCTGATGTTATAGGACAGTCTGATGTTATAGGACAGTCTGATGTTATAGGACAGTCTGATGTTATAGGACAGTCTGATGTACTCCTCTCTCCCACCATCAACAACGTAGGAGGAAGGAAAACAAATAAAAAGAAAAGAGAGAAGAAAGAGAAGGGTAAACATAAGTAGAATCGAACAATAGGGGAGAGGGCGCGAGAAAGGAGGCGGGGGGAGAAGAGATACATCATACTGTCCTATAACATCATACTGTCCTATAACATCAGACTGTCCTATAACATCAGACTGTCCTATAACATCAGACTGTCCTATAACATCAGACTGTCCTATAACATCAGACTGTCCTATAACATCAGACTGTCCCTATAACATCAGACTGTCCTATAACATCAGACTGTCCTATAACATCAGACTGTCCTATAACATCAGACTGTCCTATAACATCAGACTGTCCTATAACATCAGACTGTCCTATAACATCAGACTGTCCTATAACATCAGACTGTCCTATAACATCATACTGTCCTATAACATCAGACTGTCCTATAACATCATACTGTCCTATAACATCAGACTGTCCTATAACATCAGACTGTCCTATAACATCATACTGTCCCTATAACATCAGACTGTCCTATAACATCAGACTGTCCTATAACATCATACTGTCCTATAACATCAGACTGTCCTATAACATCAGACTGTCCTATAACATCAGACTGTCCTATAACATCAGACTGTCCTATAACATCAGACTGTCCTATAACATCAGACTGTCCTATAACATCATACTGTCCTATAACATCAGACTGTCCTATAACATCAGACTGTCCTATAACATCAGACTGTCCTATAACATCAGACTGTCCTATAACATCAGACTGTCCTATAACATCATACTGTCCTATAACATCAGACTGTCCTATAACATCAGACTGTCCTATAACATCAGACTGTCCTATAACATCAGACTGTCCTATAACATCATACTGTCCTATAACATCATACTGTCCTATAACATCAGACTGTCCTATAACATCAGACTGTCCTATAACATCAGACTGTCCTATAACATCAGACTGTCCTATAACATCATACTGTCCTATAACATCAGACTGTCCTATAACATCATACTGTCCTATAACATCATACTGTCCTATAACATCAGACTGTCCTATAACATCATACTGTCCTATAACATCAGACTGTCCTATAACATCAGACTGTCCTATAACATCAGACTGTCCTATAACATCAGACTGTCCTATAACATCAGACTGTCCTATAACATCAGACTGTCCTATAACATCAGACTGTCCTATAACATCAGACTGTCCTATAACATCAGACTGTCCTATAACATCAGACTGTCCTATAACATCATACTGTCCTATAACATCAGACTGTCCTATAACATCAGACTGTCCTATAACATCAGACTGTCCTATAACATCAGACTGTCCTATAACATCATACTGTCCTATAACATCAGACTGTCCTATAACATCAGACTGTCCTATAACATCATACTGTCCTATAACATCAGACTGTCCTATAACATCAGACTGTCCTATAACATCAGACTGTCCTATAACATCAGACTGTCCTATAACATCAGACTGTCCTATAACATCAGACTGTCCTATAACATCATACTGTCCTAGAACATCAGACTGTCCTATAACATCTGAACGTTGTCCTATACCATCTGACTGTCCTTTAGCATCTTAACTGTCCCGATTATAATAGTTATATTAACTTATACCTAATCTTGCACGACACACACTGGGCATAGCTTAAGAGCATAACACGGAGACGATAAAGCACGGCAGACAGAAGACTACTAGCACACATCACAGAAAAGCATTGGTCCCTCGGCTTTTTTCAGACAAGGAAATTGGAAGCCAAACGTACAAGACGATGTAGGTTGGAGGTCGAAATCAACGTAAGATCTGTTATGAATCGAATCTGCTCTATGTGTCCTTATTCCGCTCATTGCGCGATGCGTCTGTCTGTTTAGATTTCTCGATTCCTCCTATGACTACCTCCAGTCTTATTGGTGGAGATACACTACACACAACAACCCTAGCTGCAGCGAACAACTTAGCTAGCAGCCAACAACCTAGCTGCAGCCAACAACCGAGCTGGTACCAACAACCTAGCTGGCAGCCAACAACCTAGCTGGCAGCCAACAACCTAGCTGGCAGCCAACAACTAGCTCAGCACTAGCTAGCTGTGCTCATTATTATTACTTTTCGTCTCTGGGCTATGAGAGACGAACTTGTTTGCTATGTTCATGTAGTTCTGGGATATGAGAGACGAACTTGTTTGCTATGTCATGTTGAGGTATTTAGATGTTACTATTTTATGTATGTCTTCGTAAATGAGTGATATGTGCATTTAGTAAACACGAGTGACTTAATTGATGTATTATGTAGATAACTTAATTATATACTGGATGAACTATTGCATAGTATGCTTGCAAGACAAGCACCAATTAATTATTTGTGTAACTAATTACTGTAGATTTATTGTCAAAAGGAATTTTTTATAAAACACAACAAAAAGAAATTAATAAACTGACTTTTGAATAAAATGTAAAGTCATTTGGTCATTTGCAATTGAGATTTATAAATAGAATGCTTTGATGAGAACATCTCAATCGCTAGATCTATAAAGAAGAAGCGGAACATTTGTTATTTTTAAATTTAGAACAATTCATGTCGCGTATTATGCATCTCTTAAATGATCTGGTGAATATTTTGAATCCAAATGTAAAGAAATAGATTCTGATTTAATAAGCTAATATTTAACTGACGCAAGAAACGAGAGAAAAGAATAATATAAAATCACATAGTTCCATTACTGTTTACCTGATTAGTCATCTATGACACTTGACTGCAAGCAGTAATGTCTGTGACGGCCATAGTTGTTTGTATACTATCCAACACATTATGTCTCGCTACATCTTACTCTGGAATCTGTGAAAATGAAAAAGTTTCTTTTGTTTTGTTTTGTTTTTAACAAATAAATAGAAAACAATAGTAATTAGTCTCGTGGCGCACAGATTGGCTTCGTTTCATATCATGTTTGTATCTTTCTTATCTAGATTACAGTGGAGTTAGTTGAGAATAAGTAATTCACAAAAATGAATGTATAAAATTTATAGTTTTAAAATAACATAATTGTTTTTAACTGTAGACTAATATATCTCCTGGCCATGCCCAATCACAGTTGTTATCCAATCCATGTTTTCTTAGTCTGAGGGGACTCATGACGCCGCCGCCAACTCCACGTTTATTAACCACAACATGACGTCATCCACGATCCATATTTCACATCAGCCACACTAGATATTGTCAACAATAGAAAAGTCAGAAATGACTTCCTCATACAATATCATTCTGCGAACAGTAAAGCATTTTCACATGCCCTACATTAAATAACCGTCAAACCTACTCCATAAGATACCCACCTCTCATAACGAAGATATTTGCGTAACAAGCAATTTTTGTGTGGTGTGAAAAAGTTTGCGAGTCTACGTGAACGATGCGAAGATTCGGCTAAGGAATGAGCAGAAAAGGAAAGTCCTTTTCTGGAAATTCATTTGTGAGCCGTTACGGTCCGCACGATGTGTCAGAAGTGTATAATATGTATTAAGCACTCTCGGTCTGTTAGCGTTGTCTTTTTAACGTTAATGCGACTACTTTTTTCTTAGTTTTTATTGAATTGTTTCATTTCCGGTGTGTGATGAACCGCTTATTACAATTTTGTATGTCAGACAGTATACGTATTTTTGTATGTGCAAATGGTGAAGAACCTTGACTAAAATGTCTTCGAGAAAACAAAAGAATGACAATCATAAGAGAGCAAAAATACTTTGCAAATGAAACTAATATCATTGAATATGCGAGACAAGGTGTTAGCTGTGGCTAATCTAGCGCGCACACTACAATCGGGCCAACACAACGATCTGCACTATCTCAAGAAACAATTAAGAATTGGGATGCTTCAAAAGGAGTTCAATGAATGTCTAAGA